>CM042011.1:153672033-154228616 GCA_023525715.1 Cichorium intybus | reverse complement strand
ATATATATATAAGAGAGAAAGAAAAAGAAAGAGGAGATATATATATATATATATATATATATATATATATATATATATATATATATATATATATATATATATATATATAGATCAATATGGGGTCCATAAGGCCTTGGAATGTTCTCATTCAAAAATTCAAGAAGAGATTGAGTAATTGGAAAAGAAAGACACTTTCTTTTGGGGGAAGATTCATCCTGGTTCGTAATGTTCTTGGAAGTCTTGGTACGTTTCTTTTCTCTTTACACAAAGCACCAAAAGGAGTTATTAAACTTCTAGAAGGAATTAGGAGGGAGTTCTTTTGGGGTGGCGATGATATAGACAGGAAGATTTCGTGGGTTAAGTGGAAAGACGTGCTGAGGGAAAAAGAACAAGGTGGTTTAGGAATTGGCTCTCTGGAAGATTTGAATAATGCTTTACTTGCAAAATGGTGTTGGAGGTATAAGATGGATAGAGGGGCGTTATGGACTAAAATCCTGGACAGTATACACGGTGATTCCTGTACAGAAAAGGATGTGGGAGAAGTGAAGATAGGTCACAATTGGAAAAGAATTGTTCAGAGTTGGAGCAGACTTCATAAAGGGGAATTAGATCCTAGACGTCTAATTTCCAAGAAGATTGGGAACGGGAAATCTACCTTGTTTTGGTTCGATGTGTGGGCAGGTGAGAAACCCCTTCGATTGGTGTTTCCTAGACTATTCAAACTGGAGGCAAAACAGCAAACTATGGTGGAAGAGCGTGTGAGATTGCCTGAAGGTTCGTGGGAATGGAGAGGTGACATGAGGGAGGGTAGAACTAATAATGAACTGATGGAGCTAAAAGAAATTATAAAAAAGGTGAAGCTTACTGAAAATGGCGATATATGGGAGTGCAAGGATGGCCCTAAGAAGATGTTCACTGTTGCTTGGCTGCGTAAGGAACTGGAAGCAAAAAGAAATGATGGTAACGATAAAACTAGATGGAGTAAATGGATCCCCAAGAAGCATTTGATCTTTTTATGGCGGTTGTTTAAAGGAAGAATTCCGGTGAAGGAGCAACTTTTGAAATGTGGTTTAACCAACATCCAGCTGACTTGCGATTTGTGCAAAAGATGTGATGAGTCAATTAATCATGTCTTTATGGAATGCGATATAGCTAGAGAAGTCTGGAAGAGAATTTTAAGATGGTGGGGCGGTTTGGATGGGCAGTTTGATTCAGTGGGCTCGTTTTTTGATGGGCTTATTAATCAGGCCCAGAACAAGGTTGAAAAGAAAATTCTTTTCTCGATGGGTGTTGCGACTCTTTCGATTATCTGGAGGGTAAGGAACGACGCTACTTTTCACAATCGTTCGATGCTTATTGATGAGATAACCCTTAAAGCTCAAATGGAAATGTTTTTGTGGTTGGATAGTCGGGCTACTAAATTGGTGTTAGATAGATCCAAGTGGCTTAGTGCCCCTAAAACTGCTTTTTCTTTGATGTAACACTGCTCTTGGCGCTTCAGCCTCTGGCTGGGGTATTAGCCTTGTTTTATTCTAGTTGCCTTTTCAAAAAAAAATATATATATATATATATATATATATATATATGTATATATATATATATATATATATATATATATATATATATATATATATATATATATGTATATATGTATGTATATATATATATATATATATATATATATATATATATATATATATATATATATATATATATATATATATATATATATATATATATATATATATATATATAGAGAAAGAAAAAGAAAGAGGAGAGAGATAGCGGCATGTTTATGCCGATGGGTTTTACCTCCCAAATATATTTGACTTAGGGAGTGGTGTTTGTTGGAGGCATTACTTGCCAACTCAGCTGCCGCCGGCATATTTTGCTTCCACTCCGTTCAGCCTAAGAGGCTATTTTCGCAAATGGTTATCATAATCTACGAAAATGATGGATATTTTGATCATTAGATTAATTTTTGGTTATTTTTTTAACAAAACCTTATAAGATTTGGTTGTTTTAGTTTATTTTTTTTTTCTAGAAGTGTTATATTTCTTGCAATTAGACAAAGTAATTACAACTATCTTGATTCTTTGACGAAGTAGATAAACTTAGAAAAGAGACTATTTCTTTTTTCTAGTTTGGTCATTGGACTATAGATGTTCCAACAACTTAAAACTTTCCGACTTTTGAAGACTATTTAAAACTACTTAACTTTCAATAACCGTTATAGAAAATTTTCATTTTAATTTAATATAAAAAATTCAAAAAATGTTTCTGGACAATAAAACTTAACGAAAAAAAAATCTTAAGTCACCACATAAACAATAGCTGCAATTCACATCAGCATCAATGGATTTGCACTTTCAGGTTATTTTAGACACATCGAATAATTCTCCATTTAACAACTTATTTTTGCCTCTTTCCGTAAACAACGCATAAATGAATGATCATGTTAATTAATAGCCATTTTTAGTTATATAGGGAAAGAACCTAATAGAATGCAATGGAAGTTTACCTTCTTAATTAGGAAAGATGATAAAAAAAAAATTATTAGCAGTATTGTACTATTGTACTGATTTCAATTTTTTTATTTGAGATAATTCATTAATTCATTACAATAACGAAACAAACGTATTACATAGAGACGTTGGACAAACGGGCAACAAGCTGCGCCGCTAGCCCTTTTTGAATGGCAAAGCTGATACGCTTAAAAACAAAATCCAAAGATCTAAGGTTCATGATGGTACTTTGCATAACCCGTTGAACTCTGTTGAGAAGCTCCACAGCTTCAGGCGCGAGAAAACCAAAGGTATCAAAAGCGAAAGGGATAAACACATGTTGATTTTCACGACATGCCTTATCGTGTTTATCCACTTTGCATGCAGCTGCTTTCAAAGCCGCTTGCCTCCCTGTGAAAACTCCACTCCTCAAGTTCACAAGAGGGGAAACCCCGGTAAGGTCCACACATGCATGTTTACCTCCCATCCATCCGAAGACTAAAATGTCAGCAGGCCTGAGAGTAGATCTCCCGTCTGAAGGGTCAGTCAAAAAGTTAACAGGAGCTTCTTTACGTACCGAAACCCTGGCACGTCGGCAGACGTCAAAAAGAACATCCCTAACCGTATCATGACGATATTTGAAACCCGGGAGCTCCCGACAATGAACAGCATGATCCCCAAAAGAGTCCAAGCACGCCTTGCGACAAACCGGACATATCTCGTCGCTCGGAAAAAGAGGAATCATAAGGCGGGTACCGTAGAATAGCGCGATATTCCACAGGGGACATATGTAGACCGAGGCCGTCAATGGGGATAGCTAGCAAAAAATCCTGTGCATGAGGAGCTCGAAGACACTCCAATACGGCTTTCTGTCTGAACGTCATGTGAAAGTCGATTTCCATATCTTTGATGATCTTACTAAAGAGAGCATTCGCCAATGTTTTTTGGGATTTAGGGGGGGGGGGGCGATGTCCTTATTAGTGAAACCGTTACAGTCAAAATCTGGAATTGTGCCACGCAGACGATCCAAAGCAGAATAATAATCAATGTCCATACCACATATGCCACTGTGGCGCAAGATGTGGTCTTGTAAGGCCCAAGATTGTGCCCTCGATGCTACAAAAGCGTACGTTGAAGCCTCACTAGCCGAGTACAAACCCAAACCACCAAAACGTATTGGTAAGGAAACCATCCGCCACTGGAAGTCTCCAAAGAAAGGGCCACCACAAACCACAATGTCTTCGATGGAACCACGCAACCCTTTGTCAAAAAACAAAGCCGCCTCCTCCATGTGCACCGGTTGGCAAGTTCTTAAACCAAAGAAAAGTTTAGCAATGCCCATACAAGAACGTAGCAGAAGGAGCTGACTCTGCGGGTCACAAAGCTGTGGAAGAAGGCCCATCAAATCAACACCCTTGACAGCTCTCTTCAAGGCGAGCCCACTAATGAACCCAGCGTCTCTGCTAACAGCCCCCCCAATGAGCTTTACTCCCAAAGAAGGTCTACCAATATCTGCTGGGAAACAGCCGTCACGTAGTTTCCTACCATCACAAGAGGGCCAAAAAATTTCAGTTTTCTTAATATTCAGCTCCAGACCCAACCCTGGACCATCCTCCTGAATAATGTTTAACACACTCGCCACCTCATCGGAGTCTCCAATAACAGTCCCATCATCTAAATACCAAGCATGGAGCAGTAGCTTGCAATTTTCTCTAATTTTATGCACGAGAGGGTGTAAAACAAGGGTAAAAAGAAGGGGTCCCAATGGATCACCTTGTTGAACCCCAGTGGTGGACCATATATGGGTGTCACCTATGTAAAGCCTGGATGCCCTCCCATATAAGAAATCGACCCACAAGGAAATAGAAGGGCACATCCTTCTAACCTCGCGTAGTAAGACGGATCTATCCACCATGTTAAATGCATTCGAGAAATCCACCGCAAGCAGAGTAAGGGACCCATTATCGTGGTGTTTACACAACACCCGATTGGCAGAATGCAAAACAGCCTCAGCACCCCCGGACACGCCGATTCCAAATTGAAAATCGTTAAGGTATTTAACCATATCTTTCCCAACTCCCTTCATAGCCACCTTCGAAACCAACCGCCTCCATATAGTACCTACTGCAATTGGCCGGATCCCGTTGTCTGGTTTAATAAGTGGCGTGAGAGGTGCAGAAGCAACAAACTCTGCCAAAACAGACGGACATCTTCCCCCTAACCATAAATTAACAACTGAGGTTATGGCCCGTAAGAGATCTGTGGCTAAAGATGAACCCTCTCCACATAGGGCATCTAAAATATGTTGTGCCCTCAAGCCATCTCTACCACAAGAAGTCCCTTTAGGGAAAGATTTAATGCAACCAAGAACACTATCGAAATCTGCTACAAGGGGAGGCTCAGAGTAAAAGGTGCCCGGCATAGAAGGGGGTGGTTTCAGAGGATGCTTATCCTCTAAGGCTTTAATGGTATCACCATTGTAAGGCGCAACACCAGAGGAGCATAAAACTTTAACTGCGGCAGTAAAATGACCATCTGCAACTTTACGTAGACATTGTCTAATGTTGGTCTTAGCCGTTGTGTTAGGCCGTGTGTTGTCCCCGTCCTGGCTCATGAGCCCACCCCCGTAGTTGTCGAAAATGTTGTTTAAAAGGATGGGGACACCGTCCTCTTTCCCCCATGTAGCCAAGGACTTCAAGATGCAACTTTGTTGAATGGAGTTTCTGTTCCCAGATCTGCTTTCTTGTCTGTTCTTGGGCCTAAACACCTGCAGCGTGCAACGCGGTAGAAGGAACAACCTAACCCAGGCATCAACAGAGTTGGGCTGGGCAATCACCTTGTAAATTGCTGATTTAAAAGCCTGCGAGAAAGCTAAACGACAACTGTGAAGGATACTTTTGACTGTAGTGATAGGCGTTTTAAAGACACGGTTAAGAAGCTCAACATCCATAACCCATTCCTCTGAAACATTTGGCACATTATTCTGAGCATCCGGCTTAACAATACCGACAATGTGTGTTGTCGCACCAATGTCCCCTTTAATAAAACGAACAAGACCATTCGGATGATGACATGGCCGACTAACCGCATGCAGAGACATACAATCCCCACACAACCATTGACCGAGAGACAACAATGTTTTTTCCACCTCCATAAATAAACCATGATCTGTTGACAAAGCGTCACGCAAGACCCTTTTGCGGTCATCATTTAAAAGATGTTGACTTTTAAGGTGAGAAATCATACGAGAGTTTCCATTATTACCCCCTTCACTTATCCGGCAACAATGGAAACTTCTAAACGGGCACAGACAAAAACTATCAGAAACAATAGAAGAAGAAGAAGAAGAAGCCATGCCTCGAGATGAAGCAATAACATGGGGGCTGAAATAAATATAGGAAAAAGAAAACAAAGGACACCAACACAATGTTGGGTATAAATGGCATAGGAAAGAAGATGCTAACAAAAAAGTCAAAATGGGTGGAAAGTGGAAACCAAGTTACAACAAAAATCCAAAAAGCACTCGTGAATACACACATTAAAATAATTTGGAAGCCTTTTCTTTATTTGTATACACATGTTTCTGATCTTCATGGTATAATCCGGTTGGACCAGTTAACATCTTCTTCAATTCTCGTGTAACAAAATCGCAATTGTCTTTTTCATCATCAATAATAATAACTCTATTATTACCAAATGTGACTTGAGAGCTTATCACAACTTGCCAATTTAGTGGTATGTCGACTGGCAGTTGTCTTTTTCATCATCAATTGTCTTTTTTATGGGGCTTCTTCCTTTTTGTCCATTCGTTGTGATTGCCTGTATAAAAAGACCAAAAGAAACACACATATTTTAAGTATTCTCGAGTTTCAATAGAAAAGGAAATATAGAATATCTATAATTAAATGGTCAAGATTGTTTCAAAACTCCTATTTTTCTACTATACCTTTATAGCTCCTATTTTAGTTTCATATCGAGTAATTTATCGCTACTACTTTACTAAAAGTATCTAGGAATTTACAACCCATGTATTGGTACTATAATGACCTACTTATAGTACATATTTTGTAGTTCTTTCAAGCCATATATAGCCCCTGTTTTACTGCTGTTATGACCTATGTATATTCCAATATATTCACGTTTTCATTGTGCTATATATAACCCCTATTATGCTTATATAATGACCTATTTATAGTCCTTATGTTTCTGTTGTATCCTATAAATGTAGAGATTTGGCCGTTAAAGTTTGATAAGATACATGTCTCTTTCTACCAAGATCAAGCCATTACAACACTGGTTCACTATTGTCTCAACCTCATTTTCATCCTTTGTGTTAAGCCTACTCTACAGTTAACTTACAGTAGAGGGGTAAGATATAAGACTGGACTTAACTTACAACTACGTGGGAGAGACGCAAGGGTGGACTTTACTTTACTACAACTCACTGAAAATATGTATATCTTGGTTGAAAATATATACTTTCTAACTTAAATTTCACAGTCTATTAGACAAAACGGACTCATGCTTGTAACAATTAGTGCCTAACCGAACATCTTAAGCTAATTTCATGATTGCCTATAAATAACATATATTTTCATACATTAAGAAAATATTGGAATTGGAAGTGAGTATACATCCCCAAGCAACTGTGTCTTGGTTAGCCTGACACTCGATGTCTGCAAATCATGAGACAAGTGAGTTTTTATAACATTTAAAAAGTTATGGAAAAACAAAATGCCCTAAATGTGGCTCATTGCTATTAACATCTTTTTCAATGGGTTTAAACACACTATGTCAATCATGAACTGAATTTTATTTACTCCACAGACAACTGAAGTAACTAATGGAATAAATAGGAAATAGAACTCTCTGTTAGGTTTTGGATTGTGTCAAAGATCATGATATCCGAAGTTAGTGATTGTAACACCCGACTTATTAACCAAAAACACCCCAAAATTTTTTTTCACTTCTCAAACCAAATATTTTACAAATAAAACATATGTAGGGGGTATTAGTTAATACAATACGAGTACAAGAGTATCACGAAGTACAATATATAAAATATTATACATTCTTCAAGCCGGGTCGTTACTTCCAAAGCTAAGTCCTTAGTCACGGACTTTGTCTTTTCCCTTCGCGGGATCACGCTCACCTGCAGGGACATATCAATAAACGGTGAGCTATAAAGCCCAATGAGTAATCAAATCAAAATAACATGTATAAGAATAAAATTCTCTATACAAAGTCAAATATGTATTATCATGCAATACAAAATCAAATATGGCTCACGGGTTAGCCCGCTGTTGCCTTGGCTCACGGGTTAGCCCGCTGTTGCCTAGACTCACGGCTTATCCGGTCTTGTCTATATAAATCTGACTCATCAAAATAAACTGTGGCTCACGGGTTAGCCCGCTGTTGCCTAGACTCACGGGTTAGCCCGCTGTTGTCTATATAACAGTTTACATAGATATATTGACTCACAGTTCCGTTCTTGCCTATAATAGACTCACGACTTATCTGGTCTTGTCGTATATCAAATCATATAATCTGTCAAAATTTGTCCCCAAAATCATTTCCATCTGCAGCTGCTCTTTTAACCAATATCACACCGGATAACAGTGAGGTTACTCACCTGAAGGTTTGCTACAACTAGCGTTTGTTGTTCCTTGCCTTGAAATGAAATCCGTAGGATTTTGTCCCGTACCTATAATACCATTCATTTCAAAATGATTATAGGTTAATTTACCATTTCAGTTGGTTCTAGTGCACAAGAGTCTAATATAAGACAATTTCCAAGCATTAACCATTGGTATACAAATTTAATACACTTCCCGAAATACGCGTATTCTACTACAGTACTTTCGGGAGGTCGTATTCGTATTCCGATAATTTTCCATGAAGTTTTACAACATATTAAACCTATGTTTAAAATTTCAGGTCAATCGGATAAGCCTAGCATTGAAATCAAACTTGGAAAATTCACAGAAAACAAATTGGTTTCTGCCCAGGTCTCGAGTCGCGACCAACACCCTGGTCGGGTCGCGAAGACTTCCTCTTCGGGTCGCGACCAACCCTCTGGTCGGGTCGCGAGCACTGGACAGTGGTGCAGAAACTCCGATTTTGTGCTAGAAATTTCCATTTTTCCATTTTAAGCACTTATTGCTCGACTTAATCGCTTGTGGTTTATTCCTAGGCTAAAACCTTACATTTTAACAAGGTTTTTAACCCCCAAAACACACTCAATCAATCATATGAAGAATTAGGGTTCTTAGTTCCAAAAACCCCAAAACTTCAAATTCATCCAAAATAACAATCTACTTCCACTTTCTTTAGTTAAGTCCTTATTAGCATGACTTAATGGAAGTATTGCATCAACTTAACAGCATAATCATGACTGCAAATGCAGTTTTTGAGTTCTACAAAACTCATCAAGAATAACTAACAAGAACCTGAAGAACTTACCTCCAAAACTTCCAATTCTACCCTTTGAATGCTATGATACAATTTGCAAGCTTAAATCTTCAAGAACTTCTTCAAATCCGCTGCAGAAATCGCACCTAGAACCTCTCCCGTAAGTGCTAAAAATCTGCACAAGTGTTCCCTTTTATACCACCAAAAATTACATTTTGGTCCTTGAAGTTGCATTTCTAGCACTTTTGCCACAATTTACTAAATTAATGACAAAATTCAACTTTTATAACATTTTAAGTCCAAAACTCAAAATATTATTACAATTTAAATCCTTGTCTAATCAAAAGACCAAATTACCCTTTTGAGGTAAAATGACCATTTTGCCCTTTTTGTTATAATTATATAATAAACATGTTTTTGGCGTTACAAATTCTCCCCTCCTTTAAAAGATTTCGTCCCCAAAATCATACAAAAAGTTGAGGGTATTTTTCCCTCATTTCACTTTCGGTCTCCCACGTCATGTCGGAACCTTTGTGATGACGCCAAAGCACTTTCACCATGCTGATCTTCTTATTTCGCAACTGTCTTATCTTGCGGTCTAACACCCGCTCGGGTTGTTCCGGGTATCTCAGCTTTTCATCCACCTCAATTTCAGCAAGAGGTATATGTTGAGACTTATCAAACAAAGTTTTCCTCAAATGGGACACATGAAACACATCATGTATACCATGAAGTTCATCAGGTAATTCCAATCGATACGCCACGGCTCCAACCCTTTGGGATATACGGAAAGGTCCAATAAAGCGAGGACTCAACTTTCCTTTCTTCCCAAAACGAATTAAGCCTTTCCAAGGGGATACTTTGAGCATTACCATGTCTCCTACTTGGAATTCTATCGGTTTCACCCGTTTATCCGCGTACTGTTTCTGTCTATTCTGAGCTACCTTCAAATTTTCGCGTATCAGTTTGATCTTTTCTTCGGTTTGTGCTACAATTTCAGGTCCAGCCAACGGCTTTTCCCCAACCTCAGTCCAGCAGGTCGGAGTACGGCACGGTGCTCCATACAAGGCTTCATATGGGGCCATCTGTATGCTGGAATGATAGCTGTTATTGTACGCGAATTCCACCAAAGGCAAATGATCTTCCCAACTTCCACCGAAGTCAATGACACACGTTCTCAACATATCTTCCAAAGTTTGAATGGTTCTTTCACTTTGGCCATCGGTCTGCGGGTGGTATGCGGTACTCATAAGTACTTTTGTACCCAATTGCTTTTGAAGACTCTACCAAAAATGAGAAGTAAACCTACTATCTCGGTCCGATACAATCGATGCTGGTAATCCATGTCGACAAATCACTTCATCAATGTAAATTTTCGCCAGTTGATCTACCCTGTACTTTTCTTTATATGGTATAAATTGTGCCGATTTGGTCAATCGATCAACAATCACCCATATAGAATCATAACCTCGCGGTGTCCGCGGCAACTTTGTCACAAAATCCATAGTAATATGGTCCCATTTCTTCTCTGGAACCGGCAATGGTTGTATTTCCCCGTACGGTTTCTGATGGTTTGACTTAACTTGCAGACAAGTCAAACATCTTTCCACATATCTTCCAACATCTCTTTTCATTCCAGGCCACCAATACATTGGTTTTAACGTCCGATACATTTTAGTATTGCCCGGATGAACTGCATACCGACTATAATGGGCATCTTCTAGAAGCAAATTCCGCGCCTCTCCTTGTTTCGGGACCCATATTCGGCCTCTGAAGGTCTTCAATTTCTGAGCATTTTCTTCCAGATGCTTCAAATATCCAACCATTCTTTCGCTTTTTACATTCTCTGGCTTACACGCTTCTTTCTGTGCTGAACGGATCAATTCTGGTAACCGGCTTACTACACCCATGCATGCGGATGTAACTTTCAGAGGAGCTTCTTTTCGGCTTAGAGCATCTGCCACCACGTTCGCCTTGCCAGGGTGGTACTGAATTTCACAATCAAAGTCTTTCAACAGATCCATCCACCTTTGCTGTCTCATATTAAGCTCTTTTTGATCGAAAAGGTACTTCAGGCTCTTATGATCAGTGTAAATAACAAACTTTACACCGTATAAATAATGCCTCCATAACTTCAATGCTAGAACCACCGCAGCTAATTCCAGATCATGAACTGGATACTTCTTCTCGGCATCTTTTAATTGGCGGGACGCATAGGCTATGACCCGACCTTTCTGCATTAGCACACACCCAAGACCAATTCTAGAAGCATCGCTGTATATCACATAATCTTCTCCGCTTTGTGGTAAAGCCAACACCGGTGCTTCACATAAAGATTGTTTCAACTTCTGGAATGCTTCTTGCTGTTTTTCGGCCCACGTGAACTTTTCACCTTTCTTGGTCAACTTGGTCAACGGAGCAGCTATCGAAGAGAAATTCTCAACAAATCTTCTGTAATAGCCTGCCAAACCAAGAAAACTTCGTATCTCAGTGGGACTTCTAGGCGGTTCCCATTTGATCACGGCTTCAATCTTTGCTGGATCTACTTTCACCCCGTCGGCATTGATTACATGGCCAAGAAATTGAACTTCTCTTAGCCAGAAATCACACTTGGAGAATTTCGCATACAACTTCTCCCGGCGAAGCAACTCTAACACTTGTCGCAGGTGCACTTCATGTTCGGCTTGACTTCGCGAATACACCAAGATGTCATCAATAAACACTATCACCGAGGTATCAAGGAACGGTCGACACACCCGGTTCATAAGATCCATGAATACGGCTGGAGCATTGGTTAACCCAAAAGGCATCACCAAAAACTCATAATATCCGTATCTCGTTCGGAAAGCTGTCTTCGGAATGTCTGACTCCCTTATCTTCAACTGGTGATAACCCGACCTCAAATCAATCTTGGAGAAGTAGGACGCGCCTTGCAGCTGGTCAAACAAGTCGTCTATTCTGGGTAGCGGGTACTTGTTCTTCACGGTGATTTTTTTTAACTCCCGATAGTCAATACACATTCGCATTGACCCATCTTTCTTCTTGACAAACAAGATAGGGGCTCCCCAAGGCGATGTACTCGGTCTGATAAAACCTCTATCTAGTAGTTCTTCCAGTTGCTTCCGCAGTTCCACCATCTCTGAAGGTGCTAAACGGTATGGAGCTCGGGCAACAGGCTCAGCTCCCGGAACCAGTTCAATCGTGAACTCAACCTGTCGATCTGGTGGCAACCTTGGAAGTTCGTCTGGAAACACATCTGGGAACTCGTTTACTACATTCACATTCGATACCCCCACTTTAATCGGTTGAGCCACCGATACATAAGCTAGATAGGACATCCCTCCTTTACTGATACAGCATCGGGCTTGAGCAAAGGAGATGACTGGCATTCTCAACCGAGGTCGTTCACCCTGAATCTTTATCCATTCTCCATCCGGTGTTAACACTGTGATGTTTTTATTTCTGCAATCCATGTTAGCATAATTCGTTGCTAACCAATCCATTCCCACAATCACACTAAATTCATTGGTAGTCATCGGCTTCAAATCTATAGGGAAAACGGTCCCGTAGATTTTAAGCTGACAACCTTCCAGGTGTTCGGAAACCCAAACATATCTGCCGTCGGCTATAACCACCTCTAAACTTTCATCCATAGGAGTTAACGGTACATTTAGGCGAGACAACAAAGACTCCGATACGAAACAGTGAGTAGCCCCCGGATCAAAAATAACATATACAGGTATGGAATTAAGAGTGAAGATACCTGTCACCACATCTGTCTTCTCACGGGCTTCCTCCACAGTCATCTGGAAAGCTCGCGAGGCCGCTGGTCGTCCCCTGTTCTTCGGCTCTTCTTTCTTTCCCACTTGATCATCCCTGAGTCTTTCACTGTATACTCCAGATTTCAGTTGGGGACAGTTCAGGCGAATATGATCCGTAGCCCCGCATTGGAAACATCTACGGTCCGCCCGACAGTCCCGTGTAGGATGACCCGTTTTTCCACAATTTCGACAACTAACTGACCCAGTATCGCTGCGACAGCTGCCCGTGTGCCTTTTTCTGCATTTTTCGCACCACTTTCCTTCGTCTTTCTGGCCTTTTCCCTTAGACCCGGATTGTTGCGACTTTTTCTGAGGCGTCCAACCTTGGTCTTCCGCCTTTCGTTTCATTTCAACAGTTTTCTTTTCGTTTTCTTGTCGCTTTAATTCTGTTTCTCTTTCTGTGACCCGATCCACCACTTGCCGGAAAGTAGATAATTTCAACGGTTGCACGATTTCCCTGATTCGGGTCGTCAACCCCCAGACATATTTATCGATCTTTCTCTTTTCAGTATAGATGTGGTGTTCCGCAAACCTAGCTTTCTCCAGAAAGCTAAGAGTATATTCCTGAACAGATCGGGAACCCTGTTCCAGGTGTAGGAATTCATCCTCTAATTGTTTTATCGCCACTTCGGAGCAATAATCTTCATTGAACTTATTCTTGAACTGTTCCCACGGTACTGATTCGGTTGGATCAAGATTCAAAGACTTGTAATAAATCTGCCACCAGTGTAGTGCACCGCTGGTGAGTTGGTTTGTGGCAAATTCTACTTTATTGTCATCCGCACATTTGCTTACTCGGAACACCTTCTCGATATGCATGATCCATTCCATGGCTTTGACCGGATCATCTGTCCCCGAGAATTCCTTTGGTTTACAACCAAGGAAGGATTTATACGTACACCCAACTTTCTTTATCGAGGCTTCCCCACCTTGAGTTTCTTTTACTGCCCGGGCACGGCTTTCTCCCTGGCTTTCATCTTCTGGCTGCCTGTCATGAACACTTTTTGCAGCCTCTTCAGTAGGATTAGGATTGGCACTCGGATTAGGATTGCCACTCGGGTTGGGGTTATTCGTTAATGCAGGCATCATTTGCCTAACCACTTATTCCACTATCGTTCGAATATCAGGTGGATTTTGTCCCACCGGTTCCCGTGCTGGTGCTCTTCACCCAACAGAGCCGCGTGACCTAGCTGGCCCACTTCTTGCAGTTCCACGCGAATTCGCACCAGTAGGATTGCTTCGTGTATTTCTCATACTTCAAAATTTCAGCAAACCGTTAGATTACATATATAATAACAAACTTATATATATCTAACAGTCCGTTTATCTGTTCTTCTCTCAAGGTTTAAGTCCAGGAATATAATCTAAGACACCTAGTTCACTTAAACCATGGCTCTGATACCAACTTGTAACACCCAACTTATTAACCAAAAACACCCCAAAATTTTTTTTCACTTCTCAAACCAAATATTTTACAAATAAAACATATGTAGGGGGTATTAGTTAATACAATACGAGTACAAGAGTATCACGAAGTACAATATATAAAATATTATACATTCTTCAAGCCGGGTCGTTACTTCCAAAGCTAAGTCCTCAGTCACAGACTTTGTCTTTTCCCTTCGCGGGATCACGCTCACCTGCAGGGACATATCAATAAACGGTGAGCTATAAAGCCCAATGAGTAATCAAATCAAAATAACATGTATAAGAATAAAATTCTCTATACAAAGTCAAATATGTATTATCATGCAATACAAAATCAAATATGGCTCACGGGTTAGCCCGCTGTTGCCTTGGCTCACGGGTTAGCCCGCTGTTGCGTAGACTCACGGCTTATCCGGTCTTGTCTATATAAATCCGACTTATCAAAATAAACTGTGGCTCACGGGTTAGCCCGCTGTTGCCTAGACTCACAGGTTAGCCCGCTGTTGTCTATATAACAGTTTACATAGATATATTGACTCACAGTTCCGTTCTTGCCTATAATAGACTCACGGCTTATCTGGTCTTGTCGTATATCAAATCATATAATCTGTCAAAATTTGTCCCCAAAATCATTTCCATCTGCAGCTGCTCTTTTAACCAATATCACACCGGATAACAGTGAGGTTACTCACCTGAATGTTTGCTACAACTAGCGTTTGTTGTTCCTTGCCTTGAAATGAAATCCGTAGGATTTTGTCCCGTACCTATAATACCATTCATTTCAAAATGATTATAGGTTAATTTACCATTTCAGTTGGTTCTAGTGCACAAGAGTCTAATATAAGACAATTTCCAAGCATTAACCATTGGTATACAAATTTAATACACTTCCCGAAATACGCGTATTCTACTACAGTACTTTTGGGAGGTCGTATTCGTATTCCGATAATTTTCCATGAAGTTTTACAACATATTAAACCTATGTTTAAAATTTCAGGTCAATCGGATAAGCCTAGCATTGAAATCAAACTTGGAAAATTCACAGAAAACAAATTGGTTTCTGCCCAGGTCTCGAGTCGCGACCATCCTGGCAAAGTTCAGTAACTTTAAGCAACTTGATAACGAGAAGATTGACCATATATGAAAGATTCAATGACAGTGTTTACAGTCTTAAGAAGTATGGCATTTCGAAGACCACACATGAAAATAATGTAAGGTTCATGCAGTGTCTCCAAAGGGAATGGAGACCGATCACCATCATGGTGCAATCCCATGAGAGAATCGATAACTACACCCTAGAGGTACTTTACAATCTGTTGAAATCATATAGAGAGATGTGATGGAGTTACATGCTGATCGTCCGAGTGTAGGAACTCTAGCATTTGTATCTAGTACTGAGAACGAAGAATTTGCTTATGTTGATGACGAAGGAAAGGTCGATGAGAATGGTGAATCTGTTGCTTTATGCTCCAATAACAACAAGAAGTTTCAAAGAAACCCCCATCAAACCTGAATAGCAACAGAATTACCAACACTGGAAAACAGGTCACACGATCTGCTGAAGTTCCCATCAAACCAAAGACTGAATCATCTAAACCTGAAAAGAAGCTATTAGGAGACTCTAGGTATGATTAACTACTGTTTTGAAAAAAACCATCTTTCCAAGGATTGTATGTTGAAGAAGGCTTACAAGAAGAAAGAAAGAGTTAAAGATGAGGCCTATTATGCCAAAAAGCTCGAGGAAGTAAGGGCGAAGGCACAGAGAGTCTCTCACTGGTGGCTTCAAAAGGAGATAATGGAACATATAAGGTATGGTCATCTGGATCTGATGATGAAGAGATACGAAGACCCACTCATGGAGCGATGTTTGTTGCTCATATTGGGAATGGTATTGGGTCCGAAGATGAAGACAACGTCAATGAGATGGAAGGCGAAGTGACCGGTGTTTATCTCATGGCAAAAGGATCCGACGCTGCTTCAAACTTGCATCTCACGATCTTGACGATATTACTTCTGATTGTCTGCATATGAATCAACTACTTGTTTAAGCAAATAGTGATGCGTGTCAGGCAATGGATGAAGACTTCACTTAAGAACAAGCTTGAAGGCGTGCGTGAGGTACTTGAGAAGATTCAATTTAATATAGAGATCCTAGAAGAGTCTAGGGAGCAAATCAGAAAAGAGAATGATATTTTGTTAATTCAAATGAATCTTTTTTGTGAAACTACAAAACATCTTTATTCTTCCATTACACGTATTTATCATTCTTCTGACATTTCATTAGAACATCTTAAAAAGCTTTTGCCTTTTCTCGAGTCTAAACTGCAATATGTTGATTCTATTTCCTATGCGTGTGAATCTATAGTCTCTTCTACTAAGTTACCAAACCAAACATATGTTCATGGTTTGGTGGCTTTTCAAAATTTTCTAAAATCTAACGATCTTTTGAAATTGATGGAAGAATCTATTCCCACCATACCTAAAGAAAATAAATGTACTTCTGTGAATGACTCCGTGAATGATTATGTGAATAACGATTCTATGATTGAAAATGATGGTGATTCGGACTCAGACATTGAGGAAATTGACTGCATGGACTTGTCCCTTTAGAAAATTTCTTCTAAAACTTCCTTGGATTTGGGTGTAGGTTTTGAAACCGATGAAAGCAAAAATTCTCAAAATTATTTTAAAAGCTGCTCTTCTGAAGTTAAATAAGAATCTTCAATCGAAAATTTAAACTCTATTCATGTTCTTGACACTTCAGAAGAATTTGAGAAATTTCAAGAGATAAAAGCAAGACTTTTATCACACTAGCATTTACGTATCCAAAGATTGCTAACTTCAAAAGTGCGGTGTTTGTAAAACAAGGCGTAAAGCTAAAAGTGGATGATGAGTTAACCTCCATGGTCCGAAAGGATAACGAGCTTGTTACTCCTGAATGATTCTTTTCAACTGATAAAATGCTTGAAAATAACCTTAATGAACATCTCGAAGTAAAAAATAAATACTCGAAAACAAGAGATGTATCAGTTGAAAAACTCCTTCGGAAGCAACACCTAATATCCCAATTTCAGGAAAACCTTTTTTGAAATATCAAAATTTAACAAATAGATGGCTTTTTTTTGAAAATCAACGTCGGAGAAACTATAGAGATTTCCAAAATAAACAAAAGAGTTTTAAGAATCAACAGAAAAAAGCAAAAACGAAGAAATCTTACAAACATCATTCCAAACAAGTTTTTGAACCTTACAAACCCATTTGTTCTAACAAGAAATATGAAAAACCCTCAAAGAAGAACTTCACTAAAGGAAAAAATTTAGTAGATACATTTCATGTATGGTTAGATAAAAATCTTGACATTTTAAAAAATAAAAATCTCACAGTTCAAGATTTCAAACTTGCATATGAAGAATTCCTTTGTGATACTACTGATAAATGTAGTTCCTCATTAGGAAAATCTTCTTTGAACAAGAAAAGATGGATTTCCCATTAAAAAGAAATCGAAATCAGAAACAAAACTAAGTCTAATCCTCCAAAGAAAGTCATGAAATGGGTTCCGAAGAACAATCACAAGGACAAGCATGTCCCAACTTCGATCACAGAACTTGGTTCCACCTCTGGAACAAATAAAATTGATCTAGTTGACTCCTGGATCAAAGATCCGAATACTTACCCATGAGAACCCAAAAAAAATTGGGTACCTGAACTTTTCCTCTCATCGCAGGTTATGTATGACGAGCAGTACGACAAAGAATAGTACATTGATAGCGACTGCTCACGTCATATGACAGGAAGGATAGAATACCTGCGAGATTTTAGAAGCTTAAAGTGTGTTGGGGATGTCAAGTTTGGAAACAATGAGAGATGTCTTATAAAGGGTTATGGGAAGATTACAAATGAAAAATGTACCATAAAGCGATTCGCATACGTGGAAGGTTTAAAGCATAATCTGATAAGTGTCTCTCAGCTGTGTGTGGGTATAGGGTACAAAGTTAAGTTTGATGATGAGGGAAGTGTAATAAAAAGAAACGCATGAAGGAAATTCTTCTAAAGTCACGAAGAAAAGGTGAGATGTACCCTTTAGATATGAAGCCTATCATTGAAGCGTCATCAATATGCTTGCTTTCTAAGGCTCCTTCAGACCTGTAACTCCCCAACCATACAGTCAAACAACGTAAAGCACACCTAGCTAGCACACGTCACTACACATAGTAAAGTAAGGATACCTACACATGTAACATCACCCATTGTATAATGAGAAAACTCACCTGATCCATAACCTCAAGCCACACGCTTCCGATATCCCCACGCACTAAGCATCATAAACTCTATCACAAAGTTGTAAATCAATAATCCGAAAGACCCAAAACCGACTATGGTCCAAATTCCTAATCGGCCAAAGTTGACCCAAAAGTCAACTAGTTAAAGTCAAAGGTCAACCGTACTTAGCACCACTATCTCCTATGGGTAGCATTGCTAAGTGCAAACGATCACATATTCTTTTTTCAGAGATAACGTTGCTATCTTCATATATATCGATGCTATCTCCGCTGTTCATCCCATTGCTTTTTCCAACTCTTAATATGTTAAGCTAATGCCAATACTTTCTACAACTCCCTCAAATAGTCTTTGGATCAATAAAAATGCAAACATTCATGCCCATACATGACCATGCATGCTCATGGTCAAGATCTAGGTCCAAAAAGGTGAAACCAATCTTGTTTCTTCCATGCAAGTACTCCAAGGGATATGTTTGGGATTAATATAGGATTCAAGAGCTCCAGAGGAGAATTGATTCGTCCTCCAGCTCCCTAAATCCCCCGATCAACAAAATGTAGCCATCATTGCTCCATAAACCATTAAAATGGCTCCATGATCACTTCCAAGGAAAGAATTTTAGAAACAGAGGTAAAATACTTACAAAAGTCCAAAAAAACTCATGTTTTAGCTGATTCTTCCTTACAATAGCCTCCTAGAATGCCCACTCTCCTTCTTCATCTTCTAACACGCTCCAAGCTTCACCAAAAGAGCATAAATCACCAATGGAGGTCAAAGGGCAATTTTAGGCTTTCACAGAGTTTTGGAGGGTGGCAAATGACGTTCCCTAAGGGCTTTATGCTTTTATGGGAAATACCTGATATTAGGGCAAATTTTACATTTTACAGTAGATAATGCCGCAATTTTAAGAGATAGCGTTGCTATCCCCGATTGTGCGCATGCACGATGCTTGGCCACAGATAGCATCGCTAACCCTAAGTTAGTGCCTCTATCTATCATTTTTCTCTCAAAATCATATATTTAATAAAGATACATTTTCCTGAGAACATGTCTTACAAGACCTGAGCTGGCTGTGGCATAGAAGATTATCCCACCTTAACTTCAAAAACATCAACAAACTTGTGGCTCTAGATTTAGTTCAAGGCATGCCATCACTGAAGTTTGACAATGACACATTGTATGCTGCATGTAAACATTGCAAACAGAAACGACAGGGACATCCAGTCACGATAGACACCAAAATATCCGAACCTCTAGAACTCCTATGTATTGATCTGTGTGGACCATCATTTGTAGAGTCTCTAGGTGGTAAAAAGTACATTCTAGTGATTGTGGACCACTTTTTTCAAGATTCACATAGATTCTATTCTTAAGGCACAAGTCAGATACCCCCAAAGAACTCACTGCCTTCATCAAACAGATAGAACTTCATATCAAAAAGCCGGTGCGTGCGATCAGAAGTGATAATGGAACTAAATTCAAGAATCAAACCATTCACTCGTTCCTTAAAGAAAAAGGCATCATCTACAACTTGTCAGACCCATACACTCCATAAAAAATGGTGTAGTCGTGAGAAGGAATAGATCTTTATGTAAAGCAACTAGAACCATGTTATACTTTGAACATCTTCCAATGTACTTCTAGTTTGAAGCAATCACAACAGCCTGCTTCACACAGAACCGATCTTACGTGCATCGACGATTCAACATCACACCGTACGAAGTCATCAACAAGCAAAAGCCAAATGTTAAATTCTTTCATGTCTCCGTGTGTAGATGTTTCATCATGAAATTAAAGGATGGATCAACCAAGTTCAGCACAAAGGCAGATGATGAAGTCTTTCTAGGATACTCCCAAAAGTCAAAGGCATATCGTGTGTTGAATAAGAGTACATGGTAGATCGAGTAGGCCTTCAATCTAACCTTCGATGAATTATACATAAAGAAATCTGAAGCCATCTTTCCATGCTATTCTATCTTTCCAGACCCTCATACCGATAAAATTCCTTTAAATTTGTACATGCTACCTTGAGAAAAGACATAGATCCTCTCCTGAGACCGGTTAGTAGGTTTCTAGGTGCTTTAAATGGCTTGTCTACTGGGAAGCGGGTCCACATACTCCACCTGGTGAATCGAGATAATTTTTTGTTGTTTTCCAAAGACACTCCCCAAATATCCCCTGATGCTCAATCACTGAAGTGTAATGAACTTTGATATTCAGATCGAAAATTGTCATTTTGTTCTTAGTAAGGAAACTGGTGAAATCCATAAAGCTGAACTTATGATTTTTGCACTATAAACATGCGAAGTAGGAATGCTTCACTGGGTTCAGTCATCGTATGATACTTATAACTCGTGGTCGTGTCAAGGTATTCGAATGTAACACAAACTTCCTAGAAACAACAGATGCCTCTGCATGAAACAAGTCAAACGCAATAATTTTTGATAAACATGACATGGACTTCCTTCTCATTTGGATGAGGGGGATAAAAATGATAACTAAGCAATCATCCGTCGATGTATTTTTGGGAACTCGAATCAAATGCATATAACTTCTCTTCGTGTACACAATTCCTTGCATGAACATTTTGAATTATCAAATTACTCTTTGAATGTATCCTCAAATTGAACGAACTTCGTGTGCACTCCTCTACTTCCTCAATTCTTGCATCCCCTGAAAAATCAAAAATAGTTTTTATTTGTTTATTTATTTATATTTAATTTTTATTTTTAATTATTGTATAAATTAATATTTCTGACATAAAAGTTAAGGTTTCTTTGGGATTAAAGACTTGAAATTCAAAATTTGAATTGTGATTGACAAGTAACAAAAGGGTTTACTGAATAACGGAAATGTCGGGATACAAGAGTTGTCTGTTAGATCAAAAGGGAATGTCCCCTCAAATTTTGGATGACGTGGCACCTGTTCATTGGATGACTATATTGGCACATTAAATGTCTCTCTCTCACTCTCTCTCTACTCATCACCCACACTATATATATGCAATTCCTCCATATTTTACCCTTCCATTTCATCGTCTTCCTCATAAGCCCTATTCTCTTGTGCAAAAGCCCGCAACACTAAGATGTCTCAAGGTGCTTTGTCCTTTGCTCTTTTCGAGGCCGATTTTGTACCTGACCTTAAGGCAATGTCTGCAAATTTCATTTCTAATCTCGATCACGAAGCATACTCGTCAGATATGGCAATGCTGGCCATGTGTCTACATCATTCCCCTCTTCAATATGCTCTGACTATAGATCTGTTGGGATTTGATCACATAAACACAATAACATATGCAGCGGAAGACAGATAAGATCAAATTACAGAAATTCCATGAACAATGTTCAGGATCATGCAGTTCATAACAGATCATAGATACTTAAAACTTAAACAAAATATACCTCATCAAGTCTTCTTCTTTGTGCTCTAGTCAGAGCCACGATTGCAAGGATGATCAAGATCCAAAGTGTGAATCCCTCTAGTGGCTTGTACCCAGTGACACCAGAAAACCAAGCAGATTAGAATCAAAGAACTCCAACTCTAGAGAGAGAGAGAGAGAGAGAAAGAGAGAGGAGATTTCACAGAGGGAAGGAGGGAGGAGGGGAATTGGCGGCTCAAGGGTTTTGGGATGCCTTAGGGTGTCACCCCAAGACCTTTATTTATTATGCATGGGCTCCTAAGGTTTCAAACTTAGGAGCCTTTTGGCGGCCGCACCCCTTGGACTTGTTCTATTGATTATACCTTTAATCAATTAAAATCCATCCCTTTAATTGATTCCAAATAAATTCTAGATCAATTTATCAATTAAATTATTCTTTTAGTTTCTAATTAATTTATTTTCCAATAAATTAATAAACTAAATATCCTTTCCGTTATTTTGACTCTGAATGTTTTTCTGGGTTCTGAGGGCAACCCAAAGGGACTCTACCTTTTATCAGAAGTATTATAACAAGTTGATGATATTAGACATTATTTCAACAGTCTCCCACTTGGACAAGTTGTCAACTTGAATACAACCTGAAAATCAGCAGAGTGTGCCATCTAATGCAACTGCCGAACTCTGATCAACGAAAAGAGACGACTCCTAGATAAGTGATCTTTTATTCCTTCGTTCTCAAGATATCATAATGAACCTGGGTCATGGATAAAGTCAGATCCCGATAGTTCAAATTTTGTTTTCTGATAGTGATTTATGATGACTCTGTCAGACCACAAATCGAACACATCAATTTGGTCAGGGATTGGCCAAGCGCTTAGTGTCAGCATCAAATCATCGAGGGGTCCACAAATATCGCTTCTCCTTGTCAGGGCAGAAGGAATATATAAACTTTGACTACATATTCTTTGCCTATTTAATCATATCATACTCGAACATTCCCATAATAACTCCCAATTACAGTTAGCGTTTGAGTAAGCCGATGTATGATAGAATCATAGTGAAAATCCCTATGTGTCTCAGTTTGAAGAATAAGAGATATTATCATCCTAGATTACTTGTGACTAAATCCATGAAGTAATTTGTAGGTGTGGGTTGTTCCAATACTTGAATCTCTATCAAGTATTCATGAGGGTTAGTCGCAATCACCATGCTATGTCTAATCTCTATAGACAATCTACTAGCACTCATGACAATCTTAAATCACTACTTGCTTCCAAGAGTATGTCCGACTATGGAGGTTTGAGTGAGCTAACACTCGGGAAGTGGGTTCTAAACATGCAAAAGTGAAGCACAATGATAATTTAATGAAATGGTGGCTAATTAGCCTTTTATTAAATCTCTACTAATAAAACAGCAAGTCATGTACAATCAACACCGCTCTATGTTTCGATTATTCAAACTATAAACTAAACATTTTAAGACATTTCACTAGCAAGTCTAATGCCTATGGTACTCGTATGCTCTTCATGCTTGGGCCGCGACATTACTTTGGTGAACGGATCAGCCGGATTATCCTCTGACGGTATTCTACCCACCATGATGTCTCCGGTCTTCAACTCGGTTTCGAACATAGTGATACTTTCTGAGTATATGTCTTGATCTCCCATGGTCCTTAGGTTCTTTAGTCAATGCGAATGCACCCTCGTTATCGCAGAAGACTTCAAGGGGATCGTTGATGCTGGGGACAATGCCAAGATCGCCGATGAAGTTCTTCAACCATGTAGCATCCTTTGCAGCTTCACTCGCTGCTATATACTCGGACTCACACGTTGAGTCAGCTATTGACCTTTGCTTCAAACTTTTCCAGGTGACTGCTCCTCCGTTTAATATGAACACTCATCTTGATTGTGAGCAAGAGTCATCTCTGTCTATTTGGAAACTTACGTCACTAAACCCAGTCACTCTTAGCTCATCTCTTCCTCCATATACTAGGCACATCTCTTCAGTTCTTCTGAGATACTTAAGAATGACTTTCGCCAGGAGTGTCCAGATACCGGCTCACCATGCTTAAAGTCGGCTCACCATGCTTAAAGTTTATGAGACATCAGGTTGAGTACATATCATGGCATACATGATCGATCATATGGCCGAAGCATACATGGTTTGACTCATTCTGTCCAGTTCACTACTAGTCTTGGGACATTTCTCCTTACTCAGCTTTATCCCTTGCTGTATGGGCAAGAATCCTTTCTTGGAATCAAGCATCCTAAATTTCTTCAAGATCTTGTCCAGGTATGTACTCTGGCTTAGTGCTATCAGACGTTTTGATATATCACTATAGATCTTTATACAAAGTATATAAGTTGCATTTCCCAGATTCTTCATAACAAAACACTTCCCAAGCCAAACCTTTACACTTTGTAAGGTTGGGATGTCGTTTACTATAAGGAGTATGTCATCGACATATAGTACTAGAAATACTACATTTCTCCCATTAAATTTGACATATACGCAGGATTCATCTTGACTTCTAGAAAATCCAAACTCTTTGACCTTTTTATGGAAGCAGATGTTCCAGTTGCAACAAGCTTGTTTAAGTCCATAAATGGACCTTTCAAGCTTACACACTTTATTTGGATACTTGTTGTCTACAAAACCCTCTGGTTGTGCCACATACACGTTCTCTGATAGTTTTATGTTATGGAAAGCAGTTTTGACATCCACTTGCCATATTTCATAGTCATAAAATGCAGTAATGACAAGTAAAACTCTAATTGACTTTATCTTGGCTACTGGAGAGAAGGTTTCATCATAATCAATTCCTTGAGTCTGAGTAAAACCCTTCGCAACCAATCTGGCCTTGAATGTGTGTATATTCCCATCTATGTCGGTCTTCTTCTTGAAGATCCACTTACACCCCACGGTTTGGAGACCTGGTGTTGGATCAATCAAGTTCCAAACTTGGTTGTCGTGCATGGACTGAATCTCGCTCTTCATGACCTTTTTCCACTTGGCAGCATCAGGACCTGCCATCGCTTCCTTGTAGTTGGATGGTTCATCCTCACTAACCAGTGTTTTATCACTGATCAGTGTGTCACCTTCTGCAGTAATATAGAAACCATAAAACTCAAGAGCTAGACGTACTCTACTGGATCTGCGAAGAGGTGGTGGAGATATGTCAGTTTTCTCAACAGGAGTCTCATCATCGGGTTGAATACCAGTGTCAACTATAGGTTCTTTATAGGTTGACTCATGAATTTCTTCAAGATCAAATTTACTCCCACTAGCTTCTTTGGATATGATATTTCTTTCCGAAAATACTCATCTTCGAGCAACAACACTTTGTTCTCGGAAGGCCTACAAGTGAAGGAATCTTGTTATTTACTATAATAACAATAAAGTATGTAATCCTAAACCCTTATTTGGTATTTCGAAAATCACCTAGGGTTTCTTGTTTGATGTTCTTAGTTGTAGGTTCAATAGTGAAAACATAGAACCTTTAGGTTGCATGTGAACATAAGGGTTTTAGGTTTATTTATTTTACCTAAATTCCTAACAGTGAGAAGGGCGAATCAGAAACAAAATCATCAAAGAACCCAATGAGAAATAAAATAATCAAGATTTCATATCGAATCAGAAACAAAATAATCGAGCAACCAATGTCATCGCCGTTATTCAATTTAAAGAGGTTGTGTATACCTTGTTTTCGGAGAGATGAAACTGAGCAAGCAATGTGCGCCGCCGAAGGTTGGGAAGGGTCGTCGGAGGTACGCCGACAGTGACAAGGGCGAGAATTGCCGGCGAAATCGAGGAGTGCAGGTCGGGGTTCGAGGAGTTCAGATCAGGGTTCGAGGGCTGTTGCTCGCCTAGCAGTAATACTTGAGTAACATACATCGGTGAGGGAATATTTAGTCGGCGATTGGAGAGCTGTACATCGGAATCGTTGGCAGAAAGAAGAAGAAGAGAAGAACGTTTAGGGGGGGGGGGTTACGTCTCAGGAATAAGAATGGATGGGTTTAGGCGGAAACACTTATTTTTCTTGGTCGATATTCGGTAGCAGATTTAAAGGATTATCTACCTTTACCGACGATTTAAAAAATTATTATTATTTTTTAAAATTCAAAAATAGTCGGTATTCAGTAGGAAATAAAACCATAAAAATTAAATGATTCAGGATCAAACCCTGATCACTTCTGTAGGAGAAGAACACGCAACCAGTCGGCCAATTGACTACATTCGTTGTATTTTCTTTTTAAAATCCATTTAACATCTACTAATTTTTAGAATAATTATATACTTATTCTCTTTATTAATATTATTTATAAGCACATTTGTACATATATAATTATTATGTACAATTTAGGGGAAAATGAAGTAATTAATGTATAATAAAAATGTTAAAAAAATCAAGCAGAAAAAATAACGTTTAGGTCTCGAAAAATTAAAAAATAAAAAAAGTCGGTCACTTCTCCGTAGGTTTCTCTGACATAATACCTACCAACTGACCTTATTGGTCACTATTCGGCTGGTAATCGGTTGTTATAGACTGACGGATTAGCAACCAAACTTTTTTATTTTTTATTTTTCAAGGACTAAACGGCGTTTTTTTAGCTTCAAATTTTCAACATCTATTTTATATATTAGTTACTTCATTTTCCCAAAATTATACATTATATATATATATATATATATATATATATATATATATATATATATATATATATATATATATATATATATATATATATATATATATATATATATATATATATATATATATATATATATATATATATATATATATATATATATACACACACAAACAAACGTTTACACAACCCGGTGTGTGTGTGTGTGTGTGGGGGGGGGGGGGGACGATGGTAGAATAAGAACAAGAAACTAAAGAACAAGTTGGTTTGGGGTTTTCGTCTAAGGAATAAACATCCCGATGGTATGCGTGTGTATGTACATGTGTTAAGTGCCTACGTGTGTAGCTCTATTGAAAACAATATGTACTTATACACATTATAATGTTAAAGGAACACTAATTACCTTTGAACGTGTACACGTTTGTACATATATAAATATTGTGTACAATTTAGAGAAAATGAAGTACTTAATGTATAATAAAAATGTTAAAAAGATGAAGCGTAAAAAAACGTTTAGGCCTCGAAAAATTAAAAAATTAAAAAAGCTGTCACTATTCCGTAGGTAACTCCGACAAAATACCTACCAACTGGCGTTATCGGTCACTATTCGGTTGGTAATCGGTTGTTATAGACTAACGGATTACCTACCAAACTTTTTTATTTTTTATTTTTTATTTTTCGAGGACTAAACGACGTTTTTTTAGTTTCATTTTTTCAACATCTATATTATATTACATACTTCATTTCCCAAAATTATACATAATATATAAATACAAACAAACGTTTACACAACCTGATGTGGGGAAACTATGGTAGAATAATAAGAAGAAACTAAGGAACGAGTTGGTTTGGTGTTTTCGTCTAAGGAATAAACATCCCGATTGTAAATATATGTGGAGCCCAATAGTGTCTCTCCAAAAGAGCCCTTGTGGAGAGAGGGAAGACTCCAACATATATACAAACTTATAAGACAGTGTCGCACCAATGTGAGATACACTAACACTCCCCCTCAGAGACGTAGGCTTGATGATGTTACAGGGATGCGGGACACCGGCTCTGATACCATGTAAATATATGTGAAGCCCAATAATGTCTCTCCAAAAGAGCCCTTGTGGAGAGAGGGGAGACTCCAAAATATATCAAACTTATAAGACCGTGTCGCACCAATGTGAGATACACTAACACCGATGGTATGTGTGTGTATGTACATGTGTATATGTGCCTACGTGTGTCGCTATATTCAAATCAATATGCACTTATACACATTATAATGTTAAAAGAATAAACGGTAATTACCTTTGAACGTGTACCCGTTTGTACATATATAAATATTATGTACAATTTGGAGAAAATGAAGTAATTAATATATACAAACAAATGTTTACACAATCCGACGAGGGAAACGATGGTAGAATAATAAGAAGAAACTAAGGAACGAGTTTGTTTGGGGTTTTCGTCTAAGGAATAAACATCCGATGGTATGTGTGTGTATGTACATGTGTATATGTGCCTACGTGTGTCGCTCTATTGAAAACAATATGTATTTATACACATTATAATGTTAAAGGAATAAACGAGTAATTACCTTTGAACGTGTATAGGTTTGTACATATATAAATATTATGTACAATTTGGAGAAAATGAAGTAATTAATGCATAATAAAAATATAAAAAAATAAGCATAAAAAACAATGTTTAGGCCTCGAAAAATTAAAAATAAAAAACCCGTCACTGTTTCGTAGGAGAAATCCTTATTTTGGTCGGTATTGGGTAGTAGAGCTAAAGAGTTATCTACAATTTACCGACGACATATACAAAATTAGAAAAAAAAATTAAAATTCATGTTTGGTCGGTATTGGGTAGGTAGTTCCGACAGAATACCTATTAAATTGCTAAGCTATTGATAAGTTTTTGTTTTCGTTGGTATTCCGTCAGAAATTTTCGACGGTTTACCGACCACGTAGATTTTCATCACTGAACCGTCGGTATTTCGTAGGTAATATTAGGGCCGGAAATTTCGTCACTATTCCGTCAAGAAGCCGTAGCTAACTATTAACGGAATTTGGTTGGTCACTGTGTTATACTAGTGTTCTAGCTTTTTTAGTTTAGTACATATCCACAAGAGTGTTTACAAACATAACTCAAATCAAATGAGATTTGATATAAATTATTATAATAAATGCTTCATCTGTTTTTGTTAATTTTTGAACCAATGTGATTTTTTTAAAACCAAAAATACAATGCTCCATCCATATTTCTATTACAATTTCAAAGATACTTATTCAACATGTGGGGTATAGATGGTGAGACAAACGAGGCTTCACCAAGGCTAACAATGGATTAGCCTTCATCAAATCTTCTATGTTTTCTTTTAGATCAACATACGGTTCGCCTGGAGGCAACTCCCATATGAACCCTTGTAGGAGTCTAGCTAACAACATTACGGTCATGGTCGATCCCCACAACACCCCGGGACACCCACGCCGACCAGTGCTGAATGACAACATTTGAAGGTTGTGGTCGGTTAGCACCACTTCTTTATCATGGTTCATGTGACGATCCGGATTGAAAGTTAGCGGGTCGTCCCAAACATCAGGGTTCCGTCCAAGACCAGGTCGGCTCAGTAACACATGGCTACCCTTGGGTATAAAGTATCCGGCGACAACAGTATCACCCGATGACACGTGTGGGAGGTTGAAAGGTGCAACTGGGTGTAACCTGAAACCCTCCTTTACACAGGACTTGATATAAATGAGGTTTGGTATATCAGATTCTTGAACTAATCGTTGTTTTCCGACCACCAAATCAAGCTCTTGCACCGCTTTATCGAAGATCCTCGGTTGGTTTATCATTTCTGCTATTACCCATTCGATACAATTCGCCGGATTATCAAAAGTTGCCAACATCAATTCCTGTAATATACCAAAGTTATAACCCATATTGCATAAAATATCAAAATTTTTGATGCTATAGCTCCAAAAATCACGTCAATCTTACAAGGATTTGGGCTTTGATTTGATTTGCAGTTAGTCTAGGGTTGTTGAGGTTGATGAAAACGTCAAGCAAGTCCTCTTCTTTCGTCCTAACGCCATCTTTCCATTCTTGAATCCTTTCATCAACCAAACGATCTTGATGCTTTCTTGCGGTGCGTATAGCCTTCCTAATGATCGTCTCGTGCCCATCGAAAATATCAGTTATCCATCTCAACCACGGGAAGTAATCTGTCACACAAAATGCGTAAAGGTGACCGAGAACCGTCAAAAGGGAATCAACATGCTCAATCTCCTCGTCCCCAGGTCCACCATCTGTGTTCCCTTTACCGAAATACCTACTCCCGAACATGATATTTCGTATAACGTTGCTCGAGTATTGTTGCACCACAGTCCTCACGTTCACGACCCCTCCAGTGACAGCAGCATCGATATGGCATCGTTTGTAAATGTACCTTAAAGATGCACATTTTCAGATATCAGATTTCTCGCCATCAAGATGGACGGAAGCGGCGTTTGGAAAATGTAAAAACAGACCCGTCGGTAAGTTTAACAACATTTTGAAAATGAATTTGGTCCGGCAATATCGGATGGACCTGCCAATATTTTCTCTTTTGATTCCAGTAGAAAGATAAAGATAGCATATACACGTACCTAAGCAGATTATCAGCTTCTCTGTCTCTTTTATCTTGAAGCCATTTATGTTTATCCTGTGACAGAATCTTGGTGGCTAGTGTTTTCCTCATCATCTTCCAATGATCACTCATTGGAACAAGAGCTGTGGTTAAGTAACCTCCGCTAGTCAGAAAGCTCGACATGCAATCAGGCCTTGAAGAGAAGATTGCATCTTTGTCCTTCAAAAACTTGCAAGCAATAATTGGATCACTCACAGCTATAACATGGATGTTTCCAAGACGGATACATATGATCTTGGATTTCATTTCATCCATCAACCAATGTATCCATCGGAACGTGGGCTTGTTTCGAAGCATATTGATTATGCACCCTATGCAGGGCAATGGTTTCGGGCCAGGAGGAAGCGGCGGTTGCAGTTTAGAACCGTTGCTTCTGGTGAGACAGTAGATGAAAAGTGACATGAGAAAGAAAATGTAGACGATCATGTTGAAGACTGGAAACAAGTTTTGAATAGTAAGGTAAACGTGTGTTTGTACTATTTACATATTTATAGTGATTTCATAAGGAAATAGATATATACAATCCTTTCATAAACTTTTTAAAGATTTTTATTTTATTAATGTCGGTCCATTCAAAGAAGAGGAAGAGAAGTCATAGAATCGATCCTTTTTTATTTGTTTCAATTTAGTAGCTAATTAATTTGTTTGATTTCATTAGTATTTATTTTATTAGGTTTTGATAAAAAAATAGACTAACAGTTACTTGAAAATTATATGAATCCTTTACTTTTTTGCACATTATATATTTCAAATCAAGAGACATAAGAAAATTAATATATATATATATATATATATATATATATATATATATATATATATATATATATATATATATATATATATATATATATATATATATATACACACACACACACACACACACACACGCACGCACCCACCCACCCACCCACACACACACAATGACGGAGCTTGCCTGGAAGTTAAGAGGCGTCCGTCATACATGAAAGATTAAACAAAAATAAAACTATCATAATTTTTCTGAGGATTTTGTGACCTAGTAAGCAAAATTTGATATAAAATAGGATATTCTCGGCAAAAATAGTGCCAAAAAAGGTTCTTTCAGCAAAACATAAATATTTAGAGGAGTTTTTAGTAGATTACGGGGTGAGACCCTAAGTGGGGTCCATGGAACCCCCTTGTTATATGATGGCTCCGTCAATGTGTGTGTGTGTCTATATATATATATATATATATATATATATATATATATATATATATATATATATATATATATATATATATATATATATATATATATATATATATATATAGGAAATGGTTCAAATGAGAACCACTAAAAGGTTGAGAACCGTGAGAACCACTAATTCACAGTTTAATAAAAAACTTACGTTATAGTATTCACAGTTTAATAACTACAAATTTTATTATATTGTAAATATTGTAAAACGTTTTAAAAAATATGGAATTTTATTAACTTTGATGTATTTTCACATAATAAACAAGTGTGAAAAAACAAAAAAAAAAAAAAAAACATAATTATTAATGTGTGAATATCGGTTCTCACGGTACTTAACCTTTTAGTGGTTCTCATTTGAACCTATTCCTATATATATATATATATATATATATATATATATATATATATATATATATATATATATATATATATATATATATATATATATATATATATATATATATATATATATATATATATATGGTTAGGCTCATATGAGACGGTTGAAATTTTGTGAGACGGTGAAACATAACCCCAACCATTCATTTTGGAGGTAAAACAAAAAAAAATTTAAAATATGCAAAATAAATGAAAAAAGTATATTTATTTTTTATTTTCTTCATTTTTTATTTAAAAAATAATAATTAACAAAATAATAATAAGAGTATAAAAATTAGCATTTTTTCATATTTTACTAGAATATTACACTATATGTGCAATATTCTATTAGAATAGGCAACATACTACAACATTCCACTAGAATGTTTTTTAGATTTTTCCACGTTTTCTTAATTTTTTTAAATTTTTATTAAATTGAATAACTAGAAAAAATTATTAGAATTTTTTTAAAATTTTTTGGTCTCCAAAATGAATGACTAGAATTGCGTCTGTCCGTCTCACAAATTTCCCTCATCTCATTTAAACTTTTATATATATATATATATATATATATATATATATATATATATATATATATATATATATATATATATATATATATATATATATATATATATATATATATATATATATATATATATATATGCATTTTTTCATATTTTACTAGAATATTACACTATATGTGCAATATTCTATTAGAATGTGCAACATACTGCAACATTTCACTGGAATATATTTTTTTTATTTTTTCAGGATTTTTTTAATTTTTTTAAGTTTTTAATTTTTTATTAAATAGAATAACTAGCGAAAATTGTTAGAATTTTTTTTAAAATTACTAAAATTTTATATATATATATATATATATATATATATATATATATATATATATATATATATATATATATATATATATATATATATATATATATATATATATATATATATATATATATATATATATATATATATATATATATATATAAGATCAAATAAGAAGTAAAATTATGATAAGAAGTTTTTTATTTTCTTGGTTTTTTAACGAACCACCAAAATGTATCACTAGATAAATAAAAAATAACATGATTTATAGAAAAAATTCCTGAAAAAACATGTTGATGAATCATTTTTTACTAAATTAGGTTTTTATTCATGTGACGGATAATCTTAGTGAATAACAACAAAATCATCGTAAAAATGATTCATCGAGTTTTTTTTTCGAGAATTTTTTTGTGAATCATGTTATTTTTGCATCATCTATTGATTATATGTATGTATATATATATATATATATATATATATATATATATATATATATATATATATATATATATATATATATATATATATATATATATATATATATATATATATATATATATATATATATATATATATATATATATATATATATATATATATATATATATATATATATATATATATATATATATCTGTCAATCTCTCTCCCACTCTTTAAATTAGGGCGTATTCCTCTCTTCCATCCCCTTCATCAGATCGTGATTACCATAGCCTATAACCACGACCTCTCACACTCCCTCGCGATCGGTACTTCCATCATCACCAGATATCAAGTTTGTACACTTGCCGCCTTCGATCATAGTCTCTACCCTAACCGACTCCACCACCTTCACCCTCCTGCAGTCGATCACCCTCACAAAAATTGAACCCATATCCCCTGAAGACCAGAATCGGGAACGAAACAAAAAAGGGGAATTAACTGGGGGTGAAGATGAGTGTACGTTGGTGAGTGGTGGTTCCGATGGAGTTGTCAATATTTTTCTGGGAAAATAAAACTTTCAAACCCAAGGTGTCAAATTTATAGAGCCACAACCTAAATTTATAATTTCGATGATTAATATAGAAATGGACTTAATTATATGTTTAATTTTTGGTTTGTAACAAATGTTGATATTTTTTTACAGATAAGGCTGTCGGTGGCTGAGAATAACCCCTTTTGGTTTGATTTGGCTTTTTTTAGAGGCGATGCAACCAATTCCATTATCCAGAATTAGGAACGACATTAACAAAATGGTTGAATGCTTGGTCATATTCTAGAATGATATATCAATTCAAGGTATTAATTGTTCATAAAATTCAAATGTATTGTAGTTTACATATTGATGTTCATGTATGATTTCTTAGAGATGAAATAGCATTTCATAGAGATAAGGGTGTTTTAGAACCGTTTGGCAGAAATATGTGTTAGAAAGAGTTTCAAATGACACTTTCTAATATTAAATGTGTGTAAAAGAGTTTTTCAAATCTCACCTAATCATGATCGCTTTTGTTACATTTATCAATTCAGCATTTAATCTTCATAATTTACATGAATATGGTTTATTCGTCAATGAATAGATCTTATTATATTTTATTTTGGAAGTATGACGTCATTTAATGAATATGGTTTATTCCTTAATGAATAAATCTTATTATGTTTTATTATGAAAGTATGATGTTATCTCATCCATGCTTCTGCATATCAAAATTCAGCTTACATTTCATCTTTATTCATTAATAAATAGTTCAAAAATATACTTACATTTTACATTGGTCTTCATTTATGATTATAACTATGTGTAGGTTTAATTTAACCTAAATATAGTTGTATAAATGATTAGAACACCCGTTATAATCATCTATGATTATTACTATGGTTCATAAATGATTAGAACACCATTATAATTATTTTTTATTATCATTGAATATACATACACAACATTATAGTCTGTGAATTGTTTTTTTAATATCCTTGAACCTGATTTTGTAGGTATAAGTTCAACAATAACAATGATCACAGGTTCGCCTCTATGTTTTCGTATTTGATGGTAGCAACAAGAATAACGACTACCACTGCAACATGGTTTTATGATTACAAATGCATACCATATGAATACCATATTACATTTTGGTATTCATAAACAAATAACATATTTCAATTTGGTATTCACAAATGAATATCAAATTACAGTTTGGTATTCATGAATGAATAGTGGTATAATCTATTAATTTATGTAATCTACATTGTAATTTTTATTTTCTTTTTGTGTTATTTATTTCTGAATAGTGGTATAATCTATTAATTTATGTAATGTACTTTATCCAGTTATGATTATAATTGTATTGAAATTATATTCAATTTGTGCTTTATTCATTTACGATTACAACCATATTGATATATGAATACAAATATTTATATAAGAATACAAAATACGTCTATTCATACATGATTACATAAATTCTTATAAAATAATAAAATTTTCAATATCATTGATACTTTAATTTATAAAAAAGAAAAAAAATTGAAAAAAGAATCATATTAAACGACAATTTTATTAATTTTTGGTAATTAAAAAAATGGAAAAATAATAATTATAAATAATTACTTTTTTAGGTAATTATTAATCAAATCCCTAGAAATTAGGAAATTTTCAATTAATTTATTATATTATAATTTAACTAAAATACACAACTACTACTATGGTCTTATAAATGATTGGTCCAGAACGGTTCTTTAGTTCTCTACCTCTCTACCTTTTACTGGTTCTTTATTGAACCACTCCATATATATATATATATATATATATATATATATATATATATATATATATATATATATATATATATATATATATATATATATATATATAGTATCAAATGTGGAACACAAATATTGTGTAATCGTGTGAGACAATATCAGCCATTAGATGAAAAGAATGAATGGTTAAGATGATGATGACATGATCGTAATTAATTGAAAAAATAATAATTATTTTTAATTTAAAAAACTCAGTAAGGGTAAATTAGTAAATTTTCCCGATAGCCAATTTTGGAATGTGCAGATATTTTGGGATATAATTTAGTTAGTTATTTTGCAAGATTTTAGTTTCCATTCTTATATATTCTTATTTATCTTGTAATTTTATGGGATTTTGATTTAATACATATTTACCATGTTCATTAGATTTGTAAAATTAATATTCTAGAAGAATACGACTTATACACTTTTCAAGAATGAGATAATGATAAGTATATTCTAAAAGAATAGTAACATTCTGAAAGTTAGACTTTATTCTAAAAGAACTCGACTGTATATAATGGAAAATTACATGAAACATTATTGATTCTATCAGAATAATTGACAAATAAATATAATGTATTTTGAAAGAGAATGTATTCTGAAGGAATCGGCAAAGACTATATTCTGAAAGAATCATAACATATCGTGTTCCATTCTTCAATAAGCATATTGTGTATGGTTTTGATTGCATCAAACCTTTAACACATATGGTCATTTGGACTTCAGATTTGGTGATAGTTTGAAGATCTACAAAAGTCACAATTGTTGTTCAAGGTGTGGTCAGTGAAAACCAGAACCCGGTTTTGGGTAATGTTATGTGTGTATTCCTTTTCCCTCTTTCTAGAAATCGATAAAACACAAACACGCAACCACAATTACAAAAATCGGGAATGGGAAAATTGTTCTAAACCCGTTCAAATCTCTCACACACACACCGTCTGCATTTGCGTGTATGAATCCGAGAGAGAGTGAGAGGCTGGATCGCGATAGTGAATCAGGAGGCAAGAGAGAAGTCAAAAATCGAATTGGGGAAAGCAAGATCGAAACCCACCCGGACTCTTTGGTTCGCGATTTTAGTAAATTAAAGGAAATCGGAGGTTGCAGAGCCGCTAGCTGTCGACGGTGGAACTATTGGCTGAGAATAAAGACGAAATCAGAGAGAAAGCTGGTGGAGCCCATCTGTGGTCCTGGTGGTCGCGATTCAGCAGGGACGGGAAAGGCTAGAACTGAATGACGGTTCTGGTTGGTCCGTTTTCCGGCAGCGACTGAGGGCGGCGGTGGCTGTATGTGGCTGCGAAGGGCTGAGAAAAGGAGTCAGATGCGATGTAGAGTCGTGAATCGGAGAAAGCAAACAACAGCGACGGAGAGAGAGGAGGAGATGTAGACGTGAAGAAGACAAAGAGAGAGAGAGAGAGAGAGAGAGAGAGAGAGAGGGAGAAATAGGGTTGATAAAGAAGATGACGGCTACTTAGGTTTCTACCATAATTATAGGATTTATTTTAGGTTAGTTGATTTATTATATTAGGATATTAATTTCAATTAATGTAAAATTCCGTAATTACCCTTTTCAGTTGATTGGTCCAGAATTACTCATACACTCACACAATAATTAGTCTCCACATATGAACCTACACACACACACACACACACACATATATATATATATATATATATATATATATATATATATATATATATATATATATATATATATATATATATATATATAATCGTTTATTTGTTAAATAAATAAACAAATATAAATGAACTTCTCGTCAAATATGTCCCTTCGATATTTTAATAAAAACCCCCATGATAATTGTTTTGGTAAAAAATGTGCAAAACCAAATTAGTCAAGGTCGTGGTGTTAGACTTAGGATCCTTGGGAAGATCTTGAAATATAGATACGAGTATCTTATGAGGAAAATCGTTGATCCTGTTAAGGATCTCCGGCACAAACCTCGGGAACCGGAAATATCCAGTTGCATGTGTTCATTTTATTGATCGGAAAATAAGTACAAGTATTTTACAATGAGCTTAGTGGTAAGAAAGTAATAGAGTAAGTAATCGTTGTTGTGTGTGTGAAAATGTGAGTACATTGCTAATTTATACCCGAACTATTTAACTAAATCCAAAAATCTTGGCATAATTTCTGAGCTGGGATCCTCGTTGAATTAGCCTTCTATCCGCTGAATGGGCTTGATCGGAATTATTTCTCCATGTTTCTTGGTCTTATCCTGATTTGAATTGGTTGTTGTTGACTTGTTCTTGACCTGAGTCGAGTATGTGACTGTAGGAGCACCAAAAATACAACGGTTAGTTTTGATCACGATCCTACCCAAGATCTTGATCAATATCTTACTTAGGATCCTGACAAGGATCTTAGTGGAAATCTCCACCCGTAACAATTTCCCCTTTTAAACCTAAATTTTCAAAAGATAAAGTTAGGTTAAAAAAGTTAAATACTAAATTTGAATTTTGATTTTTCCGGATATTGAGGGTTGATAAGAGACATGGCTTTTCCGGCTTCAGTCATATGACGTCGTCTTGTTCAGTTATGATCCCAAAAACCCCATACTGGGAATTAGTATAAATAGGTGTGCCACTTAGATGAATCGCTCCACTTCTTCAGCTTTTTCTACAAGTTTGTTTTAGGTCCTGACAACGCCTAGTGATATCAAGTATTTTAGGCGTTGTTGAGCCCTGTTCTTGGTAAAATTATATCAAATATGCATGGGTATTCTCACTTTTCGTGTCAGGACTTGTCTGGAGAAAAAGAGTAAAAACAGGGACTAAAAGTGTACAAAAAGAAAAGAAGTATGGAAAGAATGGAAAATCAAGAGAAACACGTACGCGCGCCGCGTATTTCCCTTCTGCGCGACGCGGGTGTAAGGCGGTGGAACACATTTGAATGACGAAAAAACGGGGAACGGATAAGTACGCGCGTCGCGGATTTCACTTCTGCGCGGCGCGGTCACGGGAAATTTGCAACTATAAATAGAGGCATTTCCAGCCGAAAACCCTAGCAAGGACCGGGTGTAAACATCGACCTAGAAGCTCTTTGACTCGAGGATTCATTTCAGCAAGCTCATAATTGGTATTTTATGTTTTTAGATTTAATTTTCTTTTTAATAGCAAGTAGTTTTGTAGTTAAAGTCTTTGGGAGTGACAACCACTGACTTTGAGCCCTTAGGTTTCTGATTTTGAAGCACTTTGGTTACTGATTTGATGTTTGGATATTGGTTTTGGTGAATGAAATCATTCGGTTGCATTTCATATTGGTTTTTCGATATTTTGGATGCTTGTTTGTGTTTCGATTATTTGATTGTGTTTGGATTGTGTTTGTGACTCGGTTGGAACTGTTTTCCTTTGCTGAAAACAGTAGCTAACTTGGTTAGGTTGAGCATTAAATCTTGGCTAGTAATTGTTCAAGTAGAACCCTAGTTATTAGCTAGTTTATGCTTTGCTTGGTTTTTGCTAGTTTGAATGCCTTCAATTGCTTCTGATCCAGAGATGTACTTCTGAGTTCAGAAAGTAACTAGGTCATTTGGACATAGCTAAGCTTGGCTTGAGTGTTTGAATATTGTTTTGAGGTAGAAAGATAGAAATTAGTTCCTCCGACTATAGCTGTGACACTATTAGTTGGTAATCTCTCATCTAGTCTAACCACGTAGCTCCTGTGGATCGACCCTGACTCCACTATAATAGTGAATGTTAGGTTATCTCTTATTTTTGACCGCATGACGACCTCTGCGTGCACGTCAGGTCCATACTTCTTATACTCTTCCTCTCGTTTCATTCTGCAACCATGGGCAAGAACCACTCGTTCCAAAGTTTCCACCATCGAGGATTTCGCAAAACAATGACTCCTCACTAAGCCTGAGGAGGAGGTTTGCTCCTTTAAGGATGATGATGCTAATCAAATCATAAGCAGATGGTTATTCCCTTCTACCGTTTTCTTTAGGACTTTCAGCTCTCTCTTGAAATCCAACTGCATCTCTCATTCTTAGGTCTGTTTCCCCAAATATATGTTCCTCCTTGGCCCCATGTTTCCTTTTCCTCCCCTAATCTCTGAATTCTCCATTGCGACTGATATTGCTTACACACAAGCAATGCCAATGGTCTGGAGGATCCTTTTGTGGATAGACACTGTCAATCGTACTAGGGGCTTAGATCTTGGTCAGTCTAAGAATGCCTCGATATACGACATCCAAACCTTTGGTTCCCACCCCATTCTCTTCAAAATTAAGCATGACTGCGAGTATCTAGTCTTGAAAGCTACCACTCACGATGTTGTATGGAAGGGTCGTTTTTTTTTGTAATGAAGGATACCCTTCCTGATGCTGATCAGATCTCTCAGGAGTGGGTGGTTAAGGGTACGATCTTGCTCCATTCATTCCTTGGCATTTTTATTCTTGATGTATCTATATCTTTCCTGTTTGTAGTTCCATAATTTGACGCTTTCTTTCCTGCCAGTTCAAGTTCCAAGGCAAAGATCAAGGAGTTTCTCAGGATCCCTATTGTAGATAGGACCGTATGAGTCCCTTTCTTCTAGCACTGCCAAGATGTCAAACGGTAAGATCTTAAATAATTTTAATGAAGATTCATACCTGGATCCTTGAGAGGATCTTAAATTTATTTTAGGTTATCATGTTTGTAATGTTTAGAATTCATTTGCAGTCTCCAAGTCAACCTGCTCTACCAGTTTGGCCTTTCTGACATTTATGATCTCCTAAAGATGAAGAATGAGACAAAGCCTGTGATTCCCAAGAAGGAACCTGGTAGCCAGGCTACGACAGTTGGGAAGAAGAGGAAGATAGATGTAGAGGTAATCGACATCGAGATCTTCAATGGGATGGAACCAGTGGCTGTTAAAGCCAAGGTGGACAACATGATACAGTCGGTAAGTGTGGGTTCTTTTGGTTTTTAATTCTTCTTTCCAGTTTTCTCTAGGATCCTTATAACATCCTTGTTGTCTTCTGCAGCTTACCTCACATTTCGTCGCCACCATGGAGGAGGGGAGAATGAAGGCCAAGGAGCAGGAGAAGCTGGTCAAGGATCTTCAATTAAAGGTGAAGCATTTGGAGAGGGAGGTGTCCGTTCTTACGGCAAGCAGGAGCAGGAGATCCTTTGCATCACCCAGGAGCATAGGCCTAATGTGAGGAGGAGGTCCAAGCTGTCACCTCGGAGGCCAAGATTTTTGCTACCATCATGATCCTTCAGGCTCGCCTGAAAATGGCCGAGGATCTTGAGGTTGGCCGTATTGATGAGTGGGATATCGTAGGTTGGCGGGAATCCTTGGACAAACTTGTGGCTGATGCAGGTGAAGGACCCTCCATTGAAGCCAGTATGGATCCTTCAACAAAGAAGGAGACAAGATCTAATGCTCTTGGTGATGTCACAGAAGGTGTTGATGATGATGCAGACGGTGACGGGAAGAAGGATAGTGTTCCTTCTTGAATTTTCTTCAGTTTATGGGTTTGGATGCCCCTGCATGGGCCTTGTTTAAAAAATTTTATTCTTTCTAGTTGGTTGATGGTTCCCCTTGAGGGTCTGAACAATTTTCTCTTTTGTTTTTGGTTGAATGGTGCCCTGGTTGGGCTTTGAATATTTATGTCTTGCCTGCTATATTTGATTGTGTTTGCCCATGCTAATCTGAATTGTTAGTCTGAATATATCTTGCATAGGAATAGTTTTACCATTCAGAAATGTTTTCAAAGTTCAAAAAATGGTTCTAAGATTTTGCAACTGCTTATTTTCTTAAGATCAATAATGCTTATATTGTAAATGATCTTGAACATATGACTTTCGGGATCCTTGGTCAAGATCATGATCCTGAATAATTTTTCATATTAAAGTTAAACTTCATAGAGGAAATATTTAGTTCTTTTTAGAAAACATATATAGTATCAAAGTTGTTTTGTCTTTAAGAATTTACTTAAATGGATATTTTTTAAGATTTTGGATAATTCATGTGGTAGTATGAAACTTAAAATATTTCGAATTAAAGGACCGAGAATACCATAGTATCAATAATTATCTAAGGGGTGTAACATATTGTGAAGAAAATAATTAAGTCTAGATAGAACTTGCTTAAAATTTCAGATAGGATCTTCAAGAGGATCCTTGGTGGAATCTTCAGTAGGATCCTACAAGATTATACTTGCGCCTTGCAGGTGTTTCATCAGTCTTTTTATTGGGACCAAGTGTCCATGAAAATTTTTATCTCACAAGCTTCCATTTGCACATCTTGTAAATGATAATCTTAAAATTTTGGTGAGATTGTCCCTAGGGTGCCCCAAGGTTTTCTCTCGTGTGTCCCCGGGTGCCCCACCTTCATGAACTGCCAAGGAGACGTAATGGGATGCATAGGTTCTGCCGGTTGGTGAAGGATGTTGATGTGCCTCTCAAGTGTGTCACATTTTTGAACATATTCTAATACATCCTTCCTCATTGTGGGCAAGTAGTATCCGATTCTTAATGTTCTTGAAAATAAGGATCTACCCACTATGTGGGATCCGCAGTCACCATCGTGGATCTCCTTGACGATCCTCTAGGATTCAACATTCTTTAGGAATCTCAGGTAGGGACCTGCCAAAGATTTCCTAAAGATATCCAAGATCCTGACTGGGATGTTTGCTCCGGATCCTGGTTGGGACGTTGGATCTACATCTTCAATATCCTGAACTCCTCTTGTCTCTCTATAGATGGTGTGTTAATATGGATTATCGGGATCTTGATGTCAGGAGGGATCTTGAGAGTTGATCCATGATTAGCTAATGCATTTGCCTCAGCATTGTCTTCTCTTGGTATTTGATCGATTTTGAAATCGTGGAATCTTCCTACCAACTCCTTTACTAGTTGTAGATATTCGTATAGCTTTTCACCTTTTACTACATATGATCCATTGAAATGGTTAACAATCAATAAAGAGTCGACATAAACCTGTATGTTCTTGATGTGAAGATCCTGAGCAAGATGCAAGCCAACAATCAATGCTTCTTACTCGACTTCATTGTTTGTAGCTTGGAATCCGCAATTCACCGCTTGGGGTAGTATGTCCTCTTGTGGTGATTTAAGTAGGATTCCCGGTCCTGTTCTTCTTGAGTTGGAAGCTCCGTCGTGTACAATGTCTATTTCTTCAGTACATCCTCATCTTGAAGTTGTTTGAGTTCCATTTTGGCTTCAAGTTGGATGTCCGTGCTGAAATCCGCCACAAAGTCTGCTAGTGCTTGGGATTTGATTGCGAATCTTGGCTCGTATCTTAGATCAAAAGTGCTCAGCTTTACTGCCCACTTCGACATTCTTCTCAACATCTCTGGCTTTCTCATAACACACTCCATAGGAAAGTTAGTTTTTACGCAAATAAATTGTGTTTCAAAGTAGTGCCTAAGTTTTGTGGATGCAGTGACGAGTGCTAATATAAGTTTTTCTAGATGCGAATACCTGGTTTTAGCATCCAATAACCTTTTACTTACATAATAAACTGGTTGTTTGGTACCTTCATCATCTTTAACCAATACCACACTCAAGGCCTTCATTGATACGACTAGATATAGGTATAAGAGTTCTCCTTTTGCAGGTCTTACCAATAGTGGGGAAGAGGATAGGTATTTTTTAAGTCTTGGAAGGCTTCTTCATGTTTATCCATCCACTCGAATATTTTATACTTCCTTAGTATGTTGTAGAACGGCCTGCACCTTTCAGAGGATCTTGAGATAACCCTGTTGAGTGCTGCCACTCTTCCGGTCAGCCTTTGAATCTCTTTGGTGGATGTTGGAGATTTTAGGTCGATTATCACCTTTATCTGTTCATGACTTGCTTCGATACCTCTCTTTGTTACTATGTAGCCCAATAATTTCCACGAGTTTTCTCCAAATTGGCACTTGGATGGATTAAGCTTCATATTGTATTCTTACAGGATGTATAGGGCTTTTTCAAGATCCTTGGTATCATCCTTAGTGTTCTTCGACTTGACATCCTGCCATCGATGTAGACTTCTATGGTGGATCCTATCTCGTCCTTGAACATTCTATTCACTAGTCTCTGGTATGTGGCACCTGCATCTTTTAGACCAAAAGGCATTGCGGTATAACAATATATACATGTCGGGGTCATGAATGATGTATCTTATTGATCAGATTCTTCCATCTGATCTATCGGAATCCTGAGGATGCATCCATGAAGGTCAAGATCTCGTTTCCCGTTGTAGAATCCACTAGCGAATCTATGTGGGGCAACGAGGAAGGATACTTCGGGCATGCTTTGTTTATGTCAGTGTAGTCCACGCATACTCTCCATTTGCCATTCTTTTTCTGAACCACTACCACGTTTTCTAGATATTTTAGGAACCTAACTTCTCGAATCATCTTAGCCTTTATGAGGCATTCCACTTCATCTTGAATGACCTGGTTCCTTTCAGGTGTGAATTTTCTCCTCTTTTGGTGTACGCCTGAAAGAAGGATCAACATTTAATTTGTAAGTAATAATACTTTTTTCAATACCTGTCATGTCCTCATGCTTCCAAGCGAATGCTGATCTACAGTTCTTTAAGAGTTGTCTATGATCTTCCTCAAGATCCTTATGAAGATTCGTCCCCATAAGCACCTTGATCTTTGGATTGAGAGGATTCAAGGGCATCTCCTTTACCTCTCGCTCTCTTGGCTCCAGGACCTCTGGTGCTTCCTTATTTAATCACTATGCCTGTTTGGTAGCTGAAGTAGATTTCATGGATGTGGTGTTGCAGTTCTTGGCTTCCTGCTCGTCTTTGAAGATCTTTACTACTCCACAGGGTGTGGGCATCTTGACACACTGATGGTAGGTTAAAGGTACTGCTCGCATCTCATGGATCCGTGGTCTGCCTAGGATGATATTATTATAGGACAACGTATCCATTACACATAATCTTTGCATTGAGTTCATCCCTCCAACGTAGATTCGTAACTTGATTTCTCCTAAAGTGTTCTTGGTTTCTCCACTGAATCCGACCAACACCGAGGATTTAAGTAGGATTTCCGACTCAAGCATGTTCATCCTCTTCAGGGGCTCTTGGTGGATGATGTTGACCGAGCTTCCCGCATCCACCAGGATCCTTCTAACGTAGTGATTTGCGATGTAGAGGGGTAGCACCAATTCATCATGGTGAGGATCCAGGACCTCTTCTTTTTCGTCTTCACCGAACGTGACCTGAGTTTTATCGGTGGTAACCATGTTGTTCTTGGGACCTTCTTCTTTCTCCGATTTTGAGGATTTGGCATGAGTAGATTGTTCCACAAGTGTTCGATCCTCCAGTAATGAAGTTGATTACTTTGGCATCTTTGGGAGGTGAGGTTCGCTTTTCTGGGATCTTGGCAGGATCCTGCTCCTTGGATCTTGAATTTTTATTTCCCAAGATCTCTTTCAAATATCCCTTGCTGAGTAGGTAGCTGATCTCTTTTCTCAAGGCGATGCAATCTTCGGTTTTATGGCCGAAATCTTTGTGGAATGCACACCACTTGGATTGGTCCTTCCAAGTGTTTAACTTCTCTCCTTTCTTTGGCCACCTTGCTTCGTCCCCTAGATCCTGCATAAAAAAATTAGTCCCGTAATGTCAAAAAATAAAGAGTAGTCAGAAATCCTAGGATAGTCTTCATCATCTTCCTCTCTAATGCATTGACTCGATGATTCTTGGGCCTGCTGTAGGGTCTTGACCTATGGGACCTTTGAGAGGATGTCTCAGATTTCCTGCTCGGATTTTCATAAGCGTTGGAAGGGTTGAGTGTCTTTTTCTTTATATTGTCCCCTTCAAGCCTTATGAATCTTAAAGCCCTGTCCCGGACTTCGTAAAGCTTCCTGTAAGGAGTCTTGACAAGATCCTCGTAGAATGGGGAATCTTTCTTTAGACCCATATTGAATGCCTCAACAGTAGTTACTATTTCCAAGTTGGGGATGTTTAGCGCCTCCCTGTCAAACCTGCTAAGATAGTCCCTTAAAGATTCATCTGAGTTTTGAGAAATTCTATAAAGGTCACTAGTAAGTTTTTCGAAGGACCTGCTACAAGAAAACTGACTGTTAAAGAGATTAATAAGATGCGAAAAAGATGTTATGGAATAAGGAGAAACATTCAAGAGCCATTTCAAGGCTGGGCCTATGAGTGTCGAGCTGAATCCTTTACACAAGCACGCCTCCTTAAGACCTATTGGGATGAGGACGATATCCATTCTCTATCGATAGTGAGCAACATGCTCCTCAGGATCTGTGGATCCGTCATACAACTTCATGTTGAGAGTATGGACTCTTTTCGGGATCTCTACACCGCTGATGTTTGGTGTGAATCTTGACAGGAGGTGGCTTGTAGGAGACACTTCAGGTATCGGCGGAACTACTCCGGGCATTGCGGAGATCATTCGCCTCAGGTGTCGGATCTCCCTTTCGACTATCTCACTCATACTTGTATTTGGGTTAGTATTCATAGCAATATCGTTATTAAAGAAATCCGAGTTGGGAGTCGCAAAGATCCTGTCCAAGTGTATCGGATCTTGGATTCATGTAGTATATGTGATGTGATCTGTCACTGTAGCACTCGCCATGGGGATCAAATCCTCATGGGGAACTTACGAGGATCCGCCTACTTCGAAGTTCAAGTTTCTTGGGGCCAGTGGAGTGATTCATAAAGCAAAGGATGGTAGGATGTTCCTAGTGGAGTTCCTTAGTTCAACCCTTAGTCGGTCCATCTCCCTTTGCATGTTTCAGTTGTTTTCTTCTTTCTTCCTCATGTGCTCTGTTAATTGGCCTAGGGTAACCAGGAGCTCCTAATTGGAAATCAAAACAGGGTGCTGGAGGAGTTCCCCTAGTGGATTGCAGGATCTCCCAACTAATAGGGACTGAGGATCTTGGAGTGGATTACGGGACCCTGGCTTGAAGATCTGTGGCAAATATGGCGCAGAAGAAACTTGTACCCTCGGTGTTAGAGAGGGTGTGAGGTCAAGGACGAAATGGGTAAAATAGACATGGCTTTAGAGATGATTCGAAGAGCTAATGGTTGATGGAAAAACGAGACCACGACCCCATAGTGGGCACCTAATTGTTTTGGCAAAAAATGTGCAAGACCAAATTAGTTAAGGTCGTGGTGTTAGGCTTAGGAACCTTGAGATGATCTTGAAATAGAGACACAGGATCTTACGAGGAAAACCCTTGATCCTGTTAAGGATCTCCGACACAAAACATTGGGAACCGGAAATATTTGGTTGCCTGTGTTGATTTTATTGATTGGAAAATAAGTACAAGTGTTTTACAATGAGCTTAGTGGTAAGAAAGTAGCAGAGTAAGTGATCGTTGTTGTGTGTGTGAAAATGTGAGTACAATGCTACTTTATATCTGAAGTATTTTACTAAATCCAAGAATCTCGGTAAAATCTTCTGATTCGGGATCCTCGTTGAATCAGCCTTCTATCCGTTGAATGGGCTTGACTGTAACTACTTCTCCGTGTTTCTTAGTCTTATCCTGATTTGATTGGGTTGTTGTTGACTTGTTCTTCACTTGAGTTGAGTATATGACTATACAAGCACCAAAACTACAACGATTAGTTTTGATCAGGATCCTGCCCAAGATCTTGATCAAGATCTTACTCAGGATCCTCCTGACAAGGATCTTAGTGGAAATTTCCACCCGTAACAATAATGATTCAAAATACATTGTTATTTTTTCTGTTTAACTCTTTGTAGTGCATTACACGGTATACACCTATTTAGTTAAATAATTTTTATCAAAAGTACAGTGTATATGTCCACATATGTATATACCGTTTATGTATATTCACAAATAGGTACGAATATATAGATGAATAAACAGACATGCATGGACAGTGTAAAAATACAATAACTTTATTACTTCAATGTATGATTTTTATAGAGATTCAAATATATAAATCAAGTACAGTGAGTAATATAGAATAAATGTTCAAAAATTATTGATAAAATTTAATTGTAATATACATAGAGATTATTATTCACTTGAAATTTTAAAATGAGATTCAAATATATAAAACTAAGAATAAAATCTATAACAATTAAACTCCAATTCTCCAATATCACAAGACTTATAATTTTCACATGCACGTTGATTGAAAGCTTAATTTTTTGGCATTACTTTATGTCGTCACAACATTTTATTTTTCAAATGCCAATTAATTACGTGAATACAATGTAACCACGTCGGTCACATATACACACCTGGCCCGTCCTTTGTACGTGGTGGTGTATATGCACAGGCCCATCAAATTCTAGGGACCAAAATTTAGTGAAGTCCTATAATATTAGTAGGTCCTATTTCCGATCTACTAAAACAGATTTATCGAATAAAAATATATATTAAAGAGAAATATTTAACATAGTTTCTACATATTATTATATACTAGAACTTTATCAAACGTTAATAATACGATAGAGATTGGTTCTTTATTCTAAAGAATTTGATAAAATATTTGTTTTTGTTGTAAAATATTTCGATAAATGTATGCTAAATAAGACTGTAAATGAACAAAACATTCAGTGAACCGTTCGTGAACTGTTTGATAGGAAGTTCGTTTATTTAATAAATGAACGAACCTGAATACAAATTCTCATTCGTTTAACTAAACGAACGAACATGAACAATGATCTTGTTCGTTAAATTATGTTCGTGAATGTTCGTTTGTGTTGTTCGTTTATGCTTATTCATTTAAGTTTCCATTTTGTTCATAGTTTATCTATGTTCGTTTATGTTTGTTTGTTTATGTTCGGTTAGCATGTTTACGAACCTAAACGAACGAAACATGAACAAGATAATTTGTTAAATGAACGAACATTAACAATAAAACTCGTTCGTTTATCCGTTCGCGTTCGTTCGTTTGTTCGGCTAACTTAAACGAACGAACATGAACAAGCCATCATTCGTGTTCATTTGGTTCGTTTACAGCCCTAGTGATAAATAATCAACAAGCAAAAATGATTTTAGGGATTGAATACATCTTACCATTAGAATAACTGAGCATGAAAAGTAGTATAGAACATATAAAAATATCAAACGCGTGATTCAAGTCCAAGATTAAAAAACATTATTGATAATGCGACTAAAAAAGAATTAAAAAAAATAAAAAGATTGTTGGAAAAAAGTTATGTTGAGAATTATTTTCATTGTGAAATTATTGCTAAATATAACTCAGCTTTTGGTGATATTGATAAGAAATTACATGAAAAAACAATGGAGATTTTTTAGGTTTAATTGAAATGTTAGCAGAGTTTGACTTGGTGGTTCATGAGTATATTCAACGTATCACAAATGAAAATAGTATCGTTACCTTGGGTCTAGGATAAAAAATGAATTAATACTTTAGCTTTCTTCCAAAGTAAAATTTGTGATTCTTGACAAAAACTAAAAAAGCAACATCTTATTCTATGATATTTTATTGTGCTCCTGACATAGGTCACCAAGAACAAATATATTTGATTTGAACATATATAGTTGTTTCATCAAGTTTCATTGTTGTTCTACGAATCTACAACTCTCTTTATTGAGCGAGACTTATATCCCCAAGGTTATCAAACTCGAGATCCTACCTAGGATCGTTTTTTGTTTTGCAAAATCGGGATCGTAGGATCAGATCGGATCGTAAGATTCTACCAAAAGCACAAAAAATGAAGAAATACATATTATACCATAAGTTCACAAGTTACAAAAAGAAAAATTCAAAGATTCAAAATAGCTAATAGACATATCCAATCTAATTGAATCCATAATTCTATATGATTTGAAGCCATAATCATGAAATTCAGAAGCAATTCAGAAGCAACTCAAAGAAGTTAAGAAAAGTTACGAGTTTACATACGAGTTTGCGAGTTTACGTACGAGTTTGCAAGTTTATGTACGAGTTTGCTAATTTATTCTATAATTTTATTAAACTTAGTAGACTCGGATCGTATACGAGTATACGATCCCCGATCCGAGTCTACGAGTTTACGTACGAGTTTGCTAAAAAACGAGTTTAGTAGAATCGGGATCGTTTTTGAAATCAGGGATTGTAAACTCGTAAGAGTATACGAGTAAACTCGGGAGTTTGATAACCTTGTATATCCGTACTAGTGGTTATTCTTTCCAGGCCATTTGTTTGACAGCTTAAACTAGACCCTACATTCTATTAGAGAGGTTTCGGTCTTAATCAAGATAGGTCAAGGGCGCGGCGGAACGGTCGGTAGCTACTTAGTCTCATCCGAGAGTCTAATCTCCTTGTACTGCTTTTTTTCTTTGAAAAAGAAAAAAGGCCGATTTAGGCTCCTTCCCTTCCACTGCAAATCCTTTTTAGGGGTTTTAAATGTTAATGATACAACCGATTTATGAAATTTCAATGTTTTACAAAATAAATTAAATTTGCTTGATCTTGATATTAATAATATGTATGAACTATGAAAAAAAAATCTAGGAGTGCGAAAAATTTTAGATATCAATTTTAGAGCTTTTTATACTCGTGCTTGTCATAGTAGTTAGCAAATAATTACAATGCGGTTAATCGGTTTCGGTTTTTGCGGTTTTTTCGGTTTATTTACCATGCGGTTCGATTTTTGCTCACCCCTAATAGTAGCTAACATTTGTGGTAAAGCTAAGGATTTTTTTTTTGGGAATTATTCAATGTATATATATACACACAATATTTGCAAATTTTACTAGAAGATGACAAATTTTAAAGATAATGCGAAAGCGTTAACTCTCAAATCGTTGCCATCCACTCGTTGGAAGAATCATGGAAAGTGTTACAACTATAAGATTTCAAATGTTAGATATACAAAAAGCATTATTTCAAATAGCTAAAAATTATAATGATTTAAAAATAAAAAGAGAAGTTAAATCCTTAGCCGAAAATGAAATTGGTAATTTTAGTTTTTAAATGAAACTAATAATTTGGTATGGAATGTTACAAGATGTTAATTTAGTTAGCAAATAATTACAATAAAAATATGGTTATTGATGTTGTCGTGGAAACAAATAAAATGGTTGGTTCATTTTTTAAGGAATATAAAGACACATGTTTTAAATGCTTTACAAACTACCAAATAAATTGATTTTGAAATGAATATTTAGTTAGCAAATAATTACAATAAAAATATGGTTATTGATGTTGTCGTGGAAACAAATAAAATGGTTGGTTCATTTTTTAAGGAATATAAAGACACATGTTTTAAATGCTTTACAAACTACCAAATAAATTGATTTTGAAATGAATATTGGTCCAATATTTATTCAAAGACATGAAATTAGAAGAAAAAAACATTTTGATAAATGATACGTCTTCTAGTGTTTCACGATCTACACAATAATCTTTTTCGGGTTAAATATTTCTTATATATTTTGATCAACAATTATTTCTATTTGTTACAAGGTTTGAATAATATCAACAGTATGATAATATTTTTAGTTTTTTGATTAATTCTGAAAAATTGCACTCATGAGATGATATGAGTTTAACAGTATGTTCTCGAGTTTTAGCAAGGGAAAAAAAGAACGGGAAGGAGAAAAAAAGAGAAAATAATGAAAGTAAAATAGGAAAAAAAATTGTAGTTTCATGTTCCCAAGTTGGGAAGAAATGACACGAGTATAAACATTTTATGTATTTCCAAGTTGAAAGGAAGAAAAAAAATCACATTTAAGTATTCTATTCAATAATCAACTATTTTCTTTTCATATCTTTCCAAATCGGAAGAAAAGTTAGGAGGGAATATTATCTTTCTTCTTCTTTTCACTTAAGAAGGCGCAATACTAGGGCAGAAATCGAATAGAACGAACACGAACGAGGGCTTGTTCATGTTCGTTCATTTAAGTTAGCCTGATAAACGAACGAACACGAACGGATAAGCGAACAAGATTTATTGTTTATGTTTGTGAACATGCTAAACAAACATAAACGAACATATATAAGAAACTCAATTGAACATAAACGAACATGTAATATTGTAATGTGATCAAATACAATTGAACATATATGACCATAAAAGGAACCTAAATGAACAAACGTAAACGAACAACATAAATGAACGTTGAAAAACATAATTGAATGAACGAGACTATCGTTCATGTTCGTTTTTTTTAACTAAATGAACGAGAATTTGTGTTCATGTTTGTTATTTTATTAAATAAACAAACATAGATGAACTTCTCGTTGAACATTTCACGAACGGTTCGTTGAACGTTCAGTTCGTTTACAACCCTACACGATACTATGCACTTTTATACAAGTGCTCACTCTTCACCCATTATAGTTCAAAGCTTTACCACCATATATTAAACGCAAGTTTATGCTAAGAATTTTCGATTTTATAAAACAAAAATAATCTTGAAATCATTTTAGATCCAGAAATCACATGGGATTTTGTTAAGTCAATTTTTATTGTGCCAAAGTGCTGGTCATCATTGGAAACCGAGGTCATTCCCTCATCAAAGTTGATTTTGTATCCAAAGTATTAGTCCACCCCTAAGTCACTCCAGCTGTCTACCAGCCTAGTGTTATTTATCATGCACCACGGAATCTGCATAGATTAGTTTTTGTAGGTGGTTATTACACGTATATGTCTTTAATTTGTAATAATTATTCCCTGATCCTTGTATATATATAAGGTGAATTGCTAAGGTTTTGTACACTTTTCATAGTTGCTCTTCATGCATTGTACATTACTATTCTAGTAATTCGGAGCACAATCCTTTGTACTTAACCGTTAATATCAAGCATATGTCAACTTTTTATTCAATATTTTTGTATTTTATTTCTTGTATTATTGTGTTTGTGTTTCTATTGAATCAAATTCCTATCAAGGGGTATCAGAGCAGGTTTTTAGTTCTTATTGATTTGAGGATTTCCACTTATTGTTCGATTCTCTAATATAGATGTTTCTCAGATCTGAATTTAGTGTATTAAAATTCTATTCTTAATAAATTTATGTACGATCTAATCATTTTGATTTAATGACAAATTTCAGAATAACACATTGATGTTGAATTAAGAAAATATGTTAGGTTTTGCAAACAAAGCTCGTATTCTAATTCCTGAACACTATGACCAATGGACTAATCGTATGAAGATTATCTTACTAAAATCGATGAAGATATGTGGCGTTACATTGGGAATTTTTTCCCCGCTCCAACTTCTTGGAAATCATCCCCAGTTTTATGATTTAAGGTTACGAGCTTTTCTCACTTATAAGGGCTCTTTAAGAAAGCCAACAACTTCGAAGTCTGAATTGATTTTAGACTCCACTTTGGTTAAATGTGAAATATCAGAATCTGAATTTAAAAGTTATGATTCAGTGGTTTTCCAAAACAAAGTTTCAAATTCAACTGAAAAGAAAGATTTTGTCACAAATGAATTGACAAATCTTGTTGAAAATGGTTCCAACTTATTTCAAGTCACAGACATTTCAGATGAATTACTACATTTTTCTAAAGATAATATTAAACGTCTTGTTGACGTTGCATGTACTTATCCATAGGTTGCAAATTTCAAAAACATTGCGCTTGTAAAAAGTGGTGTTGTTTTAAATAAAGATAATGATTTAACTTGCATGATCAAAATGGATAATGAAACACTTAGCCTAGAATGATTTTTCTCTTCAGACAAGATGTTGGAAAACAATCTCAATGATAATGGTACTGAGTTGAACAATCATGATTTTGACTCCTTTCCAATGGACAAAGGGACCGCTCACATTTTTCGGCCCCATATACACCACAACAAAATAACGTAGGTGGAAGAAGGAATGTTGTTTATTTGAAGCTATTCATACAATGCTTATCTTTGCAAATCTTCCTATGTACTTCTGAGCCGAAACAATTCTCACCACATGTTTTACACAGAATCGTTCATGTATTCAAAAGCGTTTCAACACTACTTCTTACAAAGTGATCAATCGAAGAAAACCAAATGTCAAATTTTGTCATATCTTTGGTTGTGGATGTTTCGGCATGAAATTGGAAGATCCACCCACAAATTTCACTCCAAAATCTTAAGAAGGAATTTCTCTGGGATACTTTTCTCACTTTAATGCTTATTGTGTCATAAACAAACAAATGAGAAAGATAAAAGAAACTTTTAATATCACTTTTGATTATTACTATATCAAGAAGTCTCATCCAAAATTTCTTTTATCTCCTATCTTTCCTGAAGCTTTATCGTTAGAGCGTCAACGCTCCTACGCCGCCGCAGCACTAGAGCGGCAAAAAAAATATATAGCATAGATTGATTCTCGCGTTCTCAACTTATTTTCCATTCTCAATGGAACCTACTTTTATGTGTGTGTGTGTGTGTGTGTGTGTGTATATATATATATATATATATATATATATATATATATATATATATATATATATATATATATATATATATATATATATATATATATATATAATGTATATTGTTTCTTATTTTTATGGATGTAACTGTGCATTATATAGTGGAATACTCATCTGTCCATAATTGATTTTGGAGATTGATAAAATTATTATATGATATCAGCCTTTTCGCTGCCGTCTTCTTCCTCCACATGGCCATCGGCGACTCTTCCAAAGATGCTCCCTCTATTCCTCTTGCTACCATTCTCCATATGTTAACCATCAATCTTTCTTCCACCAATTATCTTCTATGGAAGAATCAACTTCTTCCTCTCTTTTCCTATCAAAACCTTCTTGAGCATGTCAATGGCACTATTGAAGTGCCTCCCCAGACCACCACCATTGAAGGCACTGTTTCTGCCAATCCTACCTTCGTCAAATGGCAGGAAGCAACGTGCTATTCTCATCCTTCAAACCTCACTCGCAGAAAAATCCATGGCTGAAATTCTCTTGGCCCCTCCACAGCTCATGAAATCTGGTAGGCCCTTGAATCTGCCTACAGCCATGACTTGGTAGAACGCATGCAAATCTTCGTGACTCCCTCTACCGACAATAGAAAGGTACCTCTTATGTTTCTGATTACGGTCGCAAGTTCAAGACTCTTTGTGATCAACTAGCCAACATCGGACAACCGATACCTGATTTAGACAAAACTTACTATTTTTTTGTGGTCGCGGTCCATCATTTGAGACCTTCTCCATGGCTCAACGAGCTGTCAAGCCTCGTCCAACCTTCCTAGAACCTCTCTCTCTCTCTCTTGTGAAAGGACACGAGATTTTTCTTCGATCTGCTCATGGCTCGGCCATTCCTGCTCATGCCTTTAATACTGAAACCAGTCACATTACCTCTCATGGTGGTTCTTTCCGAGGTGGCCGTGATGGTCGTGGTGTTCGCTCCGGTGGTTGGGGTCGTGGTTGCCGTGCACCTAACTGTCAACTCTGCCGGAAAGATGGACATTATGCCAACCAATATTCAGAGCTACCATCTTCTGCGCATCGTGGATCTCCTATTGATGCAAACTTGGATCAAGCTTTTCAGGCTAAATGCAATGTTACTAATGACACCTCTTATTGGTATGTTGATACAGGGGCGTCCACGCATATGATATCCTCAGCCGCCAATCTTGCATCGTCCATGCCGTATATATGAAGCAACCATGTGGTTTTCGGTAATGGTCACACTTTAAATATCTATCGTATTGGTAAAAGTTCTATTTTGAAGAATGTTAATTTATGGGATGTTCTTATTGTTCCTTGGTTAACTAAGAACCTCCTATCTATTAGCAAATTGACGTCTGATTCTCCCAAGGTTCTAAAAGACGTGAGGCGTGACGTGGCGGAAGGATCAAGCCTCAAGCCTTTGCGAGCCATGGCGAGGCTGCGGCGTTTTAAGGCGTGACTTAAAGCCAAATTTTGTCTATAATTTTTTATTTTGCATATATATATATATATATATATATATATATATATATATATATATATATATATATATATATATATATATATATATATATATATATATATATATATATGTATAATTACATATATACATATATATGACTTAAGGCGGCGATTTTCATGGCGTGGCGTCGAGCACGCGCCTCAGAGCCTTTGCGTGCCTTGGCGAAGCAATTGCGCGCATTTTAGAACACTGGATTCTCCTAATGACGTTTTTTTTCTGATCGATTTTTCCTCATTTAGAACTGGGAAACAAGGGAAATTCTAGCAAAGGGCCGATGTGATCGTGGTTTATATGTGCTCGAGCGGGGTCATAAATCTTTTGTGGCTCATCTTACTTCAACCAGGCTTTGTGCCTCCTATGAACTCTCGCATAATCTTTTAGGACATGTTGCTTATGATACTATTTTATTGTTAAATAAACTTGTTCTATTATCTATTACGTCCATTTTTCCTAAACCTACAATTTGCCCCTATTGTGAACTTTTCGAGAGTCATAAATTACCTTTTCTAGTTAATGAAAAACGATCTCTGCGTGTTTTGGATTTGATACATTGTGATTTATGGGACCTGCTCCTGTTATGTCCACCGATGGTTATCTTTATTATGTGGTTTTTATTGATGATTTTTCTGGGTTCACTTGGTTTCCATTAAAACGCAAATATGAATTTCTTCAAGTTCTCACAATTCTTTTAAGATTTGTTCAAACACAGTTCTCATGCAAGGTAAAAACTTTCCAAAGTGATGGTGGCACAAAGTTTGTGAATAATCCCGTCCGTTCCTTGTTGATTGAGAATGGAACTCATCATCGTTTGTCTTGCCCTTACACGCCTCAGCAAAATGGGCGGGCTGAACGTAAACATCGACATATTTCTGAAACTAGATTGGCTATGCTTTTCGATGCAAATGCTCCATGTGCTCTATGGGTTGATGCTTTCAGTTCAGCAGTCTACATTATTTCTCGTCGTTTGAAGAACCGACGTCGTCATTGCCGCCCAAATCAAAGCCTGGTGATGCTCGGCTAATTCCTATTCCGCAACACATACACGCCTCATGTTCTCTATGCCCAGACTCGACAGTAACGTCGCCGGTTCAATCATCTGTTGTCTCACCTCCTGCTCCTTCCCCTACCATTGTTGCTCCGTCCATCGCCAGCGATGTTGACCTATCAGATGCTAGCCACGCTCCTTCCTCGTCACCAGCTGCTCCTCTGGCATCGACACCTGCTCCTGCTTCCTCCATCAATCCCATGACCACACAGCCTCACGTTGGTATCTTTAAACCACGCCATTTTACGGATGTTGCATTATTACGCTTCAATCATATTCATGTCGCCCTGTTTACTCATAAAGATCCCAAAGGTTTCAAGTTTGCAATCAAACATCCAAAATAGTTTGATGCAATGAATGAAGAGATGTTGGCACTTCGTCTCAATCATACATGGACTTTGTTCGTCATCCGGTTGCTTCCAACGTCGTTGGCTCTAAATGGGTCTTCCGTACTAAGTTTCGGTCTGATGGCTCTATTGACTGATATAAAGCGCGACTTGTCGCTAAAGGATTCACTCAAGTTCCTGGTTTAGATTATTCTCACATTTTTAGTTCTATAGTTAAGGCATCGACGGTCCGTACCGTACTCTCTCTCGATGTCCTTCAGAATTGGCCACTTTATCAATTAGACATCAACAATGTGTTCCTAAATGGCCATCTCACGGAAATTGTCTACATGGAACAACTACTAGGCCACGTGGATCCCCGGTATCATGTCTGTCACCTCAACAAGGCATTTTATGGGCTCAAACAAGTCCCGTGAGCTTGGTTTCAGCGACTTAGCTCCTTTCTTGATATCCTCAAATTTACATGTAGTCGTGTCGATATCTTGTTGTTTGTCTTTCAACGATACTCTTGTCTCTTATATCTCCTTGTGTACGTGGACGATATTATTCTCACCGATAACAACAAGGATGCCATTTCCAAGTTCATCTCTCGCTTACAGCAAGAGTTTGCCATCAAGGATTTGGGAAAGTTGAATTATTTCTTGGGTCTTGAAGTTCCTACACCGATATAGGTTTATTTCTCACCCAAGATAAGTATGCGCATGACATTCTTAGTCGGGCTGGTTTTCTGGATGCCAAACTTGTTTCTATACCTCTCACCACGTACACGTTATTCACGAGTCAAGGTGTTACCTTTTCTGATCCGACATTATACCGCTCGCTTGTTGGGGGCTCTGCAATACCTCACGATCACCAGGTCGGACTTGTCATATTCTTTCAATCAAGTAAGTAAGTATCTACATGCTCCAACCAACGATCACTTTCAAGCGATGAAGCGTATTGTACATTATGTCAAGGGTACTATGTCATTTGGACTTACCTTCCAGCGCTCCTCTAATGCCTCGTTGGTTGCCTATTATGATACTGAATGGGCTTGTTACATCGAGTCACGTCGTTCACATATGGCTACTCCATTTTTCTTGGGCAAAATATTGTTCCCTGGAGTGCTAAGAAGCAATCGACGGTCTCTTGCTGTAGTTGTGAATATAAATATCGAGCGATGGCGAACACGGCCTCTGAACTTGTCTGGATTACTCATCTGTCATGGGATCTGCTAGTTTTTCCGTCCACACTGCCTTTCTTGTTCTGTGACAACAAAAATGCAATTTTCTTAAGCCAAAATTCGGTCGCTCACAAACGTGCAAAATACATCGATATTGACTATCATTTCGTTCGTGAGCTCGTTTCCTATGGCCATCTCGTCACTATGTATGTGACGACACGCCAACAATTCTCAGATATATTCATTAAAAGTCTTCCATGCCCATTATTTGAGTTCTTTCGATCCAAGCTTCGTGTTGGTCCCCCACCGTCTCGCTTGAGGGGTTATAAACGCAAGATAATATCTCCTTAATTATATATATATATATATATATATATATATATATATATATATATATATATATATATATATATATATATATATATATATATATATTCCTATTTTTATGGATATAATCGTGTACCATATAGTAGAATACTAACCTCTCCATAATTGATTTTGGAGATTGATAAAATTCTTATACATAGCCTCGTGGGTCCCTTCAAATTATGTGACCTTGTGAATCTTCTTGGGTCCATGGCTTAGAATTGGCCAGGTGGTTTTAACACATGGGCTGTTTTCTTTCTTTGTCCCAACGAAGAGTCATATTTTACATGGCCAAGGACCAAAACCGAAAACAAAAGATCCAAACTTTGGGGCTAATTTTAAACGCAAACGAAAGTTTGATTGGGCATGCAAATTTCGTTCCACCACATGAGTACTTTTTAATTTACTCTAATAATAATAATAATGAGAAATGCACTTCTAAGGATCTGATGTGTCAACAACAGCTCTTTGGCATCTCAAGAAATAACCTCACATCTTACACATGTTTGACATTTCCTATAATGGCTTCATGACATGATCATCTCGAACAAAAAATATCATGTGCCACATAATAAAAAAATGACATCATTTGCCATATCGATTTTGAACTTTAAAATAGCCACACAAGCAGCAAAAAAACCGAATACCTTGTATAGTAAGTCATCAAAGTGGTTGTATTAGAAAAGGTTGTGAGAGTTTGGTGGTTTAATTGGATTAAATTGTTATAAACAATGCTTAAAACGTTACTAAACCCGATATTGAAAACTCACTCTATTGAAAACTATCATGCTTAAAAAGTTACTAAACCCGATAGACAGTCATTTACTACCTCTATTGAAAACTATCATGTTTAAAAAGTTACTAAACCCGATAGACAGTCATTTACTACCTCTAAGAGTTTGATACGACATAATGAAATCATGAATGAATGAATGAAATAGAATGAGTAATGCAACGGAATGAATCATTGCATTCGATTGTCATGTCTGATTGGTTCGAAGAAATGAAATAAGTCATTCAAACATGATATTTATTATCAATATATAAAAAACCTAAATTAAGAAAAGAAAGTTATTTTATAAAATAAAATTTTGTTCAACAAAGATATATCGTTAAATAAATTACACATAAATATATTTTATTTCGTACAAAATACATATTATATGTTTTAGCAAATAGTTAAAAAAGAATTACATATAATTTAAAAAAAGTAGCAAAATAAAAAGAACTAGATCCATTAAATCTCTCTCTCTCTCTCTCTATATATATATATATATATATATATATATATATATATATATATATATATATATATATATATATATATATATATATATATATATATATATACATACATACATACATACATACATACATACATACATACATACATAGATATATATATATATATATATATATATATATATATATATATATATATATATATATATATATATATATATATATATATATATATATATATATATAGAGAGAGAGAGAGAGAGAGAGGTAGAATATAATGAGAAGCCTCAAAAGGTTGAGAATATGATAATAAATCCTAGCCCTTTATTTTTTTAAGATCAATGGTTTAATTAAAAGTTGGATTTTGATATATTTATTAAATATAAAACTTAAAATTACCTTTATAAATCACCCGTAAGGGTGTATTCGACATTTTAGTTTTCAGTTGATTCCTTCGATTTAACTATTCACGTCTTCAGTTCCGAATTCTAAGCAACAACAGAGATACGATAAAAGGTTGAGAACACGAGATTGATTCCGGACCAATGAAATCATAAGGGTATATTTTCATCAACAACATATGCACATCTCATGGTTTGAGTCTATTCAACATCAATGGTTAACAGATGTATCTCTCGACAATCATATGTTAATCATTGATGATTAACTGATCTATTTATTCATAATCATATGCTCATCATTTTTTATTATCATATGTATTTCTTCATACTCATAATGCACATCTTATGAATTACATACAAATGCATCAATCATTAATCAATAACAAACCCGAATGTTTACCTTCGGTCCCATAATCATCGGTAGTACTGCCACTATTACTTTGTTTTTCCACAGCTTCTGCACGTAAACCACATTAAATTATTAATCATCAAACTAACTTAAAAATAGCTGCGTACCAGAATTTTTATGCTTTAGTCATTTGTATTCTACAACATTGTTCCAATCAGTAATGATTAACTACTCTAGACCTTTATTATACACCCCACACATTGTGTTTCGCAACTGCTAATCATCAATGATTGAGCCATGCTATCCCTAAAACAATCATTATCCATAGACTAGCCATGTCAATAATCACTGATGATTAATACATCTACTCATAACTTTAGGAAAAAAATATTTTCAACAATTTTAGACGTTTACCTTCGTTACATGATTCCACGTTTTCCCTTCTACTGTTCGTATCTTCTTCCGAGAACTCCTCATTCGTGCTTGAACTATTGGTACGCTCCATTAATATTGTTGTTGATTAGGTATATTTGATTTCTTAATGATGTCCGTTAATCGATTCGTTGACAGATGCGATTTTTAACATTGCTGCTATTCTTGACTTGCTTAACAATGGCATGTCGTTGAATTTGGTTAAAGGCGTATCCGTATTCTTATGACGCGATGAGGACGAATTGGCCAGCTGCCTATCGAGATTTTCCTTGATTTTTGGAATAAGATCTCTATAGATATGTTAATATATTTGATCATATCCCATGATTATAGTTAGCATTCATTATTTTATTGCTGATAATTTTTAACATAGTTATACATTTACTAATATACCCTTATGATTTCATTGGTGCTGAGTCATTCTCGCGTTCTCAATCTTTTTATCATTCTAATTTTAACCCCTCCATATATATATATATATATATATATATATATATATATATATATATATATATATATATATATATATATATATATATATATATATATATATATATATATATATATATATATATATATATATATATATATATATATATATATATATATATATATTACACAACACTTTAGCTGTGGTTAAGACTAGAGTAAAATAGACAACTCTAGTTAGGTAAACATAACAAATTCTTAACTCTATGTTAACATCCCCCCGCAAGCGAAACATTGGGTAGAATGTGAAGCTTGGATCGTAAAGATAGAAAGTGAGAAGTCAGAAGCCCCTTAGTAAGAATATCTGCTATTTGAGAACCAGTGTGAACATATCTAACAGTAAGCGATTTGTTTGAAACCATATCATGAACAAAATGCACATCAATCTTGGCAGTGGCATGAGCAAGAGACCGATATTCCGCTTCGGTACTTGATCGAGCAACCGTGTGTTGTTTCTTTGAATTCCAACAAATTAAATTTGAACCAAGATAAAGACAGTACCCACTTGTTGATCGTCGATCATTGGGACAACCGGCCCAATCCGCATCGGAATAAGCATGCAAAGAATTGGAAGAAGATTTGTGAATCATAAGTCCATAAGAAGATGTGCCATGGAGATAGCGTAAAATTCTTTTTACCGCCACCCGATGTTTATTGGTCGGGTTTTCTAAGAATTAAGACACTTTGCTCACTGCATGAGCAATTTCGGGTCTAGTAATAGCCTAATATTGAAGAGCACCAACAGTAATTTGATACATAAAATCATCCTCGAGTAGCGTACCGGAATAGTGAGACAATTGTTAACGGAAGCAAATCGGAGAATCAAGGGGTTTGCATTGGGTCATACCCGTGCATTTTAGTAATTCAAGAAGATATCGTTGTAGAGACAAATGTAACCCATCACTAGTAAAAGTAGCTTGAATTCCAAGAAAATAATTGAGTTGACCCAAATCTTTTAGAGTGAATTGAGAATTAAGTTTCCCAATTAACTCATTAATGAATGTTGTGGAGCTTCCCGTAATGATAATATCATCAACATATACTAAAACATAAGTGATGGTATGAGATGTACAACTTACAAAGAGTGACGTATCGGAAATATATTGTTTGAACCCAAAAGAAACCAAAGCCGTTGACAATTTTGCAAACCATCCCCTCGGTGCTTGTTCGAGGCCATTGTTGGAAAATTAATTTTAATTAATTTCATAAAATGGGTTTCCCCAATTTTTCCATAAAATAATTTAAGGTGAATGAGAAATTGTATCTCAAAGTGAGGTGGTTGGAAGAAGTTGTAAAATGATTTAATGGGTTTTAACTCATCCCACATTGGTGGGGGAATGAAAAGGAAGTGGGTTTATAAGTCCAAAGGCTTTCATGCTTTGTAAGACTTAAAACACAAAGGCTCTCTCTTGCACCGGGGGGGGGGGGGGGGTGTGCAAATGCGAACCAGATTGGGTTGGGTTCACTGAACTTGTGTGCGAGCGCGTCCTGCGGGTACGAATGCACCACCGGTCGACCAGAAAAGTTTAAGGACCTTTTTGCAAATATTTTCCTTTTCTTAATTGTTTGTAACTGAAAATTTAATGCCATTAAACACTGATTTCGGTTTTGATATTGGTATTAAGGAGACTTTATTTTTCAGTTACATTTGTGTCTTTAATTCGTCAGTTTCGTTTCGCTGTATAAATACAACGCTCGAGCTACTGTTGAGACATACCAGATCCAACGTTTTCATCTTCTTCTCAACTTCTGCATTCACTTCATTCTCATCCTACAACCAAGGTATAATCCGGCCTAGTGACAGTTCGGACAATCTAGAAGAATTGCTTCACACTGTTGTATCCTGGGAAACAAACACCCATACCGGGCGAATTTGTTTTAAGAAAACTGTGTCAAACACAGGCCTCAGCAACTGTTCTCGTTTTCTCTTTGTTCGTTGGCATTTTCGGTTAATATTTTCCTAACAGTCTTAAAACAAATTCGTTTGTGCCAAACGAACAACGAAGAAATTTTCTGTTATTAATTCTTGCAATTCAGAAACTGTTTTTCCAGTAATAATTTTCTGTTTTTTCAAGGCTTCTAATTTTACCTTCTAGTTTCTGTTTAAACGATTATTTACAGTTTCATAATTTGTTTTTCAGAAACATTTTCTTAATTACATTGATTACACTTACGATTTTGGTTTGTGTTTATAGCATGACAACTGGAACTTCTGATCCGATAAAACAAACAAACCCTCCTCCCCAAGGGACTCCAACGATTACCATGTTGAGTAATCATGTGGAGAAACCGGAAAAGTTTTCCGGTATACACTTTAACAGATGGCAACAGAAGATGTTCTTCTACCTCACTACCTTGAATCTTGCGCGATTCTTGACCGAGGAGGCCCCTCAACTCACTAAAGATGCGGATGTCCAAGCCGTGAGTGCGCTCGACGCTTGGAAACACTCTGATTTCTTGTGTCGGAACTATGTTCTAAATGGTCTTGTGGACTCACTTTATAATGTATATTGTGTAACAAAATCGGCTAAAGAACTATGAGACTCATTAGACAAATAATACAAAACCGAAGATGTCGGGGCCAAGAAATTTGTGGTTGCCCAGTTTCTAGACTATAAAATGAATGATAGTAAGCCGGTAATGACACTAGTCCAAGAACTTCAAGTCTTCCTACACGATATTCATGCAGTGGGTATGGTGATAAGTGAGACCTTTCAAGTTGCTTCTATAATCGAGAAGTTACCCCTGTCTTGGGTTGACTTTAAGAATTATTTGAAGCATAAACGAAAGGAAATGACCATTGAGGACCTCATTGTTCGACTCCGAATCGAGGAAGACAATAAGGTTGCTCAAAAGAGTAGCAATATTAGTTCTACTTCAGAAAAAGCCAACGTGGTTGAATATGGTCAATCTTCCGGAAAGATCAAGTCCTTTAAAGGCAAATTTCAAAACAAAGGGAAAGGTGCCAACTTGGGGGCGAAGGGTGGAAACTTCAAAAAGAGGTTTCAAGGTAATTGCCACAATTGTGGCAACCCGGGCACCGGGCTGCAAATTGCAAGCTTCCAAAGCGACAAAAAGCTAAGGAGGCAAATGTTGTGGAGCAAATAACCCGTGATGTGTCCGACACCGATATTGCCACGATCATCTCTGAAGTCAACCTTGTGGAGTCTAATCCAAGCGAGTGGTGGGTTGATACGGGAGCCACTCGACATGCTTGTTCCAATCGTGAGTGGTTCCGAAACTTCAAAGTTGTAGACAATGGGGACAAGCTTTTCATGGGAAACTCGGCGACTTCCGATATCCAAGGTGTTGGAAAGATTGTGTTGAAGATGACGTCGGGAAGAGAGCTGACGTTAAATGATGTGTTGTATGTCCCGTAAATTAGAAAGAATTTGGTCTCTGGTGGTTGTTGAACAAGCATGGTTTTCGCTTGGTTTTTGAGTCGGATAAATTTGTATTGACTAAAAGTGGTGTGTATGTAGGCAAGGGGTATGCCGAGAGGGGCATGTTTCAATTTTGTGTAATGGTTATTCAGCCAAATACTAATGCAATGAATAACTCTTCTACTTACTTGCTTGAGTCTTCAAATATATGGCATGCTAGATTAGGACATGTTAATTTTGATACTCTTCGACGTTTAATTAAACTCGACCACATACCACACTTTACTATTAACTCAAAATACAAATGCAGCACATGTGTTGAATCAAAATTAACACGACAATCGTTCAAATCCATTGAAAGGATTACCGAACCCCTTGGTTTAATACACTGTGATGTGTGTGACATGAAGTCGATTTCATCCAAAGGTGGAAATAAGTACTTTATCACTTTTATTGACGATTGCACTAAACTTTGCTATGTTTATTTATTTACGAGTAAAGACGAAGCAATAGACAAGTTTAAAGTGTATAAAAGTGAAGTTGAGATCAACTCAACAAAAAGATTAAAGTACTACGAAGTGACTGTGAAGGTGAGTATGTATCACCATTTCAAGAATTTTGTGCAACTCATGGCATAAGACATGAGCTTACAGCACCTTATTCACTACAACAAAATGGCATTGCAAATCGGACCTTAAAAGAGATGATGAATGCCATGTTACTTAGTTCTGTTTTACCCCAGTCAATGTGGGGGAAGCTGTATTGTCAGCTAATTACCTTTTAAATAAGGTACCCCGGAAGAAAATAGATAAAACACCATAGGGTAGAAAACCATCTTACAAATACCTTCGAGTGTGGGGGTGTTTCGCAAAGGTTGTCATTCCTACCCCTAAGGTTGTAAAGATCGGACCCAAGACTGTTGATTGCATATTTATTGGGTAGGCACAAAACAGCAGTGCTTATCGGTTTCTAGTGCATGATTATAAAATACCCGATATTCACGAGGGTACAATAATGGAATCAAGAAACGCCTCGTTCTTTGAAACCGTGTTTCCATGTCTTGATAAAGTTGAGACAAATGCTCCGAAACCGAATGAACACGATGCATCTTCGCATGAAGAAGCAAGAGACAAGGAAATAAAGCCTCAACGAAGCAAAAGAGCATGAGTAGAAAAATCATTTGGCGATGATTTCTATACTTATATGGTTGAGAAAGAACCTCAATCATTTCGTAAAGCAGTCACTTCTTTTGAAGGACCTCAATAGAAAGAGGCAATTAAAAGCGAAATGGATTCCATCTTGCAAAACCATACATGGGAGCTAGTGGATTTGCCTCCTGGATGCAAACCACTAGGCTATAAATGGATTTTCAAGAGGAAAATGAAAGTCGACGGTTCCATTGACAAGTACAAGGCGAGGCTAGTAATAAAGGGCTATAGACAGAAAAATGGCCTAGATTACTTTGATACGTACTCCCCAGTGACACGTATAATGTCCATCAGACTAGTACTTTCCATTGCTTCAATTAGGAACCCTGAAGTACATCAGATGGATGTTAAAACAGCTTTTCTAAACGGATATTTAGAATAGGAAATCTACATGGAACAACCAGAAGGGTATGTCGCTCCAGGACAAGAGTCCAAGGTTTGCAGACTCGTGAAGTCATTATATGGGTTGAAACACGCCCCAAAACAATGGCATCAAAAGTTTGACCATGTGATGATGGAATCTGGATACAATATTAACGAATGTGACAAGTGTGTTTATGTTAAAAACACAAATGATGGGTATGTTATCTTGTGTCTTTATGTTGACGACATGCTTATAGTTGGTAGCAATGATAAAATGGTTCAGTCAACTAAAAACATGTTAAAGGCAAGGTTTGACATGAAAGATATGGGTTTGGCCGACGTCATCCTAGGTGTGAAGATCACAAGGACTGACAGTGGACTTACATTAAGCCAAACTCATTATGTGGACAAAATTCTTGACAAGTTCAACTCCGGTGACTCCAATATAGTAAGGACACCAATTGATACAAGTCATCACCTAAGCAAAAACCAAGGTGAAGGAGTTGCACAAGTAAAATATGCAAGAATTATTGGTAGTTTGATGTACCTCATGAGTTGTACTAGACCTGACTTAGCTTTTGCAATAAGCAGACTAAGCAGGTATACTAGTAATCCAAGTGTTGAACATTGGAAGAGTATTACAAGGGTATTACGATACTTAAGGTATACTCGCAATTATGGGTTGCACTATACACGACATCCTGAGGTGATCGAAGGGTATAGTGATGCAAATTGGATATCGGACGTAAATTATTCCAAGTCAACCAGTGGTTTCTTGTTCACACTTGGAGGTGGAGCTATATCATGGAAATCCTCCAAACAAACAGTTATAGCTAGATCCACCATGGAATATGAGTTTATAGCACTTGACAAAAGTGGGGAAGAAGCTGAGTGGCTACATCAATTCCTGGAGGACATATCAGGATGGCCAAAACTAGTTTCCACTATATCTATCCACTGTGATAGCCAATCAGCTATTGGACGAGCGGAAAGTGCTATGTATAATGGTAAGTTTAGACATATTCGTCGAAGACACAATACCATTAGAAAACTACCCTCTAATGGCATTATATCTATCGACTACATCAGATCTAAGGATAACATTGCAGATCCGTTAACCAAATGGTTAAACAGGGAGTCAGTTGCGAGAACCTCGAGAGGAATGGGACTAAAACCCATGCATGAACAAGTAATTGCAAAGGAAACCCAACCTAGTTGACTAGAGAACCTAAGATCTAGGTTCAATGGGACAACCTAATTGCATTTAACATTTGTGAATCACTGTGGGGGGCAACCCTCACCCATTCCTAAAAACATACAGTGATGCAGGTTAAGCTTATACTCGTTGATGATAGATTGGAGATCATCACATATTAGCTTTTAATGATTATGATGGAATCACCTACGTAAGAGAGAAGTGGGGTCGCTTCAAAGGGAATTGTGTGGGCACATTCCTAAGAGCTCTTACAGAACCAGGCAAGTGTCCATGACCATAACGGACACATCAATGAGAACTTAACTAGGTCAGGGCGAATCATGTGAGACACATATTGATTATTTACACAAATGGCAGAACAGTTCAAGGACATCGAGTCTACTGGGCAGCTAGTAAAATAAATATGTTTCTTAAGGGAAGGTTCAAAGGGTCACACCTTCCTATCCTATGCATGATTCAACAGCTGGATTTTATCTTGAGTAAGATGAGAATGTACGATCAATTTTCATTCATGTGGGGGATTGTTGGAAAATTAATTTTAATTAATTTCATAAAATGGGTTTCCCCAATTTTTTCCATAAAATAATTTAAGATGAATGAGAAATTTTATCTCAAAGTGAGGTAGTTGGAAGAAGTTGTAAAATGAGTTAATGGGTTTTAACTCATCCCACATTGGTGCGAGCGCGTCCTGCGGGTACGAATGCACCACCGGTCGACCAGAAAAGTTCAAGGACCTTTTTGCAAATATTTTCCTTTTCTTAATTGTTCGTAACTGAAAATTTAATGTCATTAAACACTGATTCCGGTTTTGATATTGGTATTAAGGAGACTTTATTTTTCAGTTACGTTTGTGTCTTTAATTCGTCAGTTTCGTTTTGCTGTATAAATACAACGCTCGAGCTACTGTTGAGACACACCAGATGCAACGTTTTCATCTTCTTCTCAACTTCTGCATTCACTTCGTTCTCATCCTACAACCAATGTATAATCCGGCCTAGTGACGGTTCGGGCAATCTAGAAGAATTGCTTCACGCTGTTGTATCCTGGGAAACAAACACCCATACCGGGCGAATTTGTTTTAAGGAAACTGTGTCAAACACAGGCCTCAACAACTGTTCTCGTTTTCTCTTTGTTCGTTGGCATTTTCGGTTAATATTTTCCTAACAGCCATAAAGAGACTTTTTAAGAAGGCATACATGATTAGGAAAGTTTTGATCAATAAACCGAGCAGGTTGATCCATATAGTCAGTTTTAACAAGATCACCATGTAAAAATGCATTATTCACATCAACTTGACGAATATGCCATCCTCAAGAAACGACAATCGATAGAATAATACGAATTGTAGTGGACTTAACTACGAGACTAAAAGTCTCATTATAATCAACTCCTTCGGTTTGAGAAAATCCTTTCGCCACAAGACGAGTTTTTATAACGACCAACCGTCCCGTCAGAATTATGTTTAATTTTGTACACCCATCTACATCCTACAATATTTGTATGGATCGGTCGGGGTACCAAAACCCAAATTTGATTTTTATGAAGAGCATCAATCTCGGATTGCATCGCCTTCCACCACGTCAACCATTTTTTAGCTTGTTGAAACGTTGTAGGCTTAATAGTAGGACAAAATTGAGTTTGATATACAAACTCATTGTTGCGAGATTTTGGTCGTCAAGTATTGTCACGATTTCTTGTTATCATTGGATGCGAGGAAGCAACATTCGTTGATGGAGCATTTATGGGATGTGGAATGATGGGAGATGAAGAAACGGGTGAAGAAATAGAGGAATAAATATTAGGCGAAACATTTGGTTGAGAATTCATAGGAAAAGATGAAAGTGTGACCAGAGTTGGTTTAAGGAGAGAATTGCTTGAAGAAAATGTTAGAATGGAAAAAGTATTTTCATAAAATGAGACATGTCGTGAGGTATATGTTTTGGAAGAATAAGGATCAAAACATAGATACCCTTTGTGATTGGGAGCATACCCAAGAAAGATGCATGGAGTCGACTTTGGAGAAAGTTTATCAACACGTGTATCACCAAGAAAATGATAACATAAACATCCAAAAGTGTGTAGCAACATATAATTTGGTTGAACCCGAAACAATAATTCATATGGTGAAAATGATTAAGTGTTGGAGAGGGGATCCGATTGATAAGAAAAGCCACGGTCGCATATGCATCAAACCAAAACTCTTTCGATAAAGTAGCATGCGAAAGAAGAGCACGAGTAATTTCAGATAAGTGACGATTTTTACTTTCGACAATGCCATTTTGTTGAGGAGTATAAGGACATGAAATCCTATAAGTAATACCCGACTCGGATAAAAAACGTGACATTTATCCTTGAGTATTTCGGAGCACCATCACATTGAAACATTTTGATTTTTGTAGAAAACTGATTTTCAACATGATTTTTAAAATGTTTAAAGGAAGCTAATGCATTTGACCGATGTGATAATGTATAAAGCCAAGTAAAATGACTACTTTCATCAATAAAGGAAATGAAATACCGAAACCCGAATCAAGACGCAACCGGTGCCGGTCCCCAAATGTCCGAATGAATTATTTCTAGTGGAACTTTACTATATTCATATTTTTCTGGAAATGATAATCTTGTTTGCTTTGCAACATTACATGCATTACATGGTTGAACAACGATATTTTTATTCAAAAAAAAAAGTTTAGTAAGGACATATGAAGAAGGATGTCCTAATATAAAATGCCAAATGCGGTGTAAAGAGGAATCTGAATCTTCAGCGACAAAAGTGTAAAGATTGCTGCTGCTATGCCGAATGTGGCGGAAAACTTGACCTGCCCAATTCTTGATAAAAAAACCATGAAATGAGAATTCACAAGACATGGATTATCGATCACGAGTTGAGCAATTGATAAAAGGCTTTTGGTTAGCTTTGGAACTAAAAATACGCGTGAACATTTTGGTAATTTTAATATTCAATGGCCAACATGAGATATACCGATATAGTAAGAGATGTACCACTTCCAACAATAACACGTCGTCCCGGTATAAGGAATTGCTTTATCAACAAGATTTGGATTTGGCGTCATATGAGCGGTATCGAAGATTCAGTCGCTTGACTCATATCTGGTAAAGTCAAGTCAGATACAAAAGCAATATTAGCCGACAAATTATTATTTTCGTTTTTTTGAAAATAGCCTGGCCAGATCTGATTTGATGCCGAAGAATTAAAGTGATCTTGTCCAAAAGTGTGCAATGGCCCAAGTGTAGAGAGCCCAACAGCCTGTGTGTTCATTTGTGGATGAGGTGGGCCAAGTCCAGGACTGTTTGGATCGTAAGGAGGATGTGAACCATATACTTGTGAAGTCGGATACATCGGTAGAGTATTACGCTATGTTTCCCGAGTTAAAATTATAAGGGAATGGAATGGAAGGTAAAGGAAGGGGAGTGAATGGAAGGAAAGTAAAGTAAAGAGAAGAGGAAGGGAAGGGAATGGAATGAAAGTAATCCCTTCCAAGCAGCCCATATTTGGGCAGGTAAGTTAAGTTTATAGTGTAATTTGTGTATCCTTCCCCTCCCTTCCCTTCCCTTCTTCTCCTTTAAAAAAACTTAAGAACACATCTAGTTTCCTTCCCTTCCATAAAAAAACTCAAGAACACACATTTACCTCCCCTCCCTTCCCTTCCATAAGTAAATTCGGGAACATAGCATTAGGGTTTGGAGAAGTTGCATAGCCCGTACCAGTGTTGTGCATCACCGTTGGCGACAATCTAGAAACGACATTATTGTCGGCAAAGCCTCCATTGTTTCCGACAAAACCTCCAAAGAATTCAACATTGTTACTAGAGAAGCCTCCTCTATTTCCATTGAAACTGAAGGGTTTTCTAGCAAACAATGAACACAAAATACCTATGGTTCACATGAAACCCTAGAAAGATCTATGTTTTCTTCTATGAAGATAATAAACTAATATCTAAAGGCCAACAATAATTTCTAAAGTTTAAGACAAGAATTACCAACCTTTGAATCTTGTTCTTGAAGCTAGCAGCACAAGTGTCCTGCCTCAAATGCAAGTCACACCCAAAGCAACGGAGAAGACAGTCCTGCAGAGTTTATCTGGTTCAAAAGTGGCGCAGAAAAGGGAGTGCCAGGAGTCTCCTTTTATAGCCTCTAGGGTTACAGCTGAAACCCTAAGGAGCATCCTTAGTGGGCAAGCCTGTGGACCACTTAGACCAGACTTTCTAAACCCTAACTAGGGTTTTCGCCACCTATGGAGAAGCCTCCATAGTTGGCGCCATTTTTGGTCCCTGGTTTTCTCTCTGCCAGTTATTCAACTATTGAATAAATACAAACCAGTCCCTGCACCTTTAATTATTTTATTTAATCACCAAATTAAATCCAATTAATTCTAGATTAAATCTTAATTAATTATTATAGTTTCTAATTAATATATTAACACTTAAATATATTAATAAACCATTTAATTAATTCTATTGATTTATTAAACAATTAATAAATCAACCTTTTACTCTATTGAACTCTATCCTAACCTCCAGCTATGAGGGCAACCCAAATGGACTTTGCTTCAATTAACAAGATAAATATAAATATAAAGTCATGGCTTAGACACCTAATCCAACAGTCTCCCACTTGGATAAGTCTATGACTTTAATTTATCTTCTGATTAATAAACAACCTGCAGCTTCCTAGAAACTGTTTCCGAACTCTGACCCAGTCAGTTCTGTCCATAGATAAGTGATCATATGATCCTTCGTCCAACAAGATATTTTCAGACACGAGACATGGATTGAGATCAATCTCTGTCCGATACTCTGTTTCCCGATTTCCGATTCTGCTTATGACTTTCGGACTTCTAATTGAACACATCAACTTAGTCCAGGCTGGCCAGCACTTAAGTCAACTTCAAAATCATCGAGAGGCCTACAGATATCTGTTTCCCATCAGGGTCAAGGAACGAATAAGCTTTGACTCATATGATTGTGTCTTTTACTTATCAAATCGTACACAACAATGCGTTTTGTAACATCGAGTTACCGATGCATTTTCGCATTATCAATACACAACCGACTCGTAAATTTCAACTCATATGTCTCTGCTTCAAGATCATACGATATTATCGTCTCAACATTGCTCGTGATGTAATCCATGAAGCAATCTATTGAGCGCGGGGTTATCCAATACTCAAATCTCTATTTCTAAGTACTCATGAACGTTGTAGCAGTCTTACTGCATGTCTAACTCCTTAGACAATCTACAAACCAATTCACGACAGTCTTCGTTCATACTTACTCCCGAAAAGTATGAGCGACTGTGGACTTTTAAATAATCAAATTATTTGGGAAGTGAAACATGCAAAATTGAAACATAAAATCTGATTGGTGGCTACTCTTGCCTAATTACCAAGTCTCCACGAGGTAATCACCAAGTCGGATTTTACATAAAACTATTATCGGTTTCTAGATTTCTTTTAAACTATTTAATTCGTGTTATGTATCTATGTCTACTTGACCTTTCACTCTTTCTATGTATTCAAATGTTATACATTAATACACTTCATCCGATCGGATATCCATCCGATGATATTTCAATTTTGGTCATACCATCATTCTCACTAACAACTCCATTCTATGTACTGTGACTTTCTATGGTTCTCGGGATCTTTAGTTCACATGACTGCACTCTAAGACTATTTCAAGGTGTTACGATGTGCCGGTGAGCCACACGCGCTCCATCGGAATGCCAACGAAATTCTTTAACCATTAAGTCCTTATTTGAAACCTCTTTTCAAATTGTTTTCAACATTCACCCCTAATCATTTTCCAATGATTTCTCACGTATGTACAAAATCCATTAAGTATTCCCAGCCAATTCATATCCTGAATCTGACTCACTATGCTCTAAGCATTAAGTCATCAAGACATGTTCATGACACTTCTGATCGATCCAAGAAACTTGTTGGATTCGATCCAGTCCTATTCCAAAATCTTTTGGAATCTCAGGATTACTTATAATCCTTGTGTCACGACTTTTAATAACTATATCCTTTCGGAGACCTTTTCTCATGCATCTTGAATCTTATCAAGATCATGCTTACTATGGCCAGTTCTATACTGATGACAACATCTATCTAATATATGTCAATGGATTATGTGAGTACGTTGCACCTTTCATATCTCTCATGCCAAATCATCACACTTTGCAATGACAGGAAACTATTTTCTAGGGCAATGCATCTTGAGTCTTATCAAGATCATTTTGGCAGAGTTTCGATCTATCTCATAGACGTTTATAACCACCCGAGCATGTCGTATCTTTATTAAGTCTTTCATAGCGATCCGTCTCTTAACACCAAGTCATTACACTTTGTAATGAAAAGAGACGTTTCCTAGAAACACTATGTAACACACATATGGAGATAGATAACAGCAACACTCCCACTGGCTTCAACACGGTTATAGACTATCCACAAAATCCAGAGCTTATGGCACATTTTGAGAATCCAAACCTTTCTGACATCTTAATGTAAATCTTTCAGCCCATTCTCAAAGTCCAATCCTTTGGAATATTTTGAGAATCTGAATATCCTTTCTTGCGAGATGCCCGCGGGGAAATCCCGGGCCCACGTACCTTTATACTGGCATACTCTTGTGAGTCCCCATTAGTGTGCCGGTGATCCACACGCGCTCCACTAACGACTTACATTATGCAGTATCCTTTCAGATTTCATCTTCTATTGAGAGTGCTTCTCTCGGAGTCAATTACTTGACTCTGAGTATCGTCTCACTCAACCAGATGTTCTGAAGGTACGTTTCTGTCCATGTTGCTTTCGTTTGATGATTCAATTACTCCCACTGGTTTTTAGACCAGGTGTAAAATCAATCAAAAATGCCACATAGATTGTATCTCGCCCTAAGGTTCTCTTAATTGGCAGCAATCGGGCTCACCAATGCTTCCAAGTAGTCGGATTGTAAATCCGTACCAACTATAGTGTTTTACCACTATTAGGTATGTCACCCCGATCATAACTACTTATGACGGTGATCAGTACTACTGGTCAAGAGAAGATAATGTCAGTATTAAAACAGAAATCTGATTTCTGCTCTAAGCCTAGTGAGGACTAAAGGTTATTTCACTTGGCTAATCCTGAACTCATTCAGGACTGTCCCAACTCCCACTGTTTCCTTAGAACATGAGTTCTTTCTAAAAGAGCTCTTTCTTTTTCAGGTACAGCGGGATAGCCAGTGAAACGACATTGCTGATAAGGTTCAGGCTAGTCATGAGGTTCGGACGTACACTACAAGACCCTGGACCTTTAATTTACAAGTGGTACAATCCCAGCTTTACATTTCACACAGTGTCTGCAAAACCTACTTCGTCGAAGGATGTGGTTGGAATATGTTTTATATGGTTTGACTGGTTTAGTGTTTAATTTACGGGAAACTAATTGACAATGTATCTCATAAATTGAGGATCGAACTGTTTCGACCAACGCTCCATCATCTTCCCTAAGACACATTATAACTATTAATGTTCTTGGAAGGGGAATAAACTGTGAAACATTTTTCCCATTTTATGTTGTCACTCAGGTTCTGTGGGTCTTGTACTTCCTTTGAAGTCCTTGAACTGTTCAAGGATTCAATCCAATCTCTTATTTTGATAAGCGAAGTCATATTCGTCATACCGAATGACAAATATCGTGAAGTACAAACAATTGTGTTCAATTTGAAGATTCGAGCAATACACAGCAACTGATGTGTTGGTTGCTCCTAATCTCAATGTCTTTTACATCTCTATGTAAACTTATGACTTTGTTAATTATGTTCAAGACTTGCAATCTTCAGTTGACTCTAAGTCAACTGATTTCAAAATCCTATCCTCTGGATCTTTGGGTGATTCATTTCTTGCCATATGCGCTTAATAAAGAACTTAATCATCATTTGACTCTAAGTCGAATGATTCCAAAGTCCTGTCCAACTAGATCTTTGGTTGATTCATTTCTTGACACATTAAGAACTCGACTCATCAAGTGACTCTAAGTCAAGTGATTCCAAAGTCCTGTCCAACTGGACCTTTGGTTGAATTGATTCTTATAACATTAACAATCACAAGGGACACAATTCCTAAAATCCAAACATTTTGGATGCATTCAACAGATTCATATAACATTTCAAGGATATTTCAAACAATAGGTGTTAAAAGACAAACGACAATTTTATTAAAACAAATCCTTGAACAATGTACTATATGATATACAATGTTATACGCATCTGAAAAGCTAATAACAATATTTCAATATCTAACTAAACTTCAAAACTGCATGAGCCGGAAATCCAATCCAAATGTGCTCCTATGCGCCAATGTCCCGTACTCTACTGATTCCCTGCATGCAAACCAAAATGTGACTATCACATTATGCATCAAGGAATTATGGAACATGAGTTTTGAGGTTTTTAGATATACCTGAGCTTTCAAAAGATTTTGACTTTGGAGCGTCTTTCAATCTTTCCGCGACTGTATCCGATTCTGTGGATTTCCAGCTTAAGACATATCCAGATGATCTGGATCGTTTCTTGTTGTGTCTTTCCACTAGACTTAATCCAAAAGTAGCTGAACCATTGGAGCTATGCCTGTCCAATAGTGACTCGTATAAAGTCAACAGTGGACGCATTTCCATTAAGTTCTTTTTCTGGTCTTCCCTTCTATACGTCTGAATGAACAGATCGTACTTATTGGTCAGTGAAGCGAGTAGAGTGTTAACACTCGACTCCTGACTCATGGAATAACCAAGTTTGTACAATTCGCCTATGTACGCTTCAATCCGAAGAACATGCGAATCGATGCTACTTCCTTCTTTTAGCTTGCACTCTGCAAGTCTTTTGAAGATCCTAGCTCGTTCCTCTTCAACCGGTTTTTGGAACTTTTCCTCAACCGATTGCATTAACTCATATAGCCCCAAGGATTCAAAATCCTTGCGGAAATCGGGGTCAATGGTCAATAGCATGAGGTCACGAAACTCTTCAGATCCATCAACTAAGGAGTTTTGCTTATCATAAGAACTCTTTATGATAACTTGTTCCGGTGGAACCGGCATCGGATACTCGATGAGATGAAGCTTGCCAGCAATGACGAGAACCCGTCTCCAATTGCGAAGCCATTCCTTACAGTTAAGGCCAGTCAGCCTTTCCATATTTAGCAGATGCTTTCTGATGCTCTCAGAAAAGGGTGAAGGAGGAGAGGGAGGAGAATAGACACTTGATTCAGACATCTACAATAAACAGAATTTTATTAGTTCAATAATCCTTTTAAATAATTACCCAATATATTATTTATTAAGGCTAGGACCCAAAATACCCCAACTATGATGTGAAGAGGGATGCCGTAATCACAACATAATGGTCATCAAGGTAGATAATACACTTATCAATTTCATCTTATGAAATTCCTAGATCTGTTGAGACACATTAAACTATTCAATGGCATGTTTAGTCTCGGATATGCCTGTAACGCCAAAAATGTATTTATTATATAATTATAATAAAAGGGCAAAATGGTCATTTTACCTCAAAAGGGTAATTTGGTCATTTGGACAGAAAAGGACTTGTTATGTAATAATATTTTAAGTCTTGGACTTAAAATGTTATAAAAGTTGATTATTTGTCATAAATTGTGTTATTTGTGGCAAAACTTTGAAATATGCAACTTCAAGGACCAAATTGTAATTTCTGGAAGTATATAAGAGAGACTTGTGTGCAGAATTTTGAGAGTTACGGGAACTTCTTGTGGCTGATTTTCTGCAGAGGATTGGAAGGTTTCTTGAAGGTTTGAAGCTTGGATTGTGATCCTTGGCTAAAAAGGGCATAATTGGAAGAAATTGAGGTAAGTTTCTTCATGTTCTTGATTGTTCATCTTGATGAGTTGTGTAGGACTCGCAAACTGAAATTACAGCCATGATCATGGGGTTAAAATGATGAAATACTTCCATTAAGTTCTTATAACAAAGACATAACTCAATCCAATGGAAGTAGGATGCTATAAGTGGTAAATTTGAAGTTTTGGGTTGTTAAAATTTAGAACCCTAAATTGATTGATTGTGTTTTGGGGGTTAAAAACCTTGTTAAAATGTAAGGTTTTAGCCTAGGAATAAACCCCAAATGATTAAATCGTGTATTAAGGGCTTAATAAGAGAAATTGGGAGTTTGTAGCATAAAAATCGCAATTCTGGTCTGTCCAGCAAAGATAGGGTCCCTATCATATGGAGATAGGGTCGCGATCCGTAGGGACGCGATCTCATGGAGATAGGGACGCGATCCTGCGCTGCATGGAAAATGATCAGATTTTTCATGCTCTCTGTTAAGGTTTGGCTCAATTTTGAAAATTGATGCTAGGCTTATCCGTTTTAGCTCAAATTTGGACCATAGGCTCGTTATGGTCTAAAAAGTTTGGGAAAATTTTCGTATCGAGTTTTCGACCCCTCGGGGGCACTGTAGACCGACCCGAATGCCTCGGTGAATAGTAAAATTCATAAAAAGTTAGTAAACGGAAAGTTTATTAACTAGGCATTATATATTATTGAACTCTATTGTATTAGAGTAAATTGTAATGGTTATTAACCTATAATCATTTTGAAATAAATGGAATTATAGGTACGGGACAAGATTTCGCGAAACACATCGAAAGGCAAGAACCGCTAAACGCTAGTCGTAGCAATTACCAAGGTGAGTAATCTCACTCGTGCTTGATGTGATATATGATTGTTGAGCAGCTGCGGATTGAAAATAGTTCTGGGGACGGAAAATAACTATTTGGCTGATATATTATGACTCCGGTGTGGCCTTCGGGCTATGTCTCCGATGTGGCTTTCTAGCTATGATTCCGGTGCGGCCTTCGGGCTATGTCTCCGATGTTTGGTGCGGCCTTCGGGCTATGATTCCGGTGCGGCCTTCGGGCTATGTCTCCGATGTTTGGTGCGGCCTTCGGGCTATGATTCCGGTGCGGCCTTCGGGCTATGTCTCCGATGTTTGGTGCGGCCTTTATGGCTATGATTATGATGCGGTCAGTAAAGACCATGACTTTTGGGGACAGAATTAGTTTAAGAGTTTAATTGTTATTATTCTCTTGTATATTCTTAATTGTTTGCTTGATTACTCACTGGGCTTGTAGCTCACAGTTTATGTGATATGTCCCTGCAGGTGAGCGTGATCCCGCGAAGGGAAAGGACAAAGTCCGTGACTGAGGACTTAGCATTGAAGTAATACCCGGCTTGAAGAATGTATAATATTTATGTATTGTACTTCGTGATACACTTGTACTCGTATTTGTTAACTAATACCCCCTACTTATGGCTTTTAGTGTAAGATATTTGGTTTGCAAAAATGAAAATTTTTGGGGTGTTTTTGTTAATAAGTCGGGTGTTACAAGTTGGTATCAGAGCCGTGGTTTAAGTGAACTAGGTGTCTTAGATTTGATCCCTGGACTTAAACCTGAGAGAAACACAGATAAATGGATTGTTAGATATGTATAAGCTTGTGATTATATAGGTAAGCTAACAGTTTGTTGAAATCTTGAAGTATGAGAAATACACGAAGCAACCCTACTGGTGTGAATTCGCGTGGAACAGCAAGAAGTGGACCAGCTAGGTCACGTGGAACTGCAAGAGGCGGACCAGCTAGGTCACGCGGCTCTGTTGGGCGGAGAGCACCAGTGAGGGAACCGGTGGGACAAAATTCACCTGATATACGTGCTATTGTGGAAGAAGTGGTTAGACAGATGATGCCTGTATTATCGAACAACCCCAACCCGAGTGGCAATCCCAACCCAAGTGTGCATCCGGATCCTACTGAGGAAGCCGCAAAAAGTGTTCATGACAGACAACCAGAAAACGAAAGCCAGGGAGAAAGTAGAGCCCGGGCAGTGAAGGAAACACAAGGTGGGGAAGCCTCTGCAAGGAAAGTTGGGTGTACGTATAAATCGTTTCTTGGTTGTAAACCAAAGGAATTTTCGGGGACAGATGATCCAGTCAAAGCTATGGAATGGATCATGCACATGGAAAAGGTGTTCCGAGTAAGCAAGTGTGCGGATGAAGATAAAGTGGAGTTTGCTACGAACCAACTTACAAGCGGTGCTTTACATTGGTGGCAAACTTACTATAAGTCACTGGATCTTGATTCGTCCCAATCGATACTTTGGGAGCAATTCAAGACAAAATTTAATGAAGAATATTGCTCGGAAGTAGCTATTCAGAAGCTGGAGGATGAATTCCTGCATTTGGAACAGGGTTCCCGATCTGTTCAGGAATATACACTCAGTTTTCTGGAGAAAGCTCGGTTTGCGGAACACCATGTCTACACAGAAAAGAGAAAGATCGACAAGTATGTTCGGGGATTGACAACCCGAATTAGAGAAGTTGTACAACCGTTGAAATTAACTAATTTTCGACAAGTGGTGGATCGAGCCACGGAACGAGAAACAGAACTGAAGAGACAGGAAGATGAAAAGAAAGTCTTGGAAACAAAACGAAAGGCGGAAGACCAAGGTTGGACGCCTCAAAAGAAGTCACAGCAATCCGGGTCTAAGGGTAAAAGTCAAAGGGACGATAGAAAGTGGTGTGATAAATGTAGAAAATGGCACTCCGGGAGTTGCTGGGTCAACACTATATCCGCAAGTTGTCGAAATTGTGGAAAACCGGGACATGAAGCCATTAACTGTCGGGCGGAACGTAGGTGTTTCCAGTGTGGAGCTACGGATCATCTTCGCCTGAACTGTCCCGAATTGAAGTCGATTGCAATCAGTGATAGACCCATGATTGAACAGGGCGGGAAGAAAGAAGAGCCGAAGAACAGGGGACGACCGATAGCCTCGCGAGCTTTCCAGATGACTGTAGAAGAAGCCCGTGAGAAGACCGATGTGGTGACAGGTATTTTCACTCTCAATACCATACCTGTATATGTTATCTTTGATCCGGGCCACCCACTGTTTTGTATCGGAATCTTTATTGCCTCGCCTGAATGTACCTTTAACACCGATGGATGAAAGCTTAGAAGTAGCTATAGCAGACGGCCGGTATGTCTGGGTTTCTGAACATATGGAAGGTTGTCAGCTTAAAATCTACGGGACCGTTTTCTCTATAGATTTGAAGCCGATGACTACCAACGAGTTTGGTGTAATTGTGGGAATGGATTGGTTAGCGACAAATTATGCTAACGTGGATTGCAGAAATAAAAGTGTTACAGTGTTATCACCGGAAGGGGAATGGATGAAAATTCAGGGTGAACGACCTCGGTTAAGAATGCCAGTCATCTCCTTTGCTCAAGCTAGAAGCTGTGTCAGTAAAGGAGGGATGTCCTATTTGGCTTATGTGTCGGTAGCTCAACCGATTAAAGTGGGGGTAGCTAATGTGAATGTGGTAAACGAGTTCCCAGATGTGTTTCCAGACGAACTTCCAGGGTTGCCACCAGATCGACAGGTTGAGTTCATGATTGAACTAGTTCCGGGAGCTGCACCTGTTGCTCGAGCTCCATACCGTTTAGCACCTTCAGAGATGGTGGAACTGCGCAAGCAACTGGAAGAATTGTTAGATAGGGGTTTCATTAGACCGAGTACATCGCCTTGGGGAGCCCCTATTCTGTTTGTCAAGAAGAAAGATGGGTCAATGCGAATGTGTATTGACTATCGGGAACTAAACAAGATCACAGTGAAGAACAAGTACCCGCTACCCAGAATTGATGACTTGTTTGACCAACTACAAGGCGCGTCCTACTTTTCCAAGATTGATCTGAGGTCAGGATACCACCAGTTGAAGATAAGGGAGTCTGACATTCCGAAGACGGCATTCCGAACGAGATACGGTCATTACGAGTTTTTGGTGATGCCTTTCGGGTTAACCAATGCTCCAGCCGTATTCATGGATCTTATGAACCGGGTGTGCCGACCGTTCCTTGATACTTCGGTGATAGTGTTTATTGATGACATCTTGGTGTACTCGCGAAGCCAAGCTGAACATGAAGTGCATCTGCGACAAGTATTGGAGTTGCTTCGCCGAGAAAAGCTGTATGCTAAATTCTCCAAGTGTGAGTTCTGGTTAAGGGAAGTACAATTCCTTGGCCATGTAATCAATGCTGAAGGAGTGAAGGTGGATCCAACAAAGATTGAAGCCGTGATGAAATGGGAACCGCCTAGAAGTCCCACTGAAGTAAGAAGTTTTCTTGGTTTGGCAGGCTATTACAGAAGATTTGTCGAGAATTTCTCTTCGATAGCTGTCCCGTTGACCAAGTTGACTAAGAAAGGTGAAAAATTTATGTGGGCTGCAGAACAGCAAGAAGCATTTCAGAAACTGAAGCAAGCTTTATGTGAAGCGCCGGTGTTAGTACTACCTCAAAGCGGAGAAGAGTATGTGATCTACAGCGATGCGTCTAGAATTGGTCTTGGTTGTGTTCTGATGCAAAAAGGTCGGGTCATAGCTTATGCGTCCCGCCAACTGAAAGATGCCGAGAAGAAGTATCATGTTCATGATCTGGAACTAGCTGCGGTGGTTTTAGCGTTGAAGTTATGGAGGCATTATTTATACGGTGTAAAGTTTGTCATTTACACTGATCATAAGAGCCTGAAGTATCTTTTCGACCAGAAGGAGCTTAGTATGAGACAGCAGAGGTGGATGGATCTGTTGAAAGACTTTGATTGTGAAATTCAGTACCACCCTGGTAAGGCAAATGTGGTAGCAGATGCTTTAAGCCGAAAAGAAGCTCCTCTGAAAGTTACATCCGCGTGTACGGGTGTAGTGAGCCGGTTACCAGGATTGATTCGTTTGGCACAAGAGGAAGCCTGTAAGCCGGAGAATGTAAAAAGTGAAAGAATGGTTGGATACTTGAAGCATCTGGAAGAAAATACTCAGAAATTGAAGACATTCAGAGGACGTGTGTGGGTCCCAAAGCAGGGAGAGGTGCGGAAATTACTTCTGGAAGATGCCCATTTTAGCAGATATGCAGTTCATCCGGGCAGCACTAAGATGTATCGGACGTTAAAACCGATGTATTGGTGGCCTGGAATGAAGAAAGATGTTGGAAGATTCGTGGAAAAATGTTTGACTTGTTTGCAAGTTAAGTCAAATCATCAGAAACCATATGGAGAAATACAGCCATTGCCGATTCCAGAGAAGAAATGGGACCATATTACTATGGATTTTGTGACAAAGTTGCCGCGGACGCCGCGAGGTTATGATTCTATATGGGTGATTGTGGATCGATTGACTAAGTCGGCACAATTTATACCATATAAGGAAAAGTACAGAGTAGATCAACTGGCAAAAATCTACATCGATGAAGTATTTTGTCGGCATGGAGTACCAGCATCGATTGTGTCGGACAGAGACATCAGATTTACTTCTCATTTTTGGCAGAGTCTTCAAGAGCAAATGGGTACGAAAGTACTTATGAGTACCGCATATCACCCGCAGACTGATGGCCAAAGTGAAAGAACGATCCAAACTTTGGAAGATATGTTGAGGACTTGTGTCATTGACTTCGGTGGAAGCTGGGAAGATCATTTGCCTTTAGTGGAATTCGCGTACAATAACAGCTATCATTCCAGTATTCAGATGGCCCCGTATGAAGCCTTGTATGGAGCACCGTGCCGTACTCCAACCTGCTGGACTGAAGTTGGGGAAAAGCCGTTGGCTGGACCCGAAATTGTTGCCCAGACTGAAGAAAAGATCAAACTGATACGTGAAAATTTGAAGGTAGCTCAGAATCGGCAAAAACAGTATGCAGATAAGCGGGTGAAACCGATAAAATTCCAAGTGGGAGATATGGTTATGCTCAAAGTATCCCCTTGGAAAGGCTTAATTCGTTTTGGGAAGAAAGGAAAGTTGAGTCCGCGTTTCATTGGACCTTTCCGAATATCCCAAAGAGTTGGAGCCGTGGCGTATAGATTAGAATTACCTGATGAACTTCATGGTATACACGATGTATTCCATGTATCCCATTTGAGGAAGACGTTATTTGATAAGTCTCAACAGGTACCACTTGCTGAAATTGAAGTGGATGACAAATTGAGATACCGGGAACAACCCGAGAGGGTGCTAGACCGCAAGATAAGACAGCTTAGAAACAAGAAGATCAGTATGGTGAAAGTCCTTTGGCGTCATCACAAAGGTTCCGACATGACGTGGGAGACCGAGAGTGAGATGAGGGAGAAATATCCTCAACTTTTTGTATGATTTCGGGGACGAAATCTCTTAAAGGAGGGGAGAATTTGTAACGCCAAAAATGTATTTATTATATAATTATAATAAAAGGGCAAAATGGTCATTTTACCTCAAAAGGGTAATTTGGTCATTTGGACAGAAAAGGACTTGTTATGTAATAATATTTTAAGTCTTGGACTTAAAATGTTATAAAAGTTGATTATTTGTCATAAATTGTGTTATTTGTGGCAAAACTTTGAAATATGCAACTTCAAGGACCAAATTGTAATTTCTGGAAGTATATAAGAGAGACTTGTGTGCAGAATTTTGAGAGTTACGGGAACTTCTTGTGGCTGATTTTCTGCAGAGGATTGGAAGGTTTCTTGAAGGTTTGAAGCTTGGATTGTGATCCTTGGCTAAAAAGGGCATAATTGGAAGAAATTGAGGTAAGTTTCTTCATGTTCTTGATTGTTCATCTTGATGAGTTGTGTAGGACTCGCAAACTGAAATTACAGCCATGATCATGGGGTTAAAATGATGAAATACTTCCATTAAGTTCTTATAACAAAGACATAACTCAATCCAATGGAAGTAGGATGCTATAAGTGGTAAATTTGAAGTTTTGGGTTGTTAAAATTTAGAACCCTAAATTGATTGATTGTGTTTTGGGGGTTAAAAACCTTGTTAAAATGTAAGGTTTTAGCCTAGGAATAAACCCCAAATGATTAAATCGTGTATTAAGGGCTTAATAAGAGAAATTGGGAGTTTGTAGCATAAAAATCGCAATTCTGGTCTGTCCAGCAAAGATAGGGTCCCTATCATATGGAGATAGGGTCGCGATCCGTAGGGACGCGATCTCATGGAGATAGGGACGCGATCCTGCGCTGCATGGAAAATGATCAGATTTTTCATGCTCTCTGTTAAGGTTTGGCTCAATTTTGAAAATTGATGCTAGGCTTATCCGTTTTAGCTCAAATTTGGACCATAGGCTCGTTATGGTCTAAAAAGTTTGGGAAAATTTTCGTATCGAGTTTTCGACCCCTCGGGGGCACTGTAGACCGACCCGAATGCCTCGGTGAATAGTAAAATTCATAAAAAGTTAGTAAACGGAAAGTTTATTAACTAGGCATTATATATTATTGAACTCTATTGTATTAGAGTAAATTGTAATGGTTATTAACCTATAATCATTTTGAAATAAATGGAATTATAGGTACGGGACAAGATTTCGCGAAACACATCGAAAGGCAAGAACCGCTAAACGCTAGTCGTAGCAATTACCAAGGTGAGTAATCTCACTCGTGCTTGATGTGATATATGATTGTTGAGCAGCTGCGGATTGAAAATAGTTCTGGGGACGGAAAATAACTATTTGGCTGATATATTATGACTCCGGTGTGGCCTTCGGGCTATGTCTCCGATGTGGCTTTCTAGCTATGATTCCGGTGCGGCCTTCGGGCTATGTCTCCGATGTTTGGTGCGGCCTTCGGGCTATGATTCCGGTGCGGCCTTCGGGCTATGTCTCCGATGTTTGGTGCGGCCTTCGGGCTATGATTCCGGTGCGGCCTTCGGGCTATGTCTCCGATGTTTGGTGCGGCCTTTATGGCTATGATTATGATGCGGTCAGTAAAGACCATGACTTTTGGGGACAGAATTAGTTTAAGAGTTTAATTGTTATTATTCTCTTGTATATTCTTAATTGTTTGCTTGATTACTCACTGGGCTTGTAGCTCACAGTTTATGTGATATGTCCCTGCAGGTGAGCGTGATCCCGCGAAGGGAAAGGACAAAGTCCGTGACTGAGGACTTAGCATTGAAGTAATACCCGGCTTGAAGAATGTATAATATTTATGTATTGTACTTCGTGATACACTTGTACTCGTATTTGTTAACTAATACCCCCTACTTATGGCTTTTAGTGTAAGATATTTGGTTTGCAAAAATGAAAATTTTTGGGGTGTTTTTGTTAATAAGTCGGGTGTTACAATGCCCCACTGTTTGTGACTGGGATGCCGAGGATCACAAACCGGGTGTGAATAACCATGCAAATTCACTCGGTACTCTCGAAGTCAATTGTCATCTCTAATTAACGTGCCGGTTAACCACACACGCTCCATTAATAATGACAAAATCGAGAAACCCATTGCAACTCTTTGCGGACCCCAGTTGGTGTGCCGGTAAACCACACACGCTCCACCAACGTTCCACAAAGTGCAATGTGCAATTCCACGGATTAGCACCAATTCACATTTTTTAACCTAGAGTAACTAGATTGGGTTTTTATTAAGGTTCTAGTACTTTCAATTATAGCATTATACTTTTAAGAGGCTTAGCGGTTCTATCAAACCCGTTCGGCTAACGACACTCGACTGACCAGGAGAGCGGTGGGTAAGAGTAGATACCCATTAGACTAATATTTTATAGTCAGTCGCCTTATACCCTCTTTATAGGACAGTTTTGTGAATGAGGCCTACTTGCGGTAAGACTAACCAATTTTCTTATATATAAATAATTAACTTTTAATCATAAATATATAAGATATATTTTAATCTTATTAAAATATTTTAGAATTAATTATCTCATAATTTTCGCAAATTTTAAGGAATTTTTTGAAAATTTAAATTAAATCTTTATGCTGATTTAATTGATCTTTTAATTAAATAATTAATTAAACTAATTAAATCAAATATAGGCATCACAAAATTAATCAAATTAATTACCTATATTAACCTTTAGATTTCGAAATTTACAAGATCTAGATAAAGGATTCTAGTTATTTAATTAATCAGCAATTACCAAAAATAACAATCCTAATTTGGGCAGCAAATCAAGGGGAAATAAAGGGGTGGCGGCTAGGGTTAGGAAACCCTAGCCTAGGACACAAAATTTAGGCCATCCTTGGTGATGTTCATCGCAAAAAACACCAAGGCAAAAACAATTAAGCAGTTTATATCAATTCACAAGAAAACAGCCTAAGCTCTGATACCACTGAAGGGTTTTCTAACAAACAATGAACACAAAATACCTATGGTTCACATGCAACCCTAGAAAGATCTATGTTTTCTTCTATGAAGATAGTAAACTAATATCTAAAAGCCAACAATAATTTCTAAAGTTTAAGACAAGAATTACCAACCTTTGAATCTTGTTCTTGAAGCTAGCAGCACAAGTGTCCTGCCTCAAATGCAAGTCACACCCAAAGCAATGGAGAAGACAGTCCAGCAGAGTTTATCTGGTTCAAAAGTGGCACAGAAAAGGGAGTGCCAGGAGTCTCCTTTTATAGCCTCTAGGGTTACAGCTGAAACCCTAAGGAGCCTCCTTAGTGGGCAAGCCTGTTGACCACTTGGACCAGACTTTCTAAACCCTAACTAGGGTTTTCGCCACCTATGGAGAAGCCTCCATAGTTGGCACCATTTTTGGTCCCTGGTTTTCTCTCTGCCAGTTATTCAACTATTGAATAAATACAAACCAGTCCCTGCACCTTTAATTAATTTATTTAATCACCAAATTAAATCCAATTAATTCTAGATTAAATCTTAATTAATTATTATAGTTTCTAATTAATATATTAACACTTAAATATATTAATAAACCATTTAATTAATTCTATTGATTTATTAAACAATTAATAAATCAACCTTTTACTCTACTGAACTCTATCCTAACCTCCAGCTATGAGGGCAACCCAAATGGACTTTGCTTCAATTAACAAGATAAATATAAATATAAAGTCATGGCTTAGACACCTAATCCAACAGAAACCACCTCTCGAAAACCTACCCCTTCCTCTGAAAATCAATCTACCTCCTCGCCTTCCTCCTTTATTTTGTGGAAAACCAAGAAAGTGATAGCAAATACTTGCATCATATCCTGATTTATTACAAATTTGACAGATAACAGATGATTTCTCAACATGTGGAGGCTGATTGACGTGATCAGAGGCAAGCATAGCAGTAATCAGTTCTTTTATTCTCTTTGATTGTCTAACAATTATTTGTTCATGAACTAGAATTTAGACTTTAAGGAAGTAAAGCATGGTGAAACATCCGCATTCTCAATCATCATTACAAAGTTATCAAAAGCAGCATTCAATCCATGAAGACAGTGAAAAACAAGATCAGATTTAGGTACTAAATCAACAACAGACTTTAGTTATTCATGTATTCTCTTAATTTTGTCACAATATAGAGTTATGAAGAATTCACCTTGAGTAATACTCTGTAGTTCACTTCTTAATTGATATCTTTTGGCAAAGGCTTCTTCTGCTGCACTCTTAACTCCTATAGTACTGGTGCAAGCGAAGTATGAAGTGTAGCATTGATACAAGCCTGCACATATCTGTCTAGCTTATTCCATTGTAGAAAATCAGGAGAAACAAAAGAAGGTTGTGGTACTGAAGAATTGATATACAACTCTAGATCGAGAGTTTGAAGAATAGTTCTAAATTGCTGTCTCCAAACTAGGTAATTTTCAGTTCACTATCAAGTTGAATAGAAACAAAATTTGTTATGTTTGTGACCAGAAGAGGAGTAACAAATCTCGTAACCAACGTATTTTCTGATGCTGACATGATGTGTCACATATTTTCTATGCTCTGATACCATAAAAGCAGAGAGAAAGAAGAGAATACAATAAAACTGTAAACATATTTTGTATTGATCTGAAAAGCATACATCGACAAGTACATTTGATATATATATATATATATATATATATATATATATATATATATATATATATATATATATATATATATATATATATATATATATATATATATATATATATATATATATATATATATATATATATATATATATATATATATATATATATAACTCTTATAATAGAGGCCATCCAAATGATATGGTTCAAGACAGCTCTCATTCTTGCACCATATTCATTTGAAACTTCCACATTTTCAACTTCTTCCACTTAATTGGTTAGTTAATGAAATATTTTTCCCTATATAAGAACATTATTTTCATGTTTTGTTGCATGTATTTTCTTCTCATATTTTTGTTATTGTTATCTAAAGTGTATGAAGATGGAAAAGAAGATGCAAGAAATCTACAATCATCATTCTAATATCTAAAAGAAAGAGTTGTGTATTTGGAAGAACTAAAGACGGGTATGCCAATCAAGATTTTTAAATGCTATAACTTATTGAAGTTATCTTTGTTCAATTTGTATTCACTTCTTTTTTGCTTCTACTTTCTATAGATTTCAATAAATTATTTATGTTATACATTTAGATCCAAGAGGAAAAATGATTCTATTTCAATTTATTTGTTACAATATGTCGATGATGTATGTTCTTATTTGTAATATCCTATATAATTGTTTGATTGGATTTCGTCGTAGGGTGTGTAACTAATATAACGAGAAAAGTATAATTATTTTTTGATGAATACTTCAATAAAATGTTTATATTATACATTTAGATCCAAGAGCAAAAAATTATTATATTTCAATTTATTTATTATAATATGTTGAAGATGTATGTTCTTATTTTGTAATATCCTATATAGTTGTTTGATTGGATTTCATCGTCGGGTGTGTAACTAATATAATTAGAAAAGTATAATTATTTTATTGATGAATATTTTACTCACTCACACACACACACACACACACACACACACACACACACATATATATATATATATATATATATATATATATATATATATATATATATATATATATATATATATATATATATATATATATATATATATATATATATATATATATATATATATATATATATATATATATATATATATATATATATATATATATATATATATATATATATATATATATATATATATATATATGATTGTAGTAATATGACAACATGAAAAAGATATATAATTTTAATATGATATTAAAAATCATAGAAAAATGAAAATATATTGTAATTATTAAATCGTAATTATAGGTGATAGCGTGCCATCTGGCAACCGCTAGCGCGTCTTCCAGAACACCCGTGTGCATTCCAAACTCGCCAGCCGCTGGAAGGTCCTCGCCAGGAAGACCCTTCCAGCCAACGGAGAAATCGCCCTGGCGAGATCTCTCCTGGAGAACTTCACTCCAGCTCACTAGCGACGTACTCGCTGGAATGACCAGCGTGAACTGTACTTGGCGCCATGCTCCTCGACCTACGCGTGGCGCCCAGGTCTGACAAAGATCGTGCGCGCCCCATCCGGCCGGTCTGCGCCAATAGGGGCGCGGCGAAGGACAAGGGTCGTACTGCCAACGGACGACTTGGTCCCCTCCTGCCACAGCAAAGATCCTGTCGGCCATAGCCAGACAGGGCAAGACGTATAAAAGCCCTTAGAGGGCACCCGGTAAGGGGATCGCACACAAATATACTCTAACCCTCCAACATACACTAAACTTGGCCGGATATCTGACTTAGGCATCGGAGCGTTTTCCCGGGACCTCCTCCCGGAGAACGGCTGACGTTGCTATTTCTTTTGTGATTGTGGTCGCAGGTCAAACCCAGGACGACCAGAATCATCCGTGAGGCGAGATTCAGACGATCGAGTAGACGACTTCGCATCATTGGCGCCATCCGTGTTGTGACGCGCAACAAGAAACCACCACTTTAATCTCCGGCAATGACGACTGAAGGAAAAACCAGCGACGGTAACATCCCTACAAGTCCCATACGTTCAATGTTACCGTTAGGCCCAATATCGATAGAAGCGCTATCAACAACACCATCACCACCAAGGACTGCCCCACCGGTACCTTCTTTGATCCCCCAAACACCAGTTACTTCATCGTCATTCCAACAGACTATAACACCCGTACCCTTCAGTACGCCGCCGCCGTATATACCGTTTAGCTACCCTTTCACACCATTCCAACCCTCAACAGGACCACCAATGTTCACCCCTTCACCCACCTCTTTCTTCCAACCACCTCAACCAGCGGTAGCACCATTATTCACAGGCTTTACACAAGCGCCAGTAAACACACCTGTTTCATCCTTAGGAGGCGTACCGACCAGCGCACTCCCTCTGTTCTACACCCAACCGCCAATATACCAACCCATCACATCTCCCATCCAAACAACAAACAGCACAAACCCGCTTCCCCCTGTAGCATATAAATCCCCGTTCATTAAAGAAATACACGATTACGACATGCCTAACACGGCCAAGCTACCACACCTAAAAACCTATAACGGAACAACCTGCCCAGATAGCCATATCGACACTTACGAGTGGCATATGCAATCACTGAAGTTAGACGAACGCTTCTGGTGTACACACTTCCCGACGACGCTGGAGAGGAACGTCGACGCATGGTTCAAAAGCCTCGCACCGGGTAGCATCAGAAACTTTACGGAGCTCAAAGAACAATTCCTCTCAAACTTCATGCAATTACGTAAGTATCGGGGAGACATCCGAGAGATCATTGGGTGTAAGCAACTGGAGGGCGAGCCAATTAGAGCATATTTCAAACGATTCAATGAAGCAACGCTAAATGTCCCCGGACAAAACGACAACCTGGTAACCGGAGCTTTCACACATGGTTTATTGCCGGGCCCGTTATCAACGAAATTCTTAGGAAAACCACCAGCCACCCGGCAAGAAATGAAGGAGCGAGTAGAACGTTTCTTACGCCAAGAAGAAGGAACGGCTGCCAAAGAAGCATACCTAAAAGCGGCAGCCACTTCCTCATTAAAGTCCAGAGAAAACCACTCACAATACCCTGGCGAGAGACGACAACCTTTCAGAAGAGGCAAAGCCCAAAAACCCTACAACAACCACTACAGAGACGATCGGAGATACAAGCGAACAGACATCCTGGCTGTGTCTGACAAGAACAAGCAGGCGAAAAGAACATTAGAACGACCGAGAGACCAATCCAAATACTGCGAATTCCATAAATGCTACGGGCACGACACGGCAGAATGTGCTGTGCTAAAGAAAGAGCTTGACCAAAGAATACAACGAGGAAACCTAAATGACATCGCCAAATCAATTCGCCCAAAAAACGGTAGAAATGACGTACTAGCAAAACCCATGGACGCGCCAAAGAAGGGGCCAGAGATTCTAGTAATACACAAACACCACCGCAGAGCACGAGAACAAACACCAGATGTCGACGAACAACATATATCCTTTTCCAGCAGAGACAAGAAGCCAGAAGGGTGGAGTGGCGACGACCCACTCATTATCCAAGCTAGAATACGAGATATCATCATTCACCGCATACATATCGATAGTGGTAGTGCAGCGGATATCATGTTCGAACATTGCTTCCGCCAGCTGCCGCGGGAATAGAGGGCAGATCTGCGTCCCCCAACGGGAAATCTAACCGGCTTCACAGGGCACAACATCATACCCACAGGAATGATCTACCTGCCCATCACGATAGATGACGGCTAGCGAAAGAAAGCAGTTACACTCGAATTCATAGTAGTACTGGCACCATCAGAACACAACATCTTCTTGGGAAGACCGGCAGCGCTATACTTTGGCATCGTAGCATCGACACTACACGGTATAATCAAGTTCCCAACGGACACTGGTGTGGCCTCCGTCCTGGCAACGCCACAAAAGACACTTAAGTGCTACCAGATAATGCTACCCGCAGATATCGACAGCAAACGAAAGCGCCCAAGAGACGAACCCGAGGAAAGTAGAGAGATAATTCACCACGATTATCCAGACCAAAAAATACAAGTCGGAAGCACGTTACCAACAGAGTTACGAAAAAAGGTGATATCCCTACTCCGAAAATATAAACAAGTATTTGCCTAGGAGCCAGCGGACATGGTGGGAGTAGAAAGAACAATCATCGAACACAATCTTAACATCGTACCAGGGAGTAATGTGGTCAAACAAAAACGTCGTGGCCAAGCAGGAGAACGCAACAACGCCATCAATGCAGAAGTCGCCAAGTTAGTAAAAGCAGGTATCGTCCGCGAAGCTTTCTTCCCAACATGGATAGCCAACCCAGTCATGGTAAAGAAAAGCGATGGTAGCTGGAGAATGTGCATTGACTACACCGATTTAAACAAAGCATGCCCGAAAGATTGTTATCCACTCCCCGAGATAGACCAGAAAGTAGAATCGCTGGAGGGATTTAAGTGGAAGTGTTTCCTAGACGCCTATAAGGGCTACCACCAAATTCTCATGCGGCAAGAAGACGAAGACAAAACTGCCTTTTACACGGATCACGACACTTTTTGTTACCAGAAAATGCCGTTCGGTCTAAAAAACGCGGGGGGCAACATACCAAAGACTAGTCGACAAGGCGTTCAAAGACCAGATCAGAAGAAACGTTGAAGTATATGTCGACGACATGGTCATAAAAAGCCGCGCAGAGCAATCCTTGCTACAAGACATTGAAGAAACCCTTAAAACGCTTTCCAAAATCCAAATGAAACTCAACCCGGCCAAATGCACCTTCGGTGTAGAAGAAGGAAAGTTCCTGGGATATTACATCACGCGAGAAGGCATCCAGCCAAACCCGGAGAAGGTAAAAGACTTCGTCGAGATAAAGTCACCAACATGCTTGCGAGAAATACAAGGACTCAGTGGAAAACTCACAGCCCTGGGACGCTTTGTAGCAAAGTCAGCAGAAAAAGCCCTTCCTCTGTTCAACACGCTGAAAGGCTGTGTTGACAAAAACAATTTTCGATGGACAGACGAAGCAGAAACAGCTCTGACACATTTAAAAGACGCAATGAAGTCGCTGCCCACACTAGCATGCCCAGTCCCAGGAGAGAAGTTATCCATATACCTAGCAGCGTCACCAGACGCAATAAGCGCAGTTCTAACGGTGGAAAGAGAACACCAACAAAGACCAGTATATTTTGTTAGCCGGGCACTCCAAGGGCCAGAACTACGTTACCCACAACTAGAAAAGTTAGTCCTAGCTTTAATCTATGCAGCACGTCGACTGAGGCGTTATTTCCGAGCCCATCATATTGAAGTGCTGACAAGCCAACCAATTCGCCAAATCCTACTGAAACCAGAGAAATCCGGCCGCCTAGCCAAATGGGCCATCGAACTAGGAGAACATGATATCGATTACAAGCCAAGAACGAGTATCAAGGGCCAAGCACTAGCAGACTTTCTGGCAGAGATGCCAGAGGAAGACGAAGCAGCCACAAGTCAACGCTCAAAGCAAGAACCAGACACGCCTCAGGAAACATGGATGCTCCACACAGATGGTGCAGCCAGCAAAGAAGGCTCAGGGGCGGGCCTAGTGTTAACAAGCCCAGAAGGCGAAGAAATCACTTACGCACTCAGATTCGACTTCCAAACGACCAACAATGAAGCAGAATATGAAGCACTGCTCGCCGGAATGCGACTCGCAAAGGAGAACGGAGTAAAACACCTCCTGGCGCATAGTGATTCTTTGTTAGTGACCAACCAAATCAATGGGGCCTACGAACTAAAAGACCAGCGAATGAAGAAATACGTAGAAGAGGTTAACAGAATAGCAACAACGATGGAATTTTTCACAATCAAACAAATTCCACGCGCAGCTAACAGAAAAGCCGATGCGCTGAGCAAACTAGCCTCTGCAGCATTCGACCACCTATCCAAAGAAGTCCTAGTAGAAGTCCTAAAAGAAAGAAGCATTGACGGCCGGAAAATAGCACCAATTAGCACAACCACCACCACGTGGATGACACCTTTAATCGACTACTTGACACAAGGCCTCCTTCCAACCGACAACGCCGAGGCAAAAAAGGTTAAAGTAAGAGCCCCCCAATATGCAATGCGAAACGACACACTATACAGACGCGGATATTTAGACCCCTGGCTAAAATGCATTACCCCGGAGGAAGGAAAGACCGTGTTGGAAGAAATACACGCGGGCGACGCTGGAGCACACGAAGGAGCCAGAGCACTCACCGGAAGAACTCTCAGAGTGGGAGTATACTGGCCAGACATCCATGCAGATGCAACGGAAGTAACAAAGAAATGTGTCGCCTGTCAAACTTTTTCACCGCTCCACCACTTACCAGCGGCCCCCATGACCAGCATTTCAAGTCCATGGCCTTTTTACCAATGGGGAATTGATATAGTCGGCCCGTTCCCGGAAGCACCGGGCCGAGTGAAGTTCCTCATTGTAGCAGTAGATTACGTCACCAAATGGATTGAGGCAGAGGCCGTCGCCTCAATAACGGGGAAGAACATGATCAAGTTTATGTTGAAGAGCATCCTAACCAGATTTGGCACCCCAAAAGTCCTAGTTAGTGACAACGGTTTACAATTTGCGGAAGACCCATTCCGCACATGGTGTGCCGAGAAACTAATCAAACAAAAGTTCACATCCGTTGCACACCCCCAAGCGAACGGTCAGACTGAAGTGTCCAATAGAACATGGGTAGCGGGATTAAAGAAAAGACTGGGGAAAGCGAAAGGTCGCTGGGTGGAAGAATTACCCACGGTACTTTGGTCATACCGTACCACCCCACGAACGTCCACAAAGGAAACGCCATTCAGACTGACGTACGGCACGGAAGCCGTTCTGCCACCAGAAATCTTCATAGGCAGCCTGCGCACCACGGAATTCGCGGAAGACAACAACAACCAGGACCTCCGCCTCAATTTGGATATCCTGGAGGAGAAGCGAGAATTAGCTAATATACGACAAACATGCTACAAGGCGGCAACAGAGAAGTACTACAACGCGCGTGTTCGAGAAAAACGCTTTGGGGTTGGCGACCTGGTCCTCCGAAAAAACGAAGCAAGCCACGCTGAACTGCGAGGCAAACTTGGCCCAACATGGGAAGGTCCGTACAGAGTCACAGAGGCCAACTCAAAAGGATGCTATGTCTTGGGAAAATGCCAAATAGGCCGCGCCATCAGCATCTATCCAAAATTTTAACCACCGGATGAACAAAGTAATGAATGAAATTGTTGCTTTCACTTATACATGTCACGAATGAATAAAATGTCGAAAAGGCTCAGCGACTCCTGGTCCTAGTCTTAAAAACCTTAAGGGTGAAATACCCCTTAGCGGACTCAGCGACTCCTGGTCCTAGTCTTAGCAAGGTTATCCAGGTGAAACACCCTGAAGAAGGCTCAACGACTCCTGGTCCTAGTCTTAAAAACCTTAAGGGTGAAATACCCCTTAGCGGACTCAGCGACTCCTGGTCCTAGTCTTAGCAAGGTTATCCAGGTGAAACGCCCTGAAGAAGGCTCAGCGACTCCTGGTCCTAGTCTTAAAAACCTTAAGGGTGAAATACCCCTTAGCGGACTCAGCGACTCCTGGTCCTAGTCTTAGCAAGGTTATCTAGGTGAAACACCCTGAAGAAGGCTCAGCGACTCCTGGTCCTAGTCTTAAAAACCTTAAGGGTGAAATACCCCTTAGCGGACTCAGCGACTCCTGGTCCTAGTCTTAGCAAGGTTATCCAGGTGAAACACCCTGAAGAAGGCTCAGCGACTCCTGGTCCTAGTCTTAAAAACCTTAAGGGTGAAATACCCCTTAGCGGACTCAGCGACTCCTGGTCCTAGTCTTAGCAAGGTTATCCAGGTGAAACACCCTGAAGAAGGCTCAGCGACTCCTGGTCCTAGTCTTAAAAACCTTAAGGGTGAAATACCCCCTTAGCAGACTCAGCGACTCCTGATCCTAGTCTTAGCAAGGTTATCCAGGTGAAACACCCCGAAAAAGACTCAGCGACTCCTGGTCCTAGTCTCAAAAGCCTTAAGGGCGAAACACTTATACCGGACTTAATGACTTATGGTCTTAAGTCCTATAGACCTTAAAGGGAAAATTCCCTAATGGGCGGAACAACACTCAGTCCTAGCCTTAGCAAAACCACATGGTTAAAACACTTGAGAAAAGACATGCAACAAACTCAAACAATCGCATAACGAAGAAAAGGGGCCTACAACAGACACCAAATCAACATCAAATATAACCAAACAACGTCGTCATGGCTCGTAAGCCTTACAAAACAAAATAAAAATCTTGTCCAAATAGCCTAAGAAGGGCCTTACAAACATTGTTCATCACAAAATACCACCAAAAGACAAGTAAACGAGACATCAAGTACCTGCTACGAGCGAGAAGGGCCGGCAACACTGCTTGGATCCAGCAAGGCCTTCAAATCAGGAACACCGAGCTCCCCAAGTTTGAAGGCCGTAGCATAATCAACATTCATAAACGCATCCACCGCCTCATCTACCTCCAAACCAATGTCAAGGGGGGCTCCTCCTCTTCTGCCGCAATTTCTTTGCCCGCCTTCATATCCTTTATGGCACGAGCATAACCTTGAGCCTGCCCAGCTGCCACACACACCTCCCGGAGACGGTGCACGCCCATCCCAAAGTCCCGTCTTTCCATAACCAAGTCGACAACACCTACGATACCATTGGTCAGAAGCCAGGACAAGTCCGTCTCCGCCTCCTCAAGCGCCTGTGTTTTGGCCTGGGCAACACGGTCACGCTCTGCAGCATCTCTCTCAGCGCTTTCAAGTTGGATATGCAAGCCTTCATTCTCAGATTTCACAGCCAACAGAGCACCTTCAAGTTCTGTTTTTTCCCGACCAAGCAAGGACGTTTGTTCCCTCAACTGGATAGCCTCTTCCCTAACCGCCTGCAGAGAGGCCACTTGAGATTGAAGGTCCCCCAATAAACCTTCATGCTTGACAAGCTCAGCGCGAGCAGCATCCAACTCCTGCTGGAGGGAAGAACGATCAGCATTGACAGCCAGCATCTGCTCCAAACGATTTGCACTTTCACCAAAAAAACAAGCGCTTTGGGCAGCCGCATATCGGAGGGAGCCCACTAAATCGGCCGGGGAATAACTCCCCATCTCCGAGCGAGTACCCGGAGGAAACGCATGCTGCGTAAACTCCAAGGCAGTCTGATAATTTGAAAGGCGTGCACCCTCCGATAAAGACCACCCAGGAACAAATATCCCGGCAGAAGCAACATGACCACCCTCCATAGAACCCAAAGGGGGGGGGGGTCCCAAAGCAGCTGTATTCTCACGGCGACTAAAACCACTAAAATCTGGGTGAGGAGGTTGAGGCCCAACCGGCAGCGATTGATTGCTTTCCCCTGAACCTTCTCTACTGATGTTCTCGGCAACAGGGTGGGTACCTATACGTGCACCCCCACCCCGGTCCATCTCCATGTCCGCACCCTGCGATGTGTCGTCGGCAATGTTAATCACAGGAGACTGGGGGGGAATAAAACCCGACCCCCCACCACTACCAGCCAAACGACGAGGACGCAACCGCCTTGGCAACACGACATTCCCAGAACCCTCACCAACAGCAAATAATCCCGCATGCCTCTTCACCAAAGCCCTAGAAGAACCACATCGCTCACCGACTTCCGTATCAACAACTCTTCCATCAACAGCCGAAAAAACCAAAGCCCCAGTGCTCGCATCTTTCCGCCTCTCCTCCTCCTGCACCGCCGAGGCCCGAGTAATAAAAGCCTCATGACGGAAGGCACGAGAAGGCAGCACCCGATCAACCAATGGAATTTCACGATAATGGAGACTCCCACGATAATTCTTCGCCAGCACATCCGTAAAATGGATGTCATTTTCCCGACCTGTAACAAAGAAAACCTGTCAAGCATCCCCCATCCTTTTCATTTCCAAAATAAAAAATGGGGGAAGAGGAGAGTAAGAAAACAGAGCAACAAGGAGCAGTGCTAACCGTCCACGATGGTAAAGAACTCGGGCATCTTGCCACGAAGCCGCCAGGAAGTACTCATGCCAGCACCGGCTAGAATATACTCAGGAAGCTCCCCACCAACAACATGGAAAGAACGGAGAACCTTAGCAATAGCTTCTTTCGCAAGGAAGAGAGTGAAAGCACGGTCAGTGATAGGGTCAACACGATGCTTCATGGCACCCACCCGGTGCTCGTTAACCCAAATAAAGTGCTGAGACCAGTTCCGAGCGGTTCCCTTCTGATCGGTAACAAGTGTGGGGCGATCTTGACGAACACAGAAGGTATAATTGTTCCCAGTAGAAGCACGAGTAAACCGAAAGAAATGACGGAAAACATACAAATCAGGCTCTAGGTGAACATCCCTAGACAGAAGTTCGAAAGCGATAACCTTATTGACACCGTTAGGAACCAGTTGATGCACATGAACGTGGTAATGGTCAAGAACCTCCATGAAAAAATCGGATGTAGGTAAACGATAACCGACCTCGAAATGCTTCAGATACATGCCGATTTTCCCCGCAGGAGGAAAAGAGAAAATAGCTTCGTCGGTGGGAAGTTCCACACCATCTTCCGGTTGGAAGCCGTAACGAGCCACGAGTGAATCATAGTACCGAGAGTCAGAACCGACACCTGAAGAAGAACTCATCTTGACGACGAACAAAGAATAGGGAAGGAGAAGAACAAGAAATCGACAAAGGGAAAAGGAACCGCAAAGAACCTAACCAACGGAGAAATAGGAGGATATAAAGAGGTGGGATAAAGGAAAGCCAAAAGCGGGAGTTTCAAAATTCAAAGATAATGATGAATTCTGTCTGAATAAACGGTCACATCAGCGTGCCTTACTTAATGCTAGCCCTAGCCACCATCACTAGCTACGAAAACGTAATAACGCCTAAGGCTAGGGAGACTTGATAGCGTGCCATCTGGCAACCGCTAGCGCGTCTTCCAGAACACCCGTTTGCATTCCAAACTCGCCAGCCGCTGGAAGGTCCTCGCCAGGAAGACCCTTCCAGCCAACGGAGAAATCGCCCTGGCGAGATCTCTCCTGGAGAACTTCACTCCAGCTCACTAACGACGTACTCGCTGGAATGACCAGCGTGAACTGTACTTGGCGCCATGCTCCTCGACCTACGCGTGGCGCCCAGGTCTGACAAAGATCGTGCGCGCCCCATCCGGCCGGTCTGCGCCAATAGGGGCGCGGCGAAGGACAAGGGTCGTACTGCCAACGGATGACTTGGTCCCCTCCTGCCACAGCAAAGATCCTGTCGGCCATAGCCAGACAGGGCAAGACGTATAAAAGCCCTTAGAGGGCACCCGGTAAGGGGATCGCACACAAATATACTCTAACCCTCCAACATACACTAAACTTGGCCGGAGATCTGACTTAGGCATCAGAGCGTTTTCCCGGGACCTCCTCCCGGAGAACGGCTGACGTTGCCATTTCTTTTGTGATTGTGGTCGCAGGTCAAACCCAGGACGACCAGAATCATCCGTGAGGCGAGATTCAGACGATCGAGTAGACGACTTCGCATCAATAGGTTTGTGTTTTTTTTCTATTACATTCTAATCATTTGTTGATAATGAATACATCTTATATGATATACGTTACACAAGCTTAAGCTTAAAAATAGTGTGCAACAATATAAAACAATGAATATATATGTAGAAATGGTAATAACTAGAAAAGAACTCATTTGTGTTTCTCAAGTATTTTAATTCATAAAAATACAAAGTCTTCATGAATACGTTAATATAAATCAATAAACAAATAAATGTACATTTATAAATATTATAATTAAGTTTATAATAATGAGTTTGTAGGTTTTTATATAATCAAATAGTTCCAATGTTTTTTAAAACTGATATGATATTTTTTTAAATTGTTGATTAATTATATACTAATGAATATAATATAAACACATTTCCTACAATGAAATACTTTAAAGACCTACAAATTCATTACTGTCAAATAACTTCTCACACATTCATTCGATAATTTATTGTTCAAAGGAGTTACAAGTTTATTGACATCGCAGCGGTCGTCATGTGGTCAAAAATAAGAAAAAACCTAACACACTCACTTAGCACAGTGGAAGTCAGGGTCGATCCGCAGGAATTACGTGGTCAAGTCAGGTGACAGATTACCAACTATAGTGTCACGCTATAGTCAGAGGACTTAGTTCCTAAGCTTTTGACTACTAATCCCAGAAAACCTAAACCAAACAATCTCAAAACAAGCATAGACTAAGCTAAGCTTTAAATCAAAACCTAGTTACTTTCTGAAATCAGAAGTACATCTCTGCTTCAGAAGCAAGCAAAGGCATTCAAAGATATAAACAATCATAAGGCATAAACTAAACCAATAACTAAAAGTCCAAATGACAGTCACTGGCTAGAGTTTAAACCTAAAAGCTAACCTAGTTGGCTACTGAAATTAGCAAAGGAAAACAGTCCACACAAGGTCATAAACACATCCAAACACAATCCAAGCATTCAAAACCAATAACAAGCATCAAAACACCGAAAAACCAATGTTACTTGTAACCAAATGATTATTATAAACCCAAAACGAATTCCAAACATCCAATACAATATCCAACACTGAAAAACAGTAACTAAAATGCTCAAGGTCAGTGGTTGTCACTCCCAAAGACCCTAGCCACTAATGCTAATTACTAGACTAAAAGAAATTAAACATAAAAACCTGAAATACCAAAAGATAGTTGCTGAAAACGAGTTCTTGGAGTCAAAGAGCCTTGACGGTCGATTTTTCACGAGGGTTTTGCTCGGGTTTTCGGCTGAAAACACCTCTATTTATAGTTGCAAATTTTACGCAGCCGCGCCGCGTATTTATGGTTCCCGCGTCGCGCGTGCTGGCTTATCCCCGTTTTATCGGCATTTGAATTTGTTCCACCGCCTTAGATCCGCGTCGCGCCTTCTTGATTTCCGCGGCGCGCGTACGTAATTTCCTGAATTTACCTTCTTCTCCAAACTTCCTCCAATTTGCACGCTTTTGGTCCCTGTTTTCATTATTTTCTTCCAAACAAGTACCGGCACGAAAAGTGGGTATTCCACAGTATATATGATATAATTTCATTAAAAATAGGGCTCAACAACGACTAAAATATGTAATATCACTAGGTGTTGTCAAACACCCCACACTTGTGCCTTGCTTGTCCCCAAGCAAGAGTGTTTTTAATAGATTTTAACTAAGACTTAAATAATTTTTTGACTGTGTTCAGTTTCAAAGTTTATTCTCTTATGAGTTAGAGTGAAATAGTTCATGAAAACCTAATCAGAGTGTTCTTTGGAATTCATGGCTTTCTAGAGAACCCTTGATTACAAATTTTCTGTCAACAACAAAGTGTACTTACTCATTCAGATTCTAAAGGCCATTAAGGAACTATCCATGACTTTCGATGTTGTCCGTGTAACGAACTTTCGAAAATACCATCCCAAACCAGACGATCTTAGGTGGTAAGGTGCATAAATGCCTCTTCGAGGCCACCCTTTTCGGGCCTACCGGCTCGAACAACAAAGGCCATAGATTGACATTTCCTTCCTAAATTTCAATCCTAAAACAGTCCAATCGTCTAACTCCTAAAACTCAAATTATTTGACTCAACTAATAGCATGATCACAACTACATAGTATTTCTTGAAAAATACTAGTGCTATAAACAATCACAAACCATTCGTTTCAAAATTATAATCTAATAAAAATTTTGAAAAATGTTGCTAAAATTTTGAAAATTGGTCCTTTCTGCAAAAATTTCAAAAAAACTACTCTTTCGACCGTCCACACCCACACTTAAAACTGTACAATGTCCCCGTTGTACAAAATTATTAGAACAAGGGAGAAAGAGTTACCCCTTTGACGGTAGATTGCTTGGTTGGTACTCGGTATTACAGGTACAAATTACGAACAAAACGGTCCTCGATTTCCGCATTCTGGAGTTGTAGCGCAACAGTAAACACGCCGGTGGTCAAGACAAGTGAAGGGGGCACGGTGACCCCACACTTGTCTGACACAACTCCTTCCCATTTGGTATAACATGCATGACTCAACAAAACATTAAATGCAAACATAACAAATAAAATATAAACTACTAAAAACAACAACTAACTTTTATATGTTGCGGATAGCCGCGGCGTGTGATTGATGGACGCGCGTCGCGGTAATTACGAGAGTTGAAATCAATGTCAAATGGGAAATGACCGCGTCGCACCCTGTGAAGGTGCCGTGGCGTGGCAATTTCAGCAGCTTGTACTAATTTCAAACACTCACAACAGTAGATTCAACACAAAATCACTAAGTTTTATTACGTCCTAATGCCTGAAATATGGCTTATTTTTCATCTACGAACAATCATCCTAACATTTAACTATTTTTTAGCAACAAAATTCAAATCTATACTAAAATGAACACTTTTGACCTAAGAACTGAAAAAAAACATAATTACTTCCCCTAAGTATGTGCTGTATCGTCCTCTTCATCCTCCATAGGTTCTTCTTCCTCCTCTTCTATCGGTTCTTCGTCTTCTCCAACGTCTCGTGGCTGGGGTATTTGAATAGGATTTTGAGACCCATTGATGAAGTTGATAACGCACTCTGACAGCCAAAGAAGTTGGGCGTGTGTATTTTTAGTGCGCCTATCAATTTCATGCATCGCTATCGCCTGAACTTGGTGTTCCCGTCTGTGGGTCTGCAAGGCTTTTTGAACTGCCTTCACTTCATCGGCTAAATATCGTGACTCCATGGTGGCCGGGGAGAGTCCTCAGGGTAAACTAACAGTCACCCACGGTCGCTTTTTGGAAGTTGATGGCTCGGCCCTCAGTACCGGAAATGGTGATCGCTCGGTTGCTGTGATCCCATCGTCAACATAAATCACATCTCGGGAGATGGTGGTCGGCGGACTGAAGGGAACTGGCTGAACAATTGTTAGTCCTTGGGTGGTGTGCTCGGATAGCAACCCGTAGGATTGGGCCAGCTTCATTACATAATGTCTGCCACCGAGAGCGATTTGCTTCAATGGTGCGTGTGTGATCTGCTTGAAATAGTCAGCCACGAAATACGGGATGTTGCACATCTGGAGCATCCGCGTCAAACACCACATGAGATGTAACTCATGTGGTAGGACCTGTTCCTCGTCCGCACAAGGCCAGATCATAGTCGATATCAACCGATGCAACATTCGATGCGCCGGTAGATGCATCAGCCCTTCGCGTACGGTATTCTCGTGATACCGCGTGGATGATATGGTGCTCCAATAGTCAGTAGGTGAGAAGGAATCATCGGCATCATAGTTAGCACGTCGGTGGAATGTGTCGAACCCTGGTGCCTCCGATTCTTCCTGTGTATACAGCCCGATTCGATAACCAAATTCCCGTAGACTGCAGCTCCGGTTGTGATTACCCAACCGAAACTGCACCATTTCTTCAGTGTCCATCCCCAGTGGCTGATTATCAAAGTGGTAGCTTGAAAGAAATTGCAAGAACACCTCCCGATAAATAGGTTCTTCCATGTAAACCACGTTTTCAATGGCCCGACAGGTGTAGGTAAGCTCGTCATTCTCGTAGCCCCCTTGGACTAACCAATCTTGCAAATTATCCATGATTCCCGATTCCTAGGCCAACTCCTAGTTGACCGGCCGGGCGGGAAGGATCCTCTTGTGTTGTTGCACTGATTGGGGATTGTAGAAGCTATAAGCCCGTGTTCTGCCAACTCCTGTAGCCAAGGAGTTCCAGTCAATTGATTCTGAACTTGCGGAGAAAGACATCGTGCCTGCAGAAATCACAAAAATTGACAATTACTGCACTGTTCAGCGTTCGTCGCGGCGCGCCCAGGCATACCGCGATGCGCTAAATGAACATTCAAGTTGCGCGTCGTGGACTGAAACAGACGCGGCGCGGCGAACCATTTAAACCCAAAAACTGATGATTATGTCTAATTTGAACCAGTTAACTCGAATCTACCAATTGGGTTTCATGAAGTACAGTACTATAAACCTAATTTGATTATCAATTTCATCAGATGATTACGACATTGTGAATTACGGCATCATTTAGGCAAGTTCAAGACTATGAAAGACTAAGAGAAGAAAAGAGAACTTACTTGAATTTCTGTGAAGAGAAAAGAATGCAGATGAATTGCTTGATTGGGACGACTATTACCGCGGTGAAAAGAATCACGAATTATGCAGATTGATTATATGCAGGTGTGGGAGTTTTGGATAGCTTTCAAAACTCTGTTTTAGTGATTATCTTTAATTTCAAATTAAGATAAGGCCGCGGCGCGGGAAGCTTCTATCCGCGTCGCGTATAAAAATCTGATTTTAATTGTAATCGCGAAAACTCGATACGCGCGGCGCGGATCCTAAGATCCCGCATCGCGGTATTTCAAAATTACCAAAATGACCCCACACTTGCTCTTTTCTCACCGTGATCAAATGGATGTGATGAATTACTATGCAAATATACAAATGACGGTCGGGTTGCCTCCCGACAAGCGCTAAGTTTAACGTCTTCAGTCGGACGTACACTTACCTGATTTATGCAGTATATACTAGGACATCTACCACGAATTCGACTGTCTCGACTTCCAGTTTCTGGAACGTGCCCGCAACGACATAAGGTTTGAGCCTATGTTCATTGACTTTAAATGATTGACCACCATTCAAGTCCTGAATCTCTACTGCGCTATAGTCTGTGATGCTGACCAGGGTATAAGGGCCATTCCATTTACTCCTGAGTTTCCCAGGGAACATCTTCAACCGCGAGTTGTACAGCCACACTTTCTGCCCTACCTCAAAAGTTTTCAAGCGGAGCTTGGCGTCGTGATATCGTTTCATCGTTGATTTGTATGTGGCCGCATTTTTCATATGCTTCATCTCGTAGCTCCTCTAACTCCGACAGCTGGAGTTTCCTTTCTTTTCCAGCTTCCGTGTAGTCCATGTTGACTTGTTTGACTGCCCATAAGGCGCGGTTGGCAAGCTCAACTGGCAGATGATAGCCCTTCCCATAAACTAGCCGATATAGGGTGGTTCCAATTGGTGTCTTGAAAGCAGTTCGATATGCCCAAAGCGCGTCATCCAGTCTTAGTGACCAATCTTTCCTATCGGTTTTAACAGTCTTTTGTAGAATTTCCTTTATATGCGTATTAGATACTTCTACTTGGCCACTTGTCTGCGGATGATAAGGTGTTGCGATCCGATGATTTACTCTATAGTGCTTTAGCAACCTTCCAAATTTAAAGTTCTTGAAGTGGGACCCTCCATGACTTTTGATCACTCGTGGAACTCCATGCCTGGTAAAAATGTTTTTCTTCACAAATTTACACACCACATGGTGGTCATTCGTACGGGTCGCTTCTGCCTCAATCCATTTAGACACATAATCCACTGCTACCAGAATGTAAACATAACCATGTGACGTAGGAAATGGACCCATGAAGTCAATTCCCCAGACATCAAAAATGTCCACTACCAAGATTGGGTTCAAGGGCATCTGATCCCTTCTTGATATGTTTCCTAACTGTTGGCAGTTGAGGCATTCTTTAGCAGTTTTATGTGCGTCTATGAAAATTGTTAGCCAGTATAATCCAGCTTCGAGAACCTTGTACCCTGTCGTTTTACCACTAAAATTCCCTTCACATGCTGATGCGTGGCAGTGTTCCAATACTTCACCAATTTCATTATCGGGTACATATCACCGAATTATTTGATCCTCTCTCACCTTGAAAAGGTCAGGGTCATCCCATATAAATCTTTTTGCATATGTGCGGAATTGTTTTTGTCTTTGCTTGGTCCAATGTGTCGGTATTGCTCCTGTGGCCAAGAAATTCAGGTAGTTCGCGTACCAAGGAGCTCCAGTAAGCTCCAGTAGCTGCTCATCTGGGAAGGAATCCTTAATTCCCACTTCCAATCCTTCCGCTGGCAATCGAGAAAGATGGTCTGCTACGACATTCTCTGCTCCCTTTTTGTCTTTAATTTCCACATCGAACTCTTGCAACAGAAGTATCCATCTAATCAATCTAGGTTTAGACTCCTTCTTTGCAAGAAAGTGTCTAACAGCGCTATGATCAGTGTAAACTACTACCTTGGATCCCCAAATGTATGATCGAAACTTATCTAATGCAAATACTACGGCAAGTAATTCTTTTTCAGTAGTTGTATAATTGAGTTGAGCTTCAGAAAAAGTTTTACTAGCGTAACAAATAACTACAGGTTTCCGATCATTCTTTTGACCTAATACTGCACCAGCAGCATAGTCACTGGCGTCACACATCATTTCGAACGGTTGAGTCCAATCAGGCGGTTTCAGGATAGGCGCTTCGACCAATTTATTTTTGAGGATATTGAATGCTTTTACACATTCTTCATAAAAAATAAATAGCGCATCTTTCAAGAGAAGACCTCAAAGATGTTTGGAAATGGTACTAAAGTCTTTAATAAACCTACAATAGAAACCCGCGTGACCTAAAAAAGATCGAACCCCTTTCACTGATGTTGGGGGTGGCAACGTGGATATAACCTTGTCCTTAGCACGATCAACCTCGAACCCTCTCTCAGAGACTACGTGGCCTAACACTATCCCTTCTTTGACCATGAAGTGGCTCTTTTCCCAGGAGAGCACCAAATTCGACTCGACACATCTTTCTAATACTTTTCCAATTGACCCAAGCAGGCTTCGAATGTTGGTCCAAAAATTGAGAAGTCGTCCATGAAAATTTCTAATGCATCACCAATCATATCAGAGAAGATTGCCATCATGCATCGTTAAAATGTAGCAGGCGCATTACACAACCCGAATGGCATTCTACGAAATGCAAAGGTGCCATAGGGACACGTGAATGTTGTCTTTGCCTGGTCCTCCGGGTGAATTGCAATCTGATTGTACCCAGAATACCCATCCAAGAAACAGTAATACTTTTGTCCTGGTAGCTTTTCCACGATCTGGTCAATGAATGGCAGCGGAAAATGGTCTTTGGAAGTAGTAGTGTTAAGCTTTCGATAGTCGATACAGACTCTCCATCCAGTTATAGGTCTTGTGGATACCTTATCACCATCCTTCGTATCCACAACAGTTATTCCAGACTTCTTCGGCACTGTCTGTGTCGAACTGACCCATTCGCTGTCAGAAATCGGGTATATGATTCCTGCATCTAACCATTTGAGAACTTCCTTTTTCACAACTTCCTTCAGATTGGGATTCAATCTCCTCTGCGTATCCCTGACCGGTTTAGCTCCTTCTTCTGTAATGATTCGATGCATGCACGTGGTTGGACTAATTCCTTTTAAGTCCGCGATTTTCCAACCGATGGCCTCCTTGTGCTTGGACAATACCTTGAGCAATTCGTTCTCTTGTTCCCCTGTCAAGTCTGCTGCTAAAATCACGGGCAAAGTCTCCTTGTCTCCTAGAAAGGCATACTTTAGGTGTTCTGGTAGCGGCTTTAATTCCAGCCTCGGTGGTTCTTGTAAGGAGGGTTTCAATGTCCTTGGGATCTCTGTTGGTAACTTCTCTATGTGAGCGCATTCTTCAGACTTCAAACCCTTCTCTCCTTCTACTTCTTTTTGCTGCTTATCATCTTCAACACTTCCCTCTTCTTGAATCATCATTGCCTCTGATTGTAGTACCTCAAGAGTGAACTGCTGCACTAGCTCATATATGATATCTACCTGATAACACTCTTCTTCTTCCATGCTACTTCCCTTGGCATTGGCATTAAAAATGTTGATCTTGGTCTGTTGATGCCCAAAGGATATTCCCATGTCTCCAGTGCGACAATCGATATTTGCATTGGCCGCTAAGAATGGTCACCCTAAGATGATCGTGGGTTGTTCTCCATTGGTCGCCTGACGAGTGTCTAGAACTAGAAAATCTGCTGGGTAATAAAATTCGCCCACCCTGATGATAACATCGACTAACATTCCCCTAGGGATCTTTGTAGACTTATCAGCCAGTTGCAAAATTACGTCGGTAGATTTCATGGTACCAAACTCGTGCTTATCAAACAACTGTCCAGGTAATATGTTCACACTTGCACCTAAATCTAACAAAGCCCTTTTTATGTGCACATCACCTAGATCCACGGAGATGAGAGGAACCCCAGGATCCTTCATCTTGGGAGGAAGCGCGTCCATTAAAATAGAACTTACATTCTCAGGTAAGCTGATCATCTTAGGCAAATGGGACAAGATATGTTTCTTATGTATGCAAATATCCTTGAGAAACTTGGCATATGCAGGAACTTCCTTGATAAGTTTAACTAGTGGAATGTTAACCTTAATCTGACTAAACAGTTCCCACATATCTTCTGCCTGCGGTCCCTTCTTCCCATATGGTATTTTCTCCGGTTTTTCCAAAGTTGTAGGAAAAGGAACTGTCCCACTTGATTCTCCTTTCTCCCATGTGCTCGTTTGCTTCTTCTTCTTTGCTTGTTCCTCCTTACCCTTCTTCTCCAGTTCTTCTTTTTCATCAAATATTATTTCTACATCACTATCCTCATCTACTGGTGGAGCTGTGACTTTGTTATCCACTTTCTTCCCGCTCCTAAGCATAATCACCTCATTAACTTGCACTTTTGATGCCTGTGCCTTTTCCTGTGCTCTATCTTCTTCCATCTTAATAATCAAGTCTCCTAACTTCAGAATTGCTTTTGAATTAGAATTCTTCACTTCCTGCAACTTGACTAACAACCCAAAGATTTCCTGTATACCAATGTTCATACCTCCCGCTGGAGGTGGAGGTTGCACCTGCTGCTGCCTCATTGGTTGTTGCCTTACTTCCCGTTGTTGATTGTTTCGGAATAGTCTTGGTGTGTTATGAAATCGACCATACCCATGCACTTGACTAATCTCCTCATGAGTCATTGAACACTCATTGTGATTATGTCATATATCATCGCATGTATTGCATATAACTTGACCATGCAATACATATGCTCCCTTTTCTTGCTAAAACCTCGCGAGCATTTGATTAAACTTCTTACTCACAGCACTTAACTCTTTCTGAATTTCTGTCTTCCATTTGCTTTATGCTTCAACGTTTGCTCTGTAGACTGTGTTAGCTTTCATGGTTCCACTAACCTTTGATCCTAAGCTCAACTGCTCCAGGAATCTCCAAGCGTCTTCTGGTTCTTGCCACATAAATGTCCCACTAGACGAGGCATTTATCATTGCTTGATGTGTTTCACTAACTCCTTCAAAGAACAATTTTACTAACTGCCATTTGGGAACCTCATGATGCGGGCAGGATCGCAATAACTCCTTTAATCGATCAAATGCTTCGTGGAAAGCCTCTCCTGGCTTTTGCTGGAAGTCCTGAATTGCACGTCTGACTTTTGTAGTTATACTAACCGGATAGAATTCTTGTAAAAATTACGCCTTGAGTTGGTCCCAACTAGTGATATTATTAGGCGGAAGAGAGGTGAACCAATATTTGGCCATGTCCTTTAATGTGAAAGGAAATAATTTTAACCTAAAAGTATCCCTATTGGTGTTTCTAGGAGTATTAGCATTCGCGATAGATATTAATTCATACAAATGATTGTATGGGTCATCAGTTTTATATCCTCTGAATTGAGTTAATATTCCTATCAGCTGAGGTATAATTTCTACATGGTGTTCTACACCATCAGGAATATAGATGGGCGATGAATCATCATACTCCCGTGGCTGGAAGTGTAATGCAACCGATTGCCCCCTCGGTTGTGCAAAATATAAAGGTTGAGCAGGATTACCGTAGAAGTGCTGATCGTTATACCCCTGATAACCTGGTGGTTGTTGGTGCTGTTGTGTTCTTCTGAGAGGTCCTCGACCTCGGTTCCACGGTTGGTGTAGTGCTGGTGGAACCCATCCTTCATCTTCCTTATCATTTCTATCCTCTGCCTCTTGATACTGGTACTGTTGCTGAGGAGGTTGCTGGTATTGTTGTGGTTGTGTAGGTTGAAATGTGGTTGGAGGTTTAAGAAGTACGTGTTGTGGTTGTGAAAATGGTTGTGAAACGGCTGTCTGCTGTCTAGATACTGGGGTGCCATCACGGGTCGGCGCTCCCCAAGACATGGCAGAGGTGAATGGGTTTGTGGATTGTGGTTGTGATACTGGTGGAAATGGTGGAATCGATGGCGGAGTGCATGATGGTAAGGGTACAGGGGCTGAAACTGCACCACCAGAAGCACTCGTGCTCCCGAAATGAAACTCCGAAACCGGGGGAATAAAAGACATCCCCGTTGCCTCACCCGAGGGTTCCTGGGCAACATGCTCTGGACTACTCCTAATATTACTAAAACTCATGATATTGTAACGCCTACGTGCACGGATTTTGCGCGCAGTTCGCTCAATCTCAGGATCAAAACGCAAAGGGGATAATTGCTCACCCCTACGGGCTATGCAGTTATTCGCGCCGGTATAGCGCCGGTATCGCGGTGTGCGGTGGTCAGCATAATCGAGGTTCAGTTTAGCGGTGGAAAATAGCGGTACCGATAAAATCGCCGCGATTTACCGCTATTTTCCGCGATTTACCGCGATAATTAACCGCGATAATCCGTGTGGAGGATTTTCATGAAGAAGTGAATGGTTTGGCCGATGATGACTTGGATGTCGATTAAATTTGAATTTGATACTTTGACATTTTCTATATTAGAATGTTATGTTATGTGACTTATGTATTAAATTAAGCATTATGTGAAGTTTTTTGAATGACTTTATGATATTAATTCTACTAGTAATAGTCTAATATACAAATTCTACATATTACTAACAAACCGCAATACCACCGCTATACCACCGCGAAAACCGTAAAATTAAATATCGGTAGGTTACCGCGATAACGGTTTTGACCGCGATAACTGCATAGCCTACGGGTACGCATGCACTAATGCAACACGCCCGAAAAATCAAAAACCAAAAACTAACACTAACCAAATGAACTCACAAAAGAAAATCAGAAACTAAAGCTCCTACTAATCACCTAATCTTAAGCTCACAACTCCCCGGCAACGGCGCCAAAATTTGACATCTCAGCAGTCGTCATGCGGTCAAAAATAAGAAAAAACCTAACACACTCACTTAGCACAGTGGAAGTCAGGGTCGATCCGCATGAGTTACGTGGTCAAGTCAGGTGACAGATTACCAACTATAGTGTCACGCTATAGTCAGAGGACTTACTTCCTAAGCTTTTGACTACTAATCCCAGAAAACCTAAACCAAACAATCTCAAAACAAGCATAGACTAAGCTAAGCTTTAAATCAAAACCTAGTTACTTTTTAAAATCAGAAGTACATCTCTACTTTAGAAGCAAGCAAAGACATTCAAAGAAATAAACAATCACAAGGCATAAACTAAACCAATAACTAAAAGTCCAAATGACAGTCACCGGCTAGAGTTCAAACCTAAAAGCTAACCTAGTTGGCTACTGAAATCAGCAAAGGAAAACAGTCCACACAAGGTCATAAACACATCCAAACACAATCCAAGCATTCAAAACCAATAACAAGCATCAAAACACCGAAAAACCAATGTTACTTGTAACCAAATGATTATTATAAACCCAAAACGAATTCCAAACATCCAATACAATATCCAACACTGAAAAACAGTAACTAAAATGCTCAAGGTCAGTGGTTGTCACTCCCAAAGACCCTAGCCACTAATGCTAATTACTAGACTAAAAGAAATTAAACATAAAAACCTGAAATACCAAAAGATAGTTGCTGAAAACGAGTTCTTGGAGTCAAAGAGCCTTCACGGTCGATTTTTCACGAGGGTTTTGCTCGGGTTTTCGGCTGAAAACACCTCTATCTATAGTTGCAAATTTTACGCAGCCGCGCCGCGTATTTATGGTTCCCGCGTCGCGCATGCTGGCTTATCCCCGTTTTATCGGCATTTGAATTTGTTCCACCGCCTTAGATCCGCGTCGCGCCTTCTTGATTTCCGCGGCGCGCGTACGTAATTTCCTGAATTTACCTTCTTCTCCAAACTTCCTCCAATTTGCACGCTTTTGGTCCCTGTTTTCATTATTTTCTTCCAAACAAGTACTGGCATGAAAAGTGAGTATTCCACAGTATATATGATATAATTTCATTAAGAATAGGGCTCAACAACGACTAAAATATGTAATATCACTAGGCGTTGTCATTTATATATCAACTTTGTGGGAGAATTATTATTTCATAGATAATGTTACTGACAAATTTTTTCTTACAAAACTTTAACCTGCGCAACGCGCGGGATTTCGTCTTGTTTGTATATATATATATATATATATATATATATATATATATATATATATATATATATATATATATATATATATATATATATATATATATATATATATATATATATATATATATATATATATATATATAGAGGTAGGATAAATGAGAATGCTTAAAAGGTTGAGAATGCGAGAATAAATCTCAACCTTCCAAATAATCAAATCTAAGGCTAAAATCAATGTGCCTTTTATGTAAATATTGAAAGTCATGTTACCAAACTATAAATATTAAATGGTCGATACGGGTATATAGGGAATTTCATATTTAAAAATTAAAATGGCTCCCTAATTAGTAGGCCTCTCACTTCCCCCATATTACTCTCATGTTCATCTTTCTCTCTCCTTCTATATACAGCTTTCATTCTCTACCAAAATTTTGACCTAGCCGTCAGTCATAACCTTCACGCCATCTTCATGACTCCTACAGCGAGCCGTATCACAACATCACTACTTAACCACCAGCCCTAACGATCTTCCGAAGTAAACTACAATAGCCGACGACCACCAATAGAGATAACCACTGTCGCTTGCAGTGTGTACGTGGAGGAACATGAAAATATGAAAAAGAAGACAATACGTGTTTTGTAATATTTTATAATAGATAGCACATGTTTGGTGCAAACGGTAAGAAATTTTTTTCATATAGCGTGAATCACAATATGGGTTTTGGATAATACATAATATCGTTTTTACACCCAGAAACGTAAGAATTCTTCGTATGATTTGGGTACAGAAAACATAGCACACAAGAAGAACGTAAAAGCAAATTGTTTTGACGAAAATGGAATTAAGAAAGGAGCATTGTTTGAAGAAGAAGAAGATAAGTTGAGACTCTGCATTCAGAGATATGGTCACCGTAATTGGCTGGTACATTCCAATTCCTAAATTCTTAAAAAATTTAAAATAAATGTCTACACTTGCTTTTATATATTTAACTTCGTTGGTTTCTCTTGTTAAGGTTTATCTAGATGTGGTAAAAGTTGTAAGTTGAGGTGGATGAACTATCAGGCAAACTTAAAACATGGGACTTTTATAAAAAGGAAAATGTCATTGTCAATTTAAATAAGAACATTGCAAGTACGTTCAGATTATTTTAATCCCTCATTAGACTATATTTTTTCAAAATTTTCATCCAAATAGATTTTTGAGATTGATTTTGTTTAACTAAAATCCTATTGTTATACCCAAAAACGTTAGACCATATTTTTTGATTGCATTGAAAGTTTCTAGATTGGACCAGTTTTACTTGACAAATATGAGGCCATTTTTACTTGACATATATGAGGCCATTTTCTTTATTCCACCGAAAGTTTCTAGATTGGGCCATTTTTACACAATAATTTGTGGATCTACTACATAAAATCACTTAATCACAAATGATAATATATTAGTTAATCATAAATGATGAATTGGTGATTTAAATGATTATATATATATTCTATAATCATAAATGATTACTAAACAATTTTGATTATGTTCCATTTCTCCTTCCTCCTTATGATGTTCATTTATATCGATTGTTGATTATATGGAAAGTTGTGTGATGTTGATGGTTAGTTGTATCGATTGATGATTATACAAACAATTGTGAGATGTTTAGTTGTATTCACTGATGATTATACACGTCATTCGTTGGTGATTATATGTGCAGATATATGGGTTCAACGGTTATTGGGATTTTTGGATTGCACAAAAAGGACACACGCATAAGAAGTATTAGAACACCGGTTATAATCATTTATGATTATAACTATAATTTATTAAAACACAAATTATGATTATAGCTATAATCATTTATGATCATAACTACCATCATTTATGATTATAAATATAATTACATAAATGATTATACTTATGACTGCATAAATGATTATTAGTGAATATAATCATTTATGCAAGTTATAACTATAATGCGTAAATGATTATAACTATAATCATTTATGATTATAACTATATTTGAACTTGATTTTGCAGGTGTCAATCTAAGAACAACAATGATCATGGATGTCTCATATTTTGTTTTTTTATATATGATCGTAGCAGCAAAAATAACAATCAAGACTGCAACATCAACTTTATGATTACAAATGCACTGGATTTTTTATATTTTTTTCTTTAACTTGTGATTACAATCGAATTAGTTTTTTTATCTCCATATTATCCTTTATTCATTTATGAATACAGCTAAACTAATTTTTTTCTTTTACATTGTTTTTTATTCATTAATGATTACAAATGTATTGTTTCCTTTTTATCTTTGTGTTATAATTACAATTGTATTAAATTTTTATTATTTTTTTTGTACTTTATTCGTTTTAGTATTTATTTTTACTTGTAATCATTCATGATTAACACAATCATATCAAATATAAATTTTAAAAATTCTCAAAAAGTTCATTTTTAAGTATATTTTATTCATTGATGATTATAACAGAATTTTGTATAATCTCTATAAAAATACTGTTACAAATTAAATCACTAAAATTATAAAAATATATTTTTTCTATTCATTCATGATTAAAACCGTGAAAAAGAAGATCAAACTATTAAAATTTCGAACTTTGACAAAAGAATTGATAAAAATATTTTTTTTTAATCTTTTATTAATAAAATAACAACAAAAAATCAATTAATTCTTTTATTTTAGGTAACAGCAAATCGTAATCTCTATAATCATGGAAACTGAATAAATTAATCTCATGATTATAGGAAAACATAATTATTTAGGATTTTTAATTAATTAGACATATTGTTAAATTACTATAATATCCCTATAAAATGATTAGAACTAGTTAATTAGTGAGAACTTAAGAACTAATTATGACCAAAGGATGGAACTTATCAACTTCTGCAATTGGCTAATCTAATCCTCCAATAATATTCGTCGGATTAATCTTGTGGTCACCATAAATCACTAATAAAAACTGAAAAGGGTATTTCCGGAATTTTAACATGATCGTTAATTTCGTAATTAAAATAGAATCTCTATAATTATGGTAATGTCTAACTTCCTAGATTTATGAATTTTTCAAAATTCGAATTAATTTAAATTACTCTACTAATATGAATTTTGAATCATTATTTTACGATTTTGAATTTTGAATTATTTTTCTACAATATTCATTATTTCTGAGTTTTTTTTCACATATTGATCATTTTCATATAAATATAATCTATTTTTTATTCTGATATGAACTATTAATAAAAAATATATTACAAAAAAAAACACAGAATATTCTATAATGAATAAGGTATATTCTAAAATTAATCTAATACATATATTTTATTCTGATATGAATTATTAATAATAAATGTATTACAAAAAACACATAACATTCTATAATGAACAAGCTAATACATATATATTTTCTAATATGAACACTTTATATTCTAAAATGAACTCAAAGTGATTAGACTCTTCGCTTTGCTGCAATCTCTAAACAGAGAATCAATGTTTCTCTTTCTAATTTCAAGAATCTCTTCGCTTCTTCATCTTCTTCCTTTCTTATTTTAGATGTTGTTGCTTCAACATCCAATTTTGCTTTCACTTTTTCATCTTTCTTTAATGTATTTGGAATCAGAGAATCCAATCCAAAGGGATCAGACTCTCCTTTAAAGCTTGATTCAGGTATATGATTTGAGGAAGAATGTTGTTCTGTCTAACATTGTTCCTCTGTAAGATGCAGCAAGTCCGAGCATTAGTCCTGCTGTAGTGCTTTCGTGTTCCTAAGAAAGACGAAAACAGTAAATTTTCAGAGTATATCATTGATGTTTTTCTGTACAACTATACAGATGAAATGAACATGCATAAGAGATATCCAAGAATCTTCGAGTGACTCCCTTCGTTTACTCATTAAAATCCTTAAAACAAGTAACTACCTAATACTTTTGAGCATCCAGATTTTAGTAAATGTCAAAGGGAAATTCATACTACAAAAAAGGATGATGGTAACACCATACCAGTGAATAGTAATGATATATCTCAGTTATATTCAGAACATCCAAGTGACCATGTAAACCCAGAGCAAGTGAAAGGCATGCATGAGTAACATTTGGTTCCTCAGGTTTGTTGTACACGATCCAGGTCATTGACATTTTACCCTGAAGGAATAATACTTGATTACTAGAATCCAGAAGCAAGACTAGGCATGCTCAAATGCAAAGACTGGATAAAATGGGCCCATGGGAAGTTGACATGTCAGCAGGAAAAACCCCTCTCAGGTTTTGTGACAATAATCAATAATACGGTTATTTCACATACATATTGAAGAATTAAGCTCTCTACATTAAGCTATCTGACATTCAAAATCATAGAAATCAAACATTCAGATTAATCGAGATGAACTTTCTATAACATCAAGGTCAAACAAACAACCCCCAATGAATCGATGAAGGTTAGGTCTAATTTCAGTTAAACCGTGAATGAAATGTAAACAGATCGAACCTGGATTTCTTGATAAGTAAGATCACGTAAATGAAATCAATTGTTGTTCAACCTCTGTAATACGTCTGTAATATGTGTTTGGAGATACGTTTTTTTTTTTTTTTTTTTTTTTATAACCGAGGACCCCAACCAACTCATCATTTGGATGACCTGATGAAGCAACATCGAGGCCCACGCACACCTGGCAACAGGATGGTCCGGGTCAATCACCTACGGGTAGAGAGGTGGCTAGTGGCCATCGCTGATTGAAACCTAACAGTTGGGGAAAAGGAGGGAGTGGAACCTCTTTATGGGGAAGAGAAAGAGTCTAAACACTTATCCACTAGGCCAAGGTGATGGTTGCGTTTTTTTTTTTTATTTTTAACCTTGTTGTTACTTGAAACCCGCCATCGTTGATCTCCCGGGAAGCTTGACGAGAATCTGCAGAAACCGGCATACTTGAAGACAATGGTGTTCGATTTGGGAAGCAAAATCGAAATACCCCAATCGGAAAGAACAAATTGTCGCCATCGCTGCCCTATCTTTGTAACCCGACCACACACACATAAACAGATCGGAGAACGGAATGAGGGGAAGAGGGTTATCGAAAGTCAATTGGTGTTAATGTGTGTTTGGGATGTTCTTGAAGTCGATCCACCACAGCAGGCATCAATGATCGAAGATGGGAGGAGGGTTATCGGAAGATACAAGATACGAACAAGGTTATTGGAGAGAGAGAAAGGTTAATGGGGGGAGAGAGTGAACGTTTTTTCCGGGATCAGTTATACAGAAACCGTGAAATTTCCTTAAAAAACTGAATATACTATTACCATATTACCCTTTGATCAATTAAATACGATTTTTAATTACATAAACTGATAACTTTAAATCAAAGACTATATTTAGTTCTCAAATTCATACAATTTATTTTGTTCTTATTTGATCCTAAATCTTTAGGAAGGGCTTCAATTTTTCTTGTGTGCTGCCTGCTTCACCATAGTTATGTGGTGGCGTTGAAGTTCCTTGCCACATCCTGCTTGAATTAAAGGGCCAATCTATGCGCTGTCATTCAATTGGAGCTCTTGCAAAAACCGATGAAATAGGAGAAACGCGTTAATCTTAAGACCCATGTTGAAGTTCATCCAGGTTGCTTACTTATAGCTTCAATTGTGAAATAGGAGAAACGCCTAAATTGTATCCTTTGATATGAGTGCCGGTCCCCACCTTGAACCTCCTCCAGGTTGCGTCACCAGCTTCCCCTTTGTCGCCTCAATTGCTATAAAGTTTCTGAAGCTCTGGAAATTGATTTACTTGGTTATTATGACCTAGAATCAAAGTTACAAGAACTCCTGTTATCCGCTTAGCCTAAAGAACACCATCTCCTTTTTCAATGAAATGTGTAAAGTCTCTCTTTCTATTCATCTCTCATTCTTTATAATTTGTGTACGATTGGGCAGGAAGATTGGCCCTAAACCAAAATCGGTTTGAACTATGTTTATTTTGAAGCATATTTCTGTTAGTGTATCCCACATTGGTGCGACACGGTCCTATAAGTTTGTATATATGTTGGAGTCTCCCCTCTCTCCACAAGGGCTCTTTTGGAAAGACAATCTTGGGCTCCACATATATTTACAATTTCTTCATTCCTACAACTTGATAGTGATTTTAAACGCAGCCGTTAGCCTAAACAACAATTACATAAAGGTATTGATGTGGTTGCTTTTAGTAACTCTAAGCTTATTTACAAGAAACATTCTTATTTCATCTCATAATTTTATTTTTTGAGTTAATCGGTTCCATTTGCTCTTATAAGATGGTAGGGATTGGAGACCTGTAGATTACTTGCGGGTATGACATGTAGACATGGTAGTTATTGATTCAGACGTCTTCAACTCTTTGATGTTCTAGCTTCATCACTAGAAATACAATCGTATTCGTTGTAAATTAGCATGACTATTTCTAAATTAAGGATGTTGTAATGTATGATTTCCTAATATCTGTTTGATTCTGCTTGAATGCCCTAGGTGCTCTATATTCTCTGGTTGTTCTATTACTCTACTTGGTCTGGTATATTTCTACTGTCACGTGCCCTGTGAGTTTTATGCTTTCAACTACCATAATTGTACCTTTACTAATTTATCACAAATTACAATTCATACGTTAATTGTCTATCATTTCAGTTTCAGTTATTGTAAATCCTTGGGATTTGAAGTCAAAATTATGAACTTTTTCTTTGGATCATCAAGATGGATGTGAAGCCTGGTTAAAGCTGGACAACTAATCATTCAACTTCATTTTGAATGCCTTTTAACAAGATTAAAAAATCTTGTTTATTTTTGTTTTTTTAACTACAGGAAAATAAGTTCTAAGATGATTACAGTTGCTTCAGTCCTTTGTATTTTTGTTTGTAAATTTTATGAATTATGGGTATTTAATATTTATGAACGATAACTTCAAGCTTATATACCAAGGCCATCCACTCGCTTACTTTTTGATTTCTTCTTTTTGCAAATCCTCGACCTTAAATTTAGTCTTTAATTGGTCAATTACAATATTGATCCCACTATTGATTCCATCGCAACATTCAATATAACCATTAATATTAAGCTTAATTAGGGGAAATTATTGGTTATATTATAGATTAAATTAAGAAATGGTCCATGTGGTGTAGTGAAATTCACATTTTTAGTTCAAAGTTTCAAAATTCAGATATTGCTCTCCCACAACCCTGTTTATTTTTTGATGTTTCATTTCTTGAACCGAAGGTCGTTCTCACCAACACCGATAATGTTTTCTGTTAAGTTCATTATAGAAAGAGAAAAAAAGGAAATCAGATTGTTTATTATTGTTGATGCTGCGGTTAAAAGGGAACTGTTTTGAATTCGAACATATTGGTTTGTGTAAAGGTAATAACTTTGTAAAGATTCTTAATCTCCTTTATTTTGGTATTTCTTATGAATCTAACCGTTAGCTTTAGTTTTTTTCGAAATTTACGCTTTTGCTAGCTAATTAGTCATATAGAAACATTGACGTCTCCAATATCTTTTTGTTTTTTTGCTTTTTCTTACAAAGATTCTTATATTCAAGTATTTTCCCGGTATTTCTTTCTAATATCCTTTTTAATGCACGATAACTGTTTGTATAAATGCACAACTGAATTTCAACCACATAGAGATACCATTAAAATGGAGAAATCAGATGATTTTGAAGAGATTTATGAGGGATTCGAGTAATTAATGATTTCTTCATTGGATCAAGGAGCAGTTGGCGATGATCATGATCACGATGAATCACCCACAGTTAATTCAACACTCGGTGTCAATTCTTTTGCTTACTATAGAATAACTCGGAGACTTCGACTTTCTCTGAGCAATTACTAGACGATGTTAACAACTGGTCATCAGAAACACGGTCAGCTGGCTGGCTGTTGAAAGATCCTTTTACTGGCCAGCCCTTTCAAGATTCAGTCTAATAAAGTCAAACCATAAATTTGAAACAGAAGAGAAGCCTGAAAATCAAGAACCTAGGATTTGGGTGAGTTTTTATATTGCAACACGTTTTGTTTATCTATGGTCTTTTATACAAAATCACAATATCATTTTTAATCTTTCTCGGAACAGAGCTTGAATTGATGAAAGAGAGATTTTCAAAGCTTTTGTTGGGAGAAGACATGTCTGGAAGTGGCATTGGCATTTCCACTGTAGTTACTTACTGTGTTTAATTCTATCACAAATCTTTTTTTTTTTTTTGATAATCGAGGACCCCACCCGACCCATCCTTTGGGTGACCCTGATGAAGCAACCTCGGGGCCCACGCACACCTGGCAGCAGAGTGGTCCGGGTCAATCACCTACGGGGGTAGAGAGGTGGCCAGTGGCCATCCCCTGATTGAAATCTAACACTCCCTATGGGGAAAGGGAGTGAGTGAGATTAGAACTTGGAATCTCTTTATGGGGGAAGAGAAAGAGTCCTAAGCCTTATCCACTAGGACATCAGGGTGATGGTTACTATCACAAATCTTTATGGTAAGCAAAAAGACATAAACACCGTTGTATGCTAAAACTCCATCAAATGAATTCATGTGTTCTTTTTCATGGAGAAGAAGATGATGTGGAAAGGGAGATTAACTGCTTACTTTCTGTTTGTGATTACATTGTAGAATTCATTCCTTCATCACATAGTCTACAATTTGGAAAAGCCATGGAGGTATTTATCTCGTTTCTGAATAGTTTTGTAAGTAGTTGTTTATAGAATTTTAATGGGTATTATTGAAATATTTTTCATGTGATCTCTAGCCGGAGAAAGATCGAATATTTATATCAACCTTCCGACGTTAAAAATAAAGACAAAACTTCATAAATGGTCCCTGTGGTTTCCGAAAAAATCAAGTTTCGTCCCTAACTTTCAAAAACCTCAAGGATAGTCCCTATGGTTTGAAAACTTTTTCTAAATCGTCCCTCCGTCAGTTTTTGGCTGTTAAGTACATAACGGACAAGGCTAAAATGGTCTTTTCCGTAACTACTATTTAGTTTCTTTTTCCTTTTAACTTTAAATACATTTTTTAATAATTTTGGATTAAAAAAAGCTAACCCTTTCCCACCACCCTCCGTTCTCTCTCTCTCTTCCTTGCACGAGATCATCTCCATCTCTAATCATCATCCAGTTCATTTCTAAGATGGCCTCACCCCCGTCAAGAACCATCGCCCGGTTGATCTTCTTCTCCTACCATGGCTCCGCTTCTTCTCCCACCATGACTCTTCTTCATCTCCTATCGCTAACCTCTTGTCTATGAACCCAGATCGAAGACACAACTCAAAGCCCTAACCCCCTTTAAGACCGTCTCTTCAAATAAATCCACCAACAGCAAACCCACATCGAAACTCGAGGAGAGGTTGAATTAGAAGAATCAACTTGCTGAGTTTGTGTCGTAGATTTAAGTGTGTTCTAAATTCCTTAATCGAATGTATATGTTGATCAACAAAGGCCCGAAACTCGATTGTCGGAAGAAATGATGTGGCGTCGATGATGGATCGTTGAGGGAAAGTGTAAGCAAGAGGCAGAGAAACTCGATTGGTCAGAGTAACTCGTCACAGGATTGAATCTTCAACAAGGGCTCTAATCGTGAACCTCCTCTCGTCGATTCATTGACTCCCATCGATTTATTCCATCGGGATTATTCAATAGGAGGTGATATCATCATCGATTTATTCAATCGAGATTTCACACAGCTGATTGATGCCCACAGTTTGTGATTAACTGGAGTTCAAAGTTTGTGATTGCTTGATTGAGCCGATTGATTTCACTCACCCTTATCGTTTGATTGCTTGATTGTTCAATGAATCGATATGCTTGAATCTTTTTGCGGTTAGCTTGGACTGCCCCACAAAGCTTGGACTGCCCCACACGACTTCCGGTGATGGCGAGGTCCAACGCCATCAACTACCTCATCACAGCCATACCGTCAAGATCGACAGAAATCCTTCGTCGGATTCTTCTTCCCGCCTAGCAGCCGTCACACACCATTACCTCCATGGCGGATTCTTCTTCGTCGGATTCTTTTCCCAGTATCAACGCCACCGACGTTGTGTCTCTTCTCCCAGAGATTAACTGAATCGAGGGATGATTTTTGCTCCAGTTAGAAGGATCATATCCGAATGCGATCTTGCATATGTTATCAAACGCAAATCTCTGAAGTATATCTATGTGTGTGTGTGAGGGAGAGAGAGAGAGAGAGAGAGCAAGAGAGAGAAGCGGAGGGTGGGGTGGGAAGGGGGTGGGGGTGGGTTTTTTTAATATAAAGTTTTTATAAAAGTGTATTAAAAAGGAAAAAGAAAAAAGAAACAAAAATAGTAATGTTCACAAATGGTCCTTGTTAGTGAAAAGACTATTTTGCCCCCATCCGTTATGTACTTAACGGCCAAAAGTTAACAGAGGGACCATCCATGAAAAGTTTTCAAACCACAGGGACCATCCTTGAGGTTTTTGAAAGTTAAGGACCAAATCAGATATCTTTTGAAACCACAGGGACCATTTATGAAGTTTTGTCAAAAAACTATGTGCTCTCTTAGTAAGGCCAAAACATCTATTTCCTTTTGTTTAGTTAGTTATTGACGATATGATATTCGAGTCAATTTGTGTCTCTGGTAAAATATAGAAAGGGTTATTTTTCCAAGTTTAATAGTCAATTATCTTATTTTTACTTTGTTTATAATAAAAAGTCCCTCGAGAAAGAATAAAGTTTGAGGCCAAACCCTATACAGAAACAGTGTTTTTCACAAATTGAAATATGATACTTTTATCAAATGTTGTGTTTTTATTTTCTATCTTTTTTTTTTGTAAATAGAGCCAAAACCCTCTAAAGATCATGTGACTTTAAGTTATGCTCCGTTTCCAAAAAGAGCAACCTCTGTTTCTTTAAGGACTAAATGCAAGAAATAATGACAAACTTTCGTTTACTTATGTATAACAACATCCTACTTTCATTCATTACTATTTACATATTCTACTTTCATTTATTTGGAAGCAGATATTTTCAAACAGATGTCACCAAAATTGTTGTTTTTAGTTACACGCCAACTGTTTGTTTCTATGCTTCTTATAGGTAATATCACAAAATAAAAATGTACTTTAATTCATTTTCGTATTATATCTTCTATAAGCACGCCCCGGAAACCAACTAGTATATATATATATATATATATATATATATATATATATATATATATATATATATATATATATATATATATATATATATATATATATATATATATATAAAGAATGCAAATATTTGTAGAATAAAATATAGTTTTAATCGTAAATGATTACAACACAATATAGATAAAAAATACACAATGCGATTTTAATCATCGATGATTACATCACAATGTAGCCAAAAAATACAATGCATTTTTAATCATAAAAAAATAGTGGGCACACGTGATCATTGTTATTATTGGATTCACACCTGCAAAATCAAGTTCAATGATATTAAAAAATAATAATTTACAGACTATATTAAAGTTGCACAAAAGTTATAATCGGTGTTGTAATCATCTATGCAACCTTAGTTATAATCATAAATGATTATAACCATATTAAATTTGTTGAAAGTTATAATCAGCAATGATTATAACTATTATCCTGATTAGTCATTGCTATAATCATAAATGATTATAACTGATGTTATAATTATTATGCAAAAATACTTAGGTCAAATTAAATATGCCCATAATTATAATTTGAATGACGACTATAGAGATCATTAATGATTAACACTGCTCATCATCAATGATTAATACTTAGACGCTTAATAAAAAAAATAATAATAAGTGACTGTTACAGTGTTAATCATCAATGATTAACACTGCTCATCATCAATTATTAATACTTAAATGCTTAATAAAACAAACATACATATATAGTATTAATCAACAATGATTAACATTCCACAACACCGGTTAATCATTTATGATTAAAAGATATATAAACATGGTCCGATAATTCACGATTAAACAACTAGTTCAGCATTAATTGCTTTTATTATATTTATGCAAATGATTATAATCATTTCTGATTAGAACTATAATAATTTATGATTATAGTTAAAACCAGTGTTGCAGAAATCGGTCTTGGCGGCCGATTAATCGCTTGGCGGTCTTCAACCGATTACGATTAGGCCTAATCGGCCGGCTTAACAGTTTGCTGCAAAAATCGGTTAAATATCGGTATTGGCGGCCAATTAATCGGTCTTGACGGTCATTTTTCAATTTTTTTTATTTTATAATTATTTTTTATTTTTAAATGACGACACAAACATTTTCTAATAACTCAAGAAAATTGAAAAAAAAATCAATATTAAAGAATAAAAATAAATAAATGTATAATTTTTATGTGTATCTCGGAATAAAATACATCAAACTTTATTATTTTGTTATATTTATATATTTTTAAATGAGTTCCTTTATAATTTATGGACTCCGATTAATTCCATAACCCAACTCGACCGCCAAGCTACCGTCAAACGATTTTTACAACCTTGGTTAAAACTATAAATTTATGATTATCGTTAAAACTATAAATTTATGATTATAGTTAAAACCATAATTGAGACAACAATACTACCAAAATCACTCATTTAAGCTTAAAACAAAACTAAAAACTAAAACCTTCTTCAATCCATGTTGACAACTTTCTTTCTTTTTTACGTTAATATATCATGATTCAATTTGGCAAACTGCCAAAACACCTCAAATCCAAGCTTGGTTCTTCGCCAATGCCTACGCTTAGCATTATACCTAAAAAAACATAACAAATTAAGTTAACAACAATAATCATTAATTTTATATTAAAAAGGAATCCCTTCTTTTTGATTTCTTTCTTTTTTATTCGAAGCATCGAAAGAATATGATTGCTTTCTTTTTTATACCTAAAAAACATAACAAAGCCTGAATATGATTGCTTTCTTTTTTTATTCCAAGCACGAAAGAAACACATTAACGTTTATGCGGCATGGAAACATGAAAGGAGAGACCAAAATAATCAAACAGTTCTAAAAAAAATAGCAAAACCTACCAAATGTTTGAATTTCATTCCCTGGTCACAGTAGGTGGAAGGAGGTGGCACAATGGAGTCGTTGGTTGACCCGACGGCGGCGTTATTGCAACCTACTATTGCTCCGGCGACACTGATGGTGTGGAGTAGAATGAGAAAAACTTCGACCATGTAATCAAAGAAACACAAAGGCAATGAAGACGATGAATGATAATTAGGGTTTTATGAGATTTTTTTGGTCTCCTGCGCTTTTCAAAAAAAGAGACGGAAAAAGAGATAAAAGGAGAGAGATGGGGAGAGATTTTAGGAGTTGTTAAATTTAGTGAAATATGTAGTGACTAAAATACCCTTTTCATATTATAAAATTTACCCTCTAATCCCTTTACTTTAATAAATTGATAATAATTGCACAACATTCTAAGCCTTTAATCTATCAATTTGAATGGATGAGATATGTTCTCGCGATCTAACCTTTTTTTTGCCTCAATTGATCCTTATTCTATATATATATATATATATATATATATATATATATTTAATAAATTGATAATAATTACACAACATTCTAAGCCTTTAATCTATCAATTTGAATGGATGAGATATGTTCTCGCGATCTAACCCTTTTTTTTGCCTCAATTGATCCTTATTCTATATATATATATATATATATATATATATATATATATATATATATATATATATATATATATATATATATATATATATATATATATATATATATATATATATATATATATATATATATATATATATATATATATATATATATATATATATATATATATATATATATATATATATATATATATATATCTATATATATATATATATATATATATATATATATATATATATATATATATATAGATGTAGGTTCAAATATATTTTCTAAATACTGTGCGACTGTGCGACCTAATAATATCAATCGATTTCACAAGGGCACGATCGGAATACCCTTCCCCTATTCTTCCCCCATTCTTCCTTCCACGAGCCTGCTTCTCTCAGCCCTAATCCAGCGGCCGTCACTACCATCGCCACCGCACCGGATCGAATGAACCATAGCAGCACCACACGCTTTCCCTCTCCGATGCACGTTCACGCCGACGGAAGCAAATTCACGCCGACAGAAGCAAATTCAAGCATCGATTGAAGAAAATTAGAACTTTGGATAGCTACTTAACGATTGGAAGCAGATTGAAGCATATTCGAACTTTCGATTGAAGCAAATTGAAGCACGATCAAGTCGATTTTGAAGCATTCGATCTAATTTGCAGGTTTAAAAAAATCGATCTCCGTTTTTTTTTCTTCTGGGTTTTGGAAATGCATTCTCAGAGAATGTGGATGAATGTCTATGAAAATGCAGTAGCAATCGTTCACGTTCATGAGAATGGTTCACGTTCATTCTCAGAGAATGGGCATTCTCAGAGAATGTGGATGAATGTCTATGAGAATGCAGTAGCAGTCGTTCACGTTCATGAGAATGGTTCACGTTCATTCTCAGAGAATGGGGCATTCTCAGAGAATGTGGATGAATGTCTATAAGAATGCAGTAGCATTCCTTCACGTTCATGAGAATGGTCCACGTTCATTCTCAGAGAATGAGGCTTTCCATATAGCAGTTCTCAGCCCTCTGTAAACATATATAATCAGTCCATTCTCCGAGAATAGACTTTGAAAACTCTTACGTAACTATTTTTTTACGTCAACAACAATTTTACAAGTTCATTATCTGATAATCAATATGCGGAATTCCAGAGTCCCGTTCCCAACCAACAGCGTCGCCGACGACCATCTCTGTCGCCTCCGGCAGCCGCAAACGGCGTCAAAAAACACCACCGCATTGTGTCCGTGATTCTAGCATGTGTATCGTACATTCCGTTGTTATGGGTTTTAGGGATTTTTACTCTTTTACCCTTAACCGGGTTTTTCATTTAAATACACGCGCATTCTATGATTTTCATTTAAAAATGTCATTTATTTACAGCCATTGATTTTATTGATCTAATGGTCCATGTTAGGTCCTACAATCACACTGTATTTAATACTAACTCTATATATATATATATATATATATATATATATATATATATATATATATATATATATATATATATATATATATATATATATATATATATATATATATATATATATATATATATATATATATATATATATATATATATATATATATATATATATATATATATATATATATATATAGAATCAGGATCAGGTGAGGACTCCTATTTTCGTGAGGATTGCGTGGACTAATCTTAACCATTAATCTGATAAAATGAAGGGCTGTGATAAATCCGGATTTTTTTTATTTGTTATTACTGACGCGGTGGCATTTTTGTGATTAATGGGAACTTTGAGTTACTTTTCCTGTAAAGGGTAAGGAGTTTGAGGGCTGGATCGTCATTTGTATTTTATTAAACCCTCGTTCAGTTATCAACCCTCGTTCAGTTATTCCATCGTTCTTACGAAATCCAGTCGAGGGATCTTCAAAAATTCTCGTTCGTTTTTGTTTAATCGTTCGTAATCTGCCCTTCGATGTGTGTTTGAAGCATAGATATTGTTGAATCGATCGTATTTTGCTCAAATTTGGTACTACATTTTCCGGTTTATCTGTGAAGAACGTAGGTGAGTTTTGTATGATTTTGTTCATATTTTTGCTGTTAATCTTATGATTTGTGCTTATTCTAGTTAATATTTAACCTAACATTTGTATTTTTCAGTATCGATCGTTGTACTGTCTTTACATTCCCGAATTATCTATGTGACCTCGTTTTTTTCGAAATTTCTGGTTAAATGGAATCATGTATGTTTATTTAATTGATTTAAGACAAAACTTCATAAATGGTCCCTGTGGTTTCAGAAGATATCGAGTTTGGTCCCTAACTTTCAAAAGCCTCACACCTAGTCCCTGTCCCTGTGGTTTGAAAACTTTTGTTAAATAGTCCCTGAGCCATACAAAATTACTAATGTACCCTTTTTAATTTCTTTTACATTTTCTTTAACTACAATTTATTTTTAAAGGTAAAAAAGAAAAAGAAAAAAAAACAAAACACACCCTCATCCTCACCCCTCCCCCTCCACTCATTTCTTACCATACCACCACCACCACCGTCCACCATCACCCCACCTCCACCTGCCACCACCGTCCACCTGCGATTTATGGTAGTATAGATCTCTAATTGTTAGTCAGTTCCTTGAGCTCTCTATGAACTAATGCAAAGTTAACAACCGACCAACCTGGTTCCCCTAAACTACCCATCCTATTGACAAAGCCTGGTTAATAATCATGCTTTTACTTGCAACCGAGCAACATGAACTAGTTTATTAGCTCAAGACAAACAAGGGAAAACATATATCTATACGAGAATTTGACTTCCACAGAAAAACCTTGTTAATAATAGTGCTTTTTAATCGTTTAAAACATCAACATAAACTAGTATTCTAGCTCAAGTCAAACAAATCAAAACATAATTCCATACGTGAATTAAATTTCCACACACCTTTTCTCTTTCTCTTTCTATCTCCCACCACCGTCCACCACCACCTTCATCATCGGAATCGGAATTTAAAGCTGCATTCAAAAGTTAAAGCTGGAATCGGAAGTTTTCTGCAATCACTTCAAACCAGAATTCTTTTTCTGCAATCAATTCCACTTGGGAATTGTTTTCTGCAATCGATTCAAACCCATGAACATCTCTTAAATTCCATCTCTTAAATTCCATCATTTGAATCCCTTTTTAATCGTTTTCTGCAATCCCTTTTTAATCGTTTGAATCCCTTTTTAATCATTTGCAAATTGGAGGGAGGTTCTTACCGGTGGTAGGAGACGGGGACGATTCCAGCACGGTACTCAGCAATCTTAAGGAACATGGGTATGGCGAGGTCGAAGCAGGGTTGCACCATCCACCATTGTCGCTGGGGAGAGCGTAATTAGGAGGACAGAAGTTGGTTCCAGTAACGAAAATGGAGGGAATACCAGGGTGTTGCGAGTACTGTTTCTTGGAACGACGAGAGCCCTTCGCCGGAGAAGAAGACCGGCAACAGGAGGACAGGACGGCGGCTGAGTCGCTTCCAAAAGATGAGAACCCTAGAGAGAGAGAGAGAGAGAGAGAGAGAGAAGGGGGTAGAGAGATGAAGTAGAGAGAGGGAGGGGGTAACCGGGTAAGGGTGGGGGAGGGGGTTTAGGGTGGTAATTCTTTTCATTTTCTTTTTCTTTGTTGTTTTTAAAAATAAGTTTTAATTAAAGTAAATGTAAAAGAAATTAAAAAGGGTACATTAGTCATTTTGTATGGCCCAGGGACGATTTAACAAAAGTTTTCAAACCACAGGTACTAGGTGTGAGGTTTTTGAAAGTTCGGGACCAAACTTGATATCTTCTGAAACCACATGGACCATTTATGAGGTTTTGTCTTGATTTAATGTGTTTATTTGTTCTGTTTGTGTTTTATATTATGATATAGATGTGTTTTTCTAAAACCCTAGTTATTTGTATCATATTTTCTTAAACAGATGTGTTTTAGATGGTTTGTTTTTTTTTTGAATTTTTCACATATGTATCATTGCTATAATCATCCAATCAATGAAATTACATTGTTATAATCTGTAGTCTTCTGAAAGTACAATGCTATGGGATTGTGTTAGGAACAACTGAAAGTAGGATTCTATAATTAACAAATCAATCAAAGTATATTGTTATAATATGTAGACTTCTCAATGTACAATGTGGTGGACTTGTGGTAGGAACAACTGAAAGTATGATGCTATATATAGCAAACATATCAAGTACAATTATACAATAAGATATTTTGAAAGTAAAATTCAATAAGCAACTGATGAAACAAAAGTGCATTGTTATCTATTGTTTTTTAATACTTTTTGTTTGATATATAGGTGATTCTAAAAAGAGGAAGAGAAAGTCTGTTCATCCAGAAAGTAAAAGTAAAGCTAGTTATTTTGATCTTTCTTCAAGTTGAAAATCAACATTAAAGGCTCAAAATGTAGTTGAAGTTTCTTCCAGTAAACCAGTGAAAGTTAAAAAGGGCAAAATTACAAGTTCTTCAACAGCAAATAGCAGTGATGATGATTTTGTTTCTCAACCGGTGTTTGATCAAGTTGAAGTTCCTGTGAAGAAAGGTGGTATTGCTTTTAGGAACCCATCTGGTTTGATTTTAGAGATATTTAGTTCATTTAATGATAATCAGAAATCTACAGTGAATGAAATAGGTTTTGGATTTATAGGTGATTTTGTAGTAAAAAAATTTAGAAGGGATTTGTGTTTTTGGATTCTGGAGAACTATGATGAGAAAAGAAATGTATTGTGTGTGAATAATCAAGTCATTCACATCACAAAGAAGAGTGTTCATGATATATATGGATTACCTATGGGTAACATCTTGATGATTTTACCTATTAAAAGCCGTTTTGGTGATCCTATAATTAAAAAGTGGAGGGATCAGTTCGGTAAGGGCAAAGAGAGAATTAGATTAGTTGATTTGAAAAACTTTTTAGAGAAAAGCACTGATTTTGGTGAGATGTTCATACTAAACTTTTTGGTTGCTTATGTTACTATTATGATCGATGCTCCAGCAATGGGTACATGCAACCAGAAGTTTTTAGAGAATTTTAATGAACATCTTAATGTAAAAGAGTTTGATTGGTGTGGTTTTGTTATTGAATGCTTGAAAGAAAGCAAGAAGGGTTTGAATCTTAATTCAAAAACACAATATGCTGGTCCAGTTGCCTTTCTTGTGGTAAGTTTAAATTTATAATTTTGTATCACATTGTTAGTTTTTTTGTTTAATTAATGATGCAAACTTCGTTTTTACGTGTTGCAGTTATTATACCTTCATTGCATGAAGTTGCGTTCTGATGTTTCTGTTAAAAGAGTGTATCCATCTACTTCTTATTGGAGTGGTAAAAAAGTTGGTGATAGGTTGAAAAGTTTACAACATTTTGGTGATGTTGATGTTATAGAAACATACAAAGATAATGTAGATGATGATGATTCACAAAGTAAGAAGCAAAAGAAGATGAAGGAGAAAAAGAAGATTCAGGAAAAGAAGAAGGTGGATGTTTCATCTAAAAAAATGGAATCAAGTGTAAGGAATAAGACATTAGATAAGGAAGTTAAAGGTAATATAATGTAGATGATGATGTTTTTTATAATTAATGTCTGATATTTTACTAATAATTGTTTATTTTTTCTAAATCAGATGATGTTATCTTGGACAAAGGGAAGAAGGTTGTTGAAGATATAAGTGAGAAGGATGTTAGAGAAAGGATGATGTAAGTGAAGAGGTGGTAAAGTCTGTTGATCATAATTCTGATTTTGATGTTATTTTAGATGGTACATGATCTTTAGAGATATGTAATTATTTATTAATTTGTTAATTTTAGACAAACATTATCTCATAGTTCATTTGTTATTTGGTGATGTATTTGTTAATGATGCAATTTTTTTCAGGCTTTTAAAGAAAAGTTGAATAGTGTGTTTAAAAAATATTTTGAATCCAAATCAAGCATTGATGAGTGGATTAGACGTGCCTGGGATCAATTCCCAGGTAATCAGGAGATTTTGGATTATACTACGAAGTAATGGAGAGTTCAACAAGGCTCATGAAAAGATTGTACTAGTTGATGATGAAGATTTCAATGATGTTACTCTAGAAAAGGATAATGATTTGAATGAAGAAGGAACCAGTGGTAAAGAAAACGAGCTTTCTATGACACAATTACTCGATGATCCAAATTTTTGTGTTGAGATTGAGATAAATGCATTGTAGTTATTGCAAAACAATCTACTACTTCTGTAGTTGCTAGTGAAGGTTTGATAGGAAGTGTTGGTGTAAGAACCCTAAAATTTTGGTAAAGTCATAAAATAAACATATGTAAAAGTTGGGTTGAATAAGGGCGTAATAGTAAAAATTGGTAAAAAGGGCAAAATGGTTATTTGGTATACCAATGACTTTAATGCAAAGAAAATATAATGTTGGGATAAAAATGAAAGAAAATAAAAACTTATAATGTTATACAAATGAATTTTTGGTGTCATTTTGGGAAATAATGGAATTTTGTACAAAAAGGGTAAAATGGTCTTTTGTTGCATTATAGACCAAAATGTAAAATAATTTTTATGATGTGGGGCAAATATGTAAGAAAATGAACTTTGTGTAATAAAATTAGGGTTTTAGTGCCAAAGTGTAGATTTTAGAACTCGAGGGTTAGAAATGAAAATATGGAGGTATAAATAGGAGAAAATATCTCCCATTCCCAGAACATGATAGAACATTCGGGAGAGATTGGGAGAGCACGGGAGAATACCAGTTTTGATGATCGGTGGAAGCTAGAAACAAGAATTCAAACAATTACTAGGAATTGAAGAGTTTTCAAGCTAAACCAAGGTTAGTAATCAAGTTCCTAACCTAGTTTCTTATGTGTTCTTCACGGGATGAAACTGGAAACTGAAATTCCAGTTAAGGTCCAAGTGGTTTAAATAATTTCTAACATCAAACATGTTCTAAGTATTAAGAAAATGAATGTAAATCAAAGGGTAGTTGAAATTGGGTTTTTGGCTCAATAACCCTAAATCACGGGTTTATATGACCAAGTTGATTTAAAAGGGTTTTAATGAGTCTAATATGCTGAAATAGATAAAAGAAACTAGTTGTAATCGTTAATTGAATTGAAACTAAGGTTTTGGTGTAAAAATGTAAAAACTGAAATTTTTGATAAAGGAATGGAATCAGTGATTCCATTGAGTTATAACCTGATGTAAACTGAAGGTTTTAGTCATGGAATGATTTGATATTGATTAAGTTAAGTATTAAGAACTTAATATACGAAAATAGGGAGTTATAGGTCAAAAATCGGGCAAAATCTCGCACCTGCAGCACAGGCACGAGTCGTGCCCTTTTGCACTACCATTGGCACGAGTCGTGCCACCCTGTAGAAGCTAGAAAAGGCATTCTACAAAGAGCACGAGTCGTGCTCTTTCATGCACAAAATGTGCACGAGTCGTGCTCCAAGTCAAGGGCAAAATAAAGTTGCAATTTGATGCTAGGCCTATCCATTTGATGTCAAATTGATACCATAAGGTTAATATGATATAAAAACATGAAAAATCATGTTAAGTTGAGTGTATGACTTTCCAAGGGTATAATGGGCAATAATATACTATGTAAGTGATAATTGAAAGTAGCAAAGAAGAGGATAAGTGAAGTAATGAATGTCACAACCATATTGTGATATGAGTCTAGTGAGATCTGAAATCAGTGGTATATACATACTGTTAAAGTATAACATGTTATTAATAAAATGTGAATAAACTCCTTAGGTACTTAAGGAGTAAAAGATCATGAATAGGAGGGATGAGGAAAAGGATGGTTCTAGTTAGACTTCTCTAACTAGTCAAGGTGAGTAATGTGTGGATTTTTTGAGTACATAGCAAATGGGTTTTATACAAAGAAATGAATTTTATATACAATGTTTTTGGAGTCAAATGGTTTTATGGAAATTGAAATGGTTTAATGAAAATGAAAGTGATTCTATGGAACTGGAAATGGTTTTTTGAACCTGGAATGATACTAAAGTAAGATGAAAGTGATTATGTGGAACTGGAAATGGTTTTGTGAAACTGGAAATGATACTATGAAATAGTAAGTACAATGTGTACAGAAATGATAAATGAGAAATACAGAGAATTAATAAAGTGATTGAGCCCTGTTGATGAGTTAAGAAGTATCCGGATAAAGATCACGGTCTGCTGCGGTAGGGGTGGTCAAAAGACACTACTGGGATGGTACCTCCCGTCGCGAAGTAGTTGTCTAATTGGTACCTTGATGGATGAATTCGTTTCATGCTGTCGAGGGAGGAGTTATACGGGTGCGTCTCGTATAAAACCTACGGGTGCGCTCGTAGGAATGTGCTCACAAATGAAAAGGAGTACCTATGGGTGCGCTCATAGGAAATTGAATAATATGAAAATTTGGAGTGTTTAGAATATGATAAATTATTTTGGGTCTAAAACCCGTATTACTCACGAGACGTATGTCTTACGTATTATTTTTTTTAAAAATGCTATGTACTCAGGTAGCAATGGGAAAGGGTAGATGATGCGTTAAAGGAACAGGAGTCCTAGATTGATCAGAGTATGTACCTACTTCCTTAAATTATGGTAATGTATTGAGCTTGTGACACCCCATATTGAAACTGAAAAAATTTTATGGGAAATTTAGCACATAAATTGTTTTATTAAAATATTGTATATGGGATGGGGTGTTACAAATTTGGTATCAGAGCCATAGTTTAAGTGAACTAGGTGTCAATACTTGAACCTAGACTTAAACTGTGTAGGAGTTAAGTAGGGTACATACTTAACTATCATCTCCATACTTTCCAGTTGATAACATACTTCTATTGTCTTCATGTACATGTACATTATCCTCTTTATCATCTTCTCCACCGAAAAGTCTATCGAAATATTCTTTTGCAGTCAACAGTTGTTTGTTTGTTGGCTCATTTAGAAGTAGGGTTTCAATCTTTTTCGCCAATTCTTTTTTATACCGAACAATACTTGAAATGCGTAAGCTTATATCAATAATGTCTTCCTATAAATATGACAAAAAACATGAAACTATCAGTTAATATGTTATTTATATTTTACTTGTAACATCTCAATAAGATGCTGTAAATAATACCTGAACTGTCTTAATAACTTCACTTTTTGGTTCCTCATCCTCCATGTGTTCACCACCTGTAAAGTTCCCGAATCCACCATGTTTCAACTCGTATAATTCCCTTTTTTTCACCTCATCATAATCCAAATTCACAATGCCAGGCAATCTTCTTGGAACACTATCGTTTGGTATTCTTATGTGATGCAAATATGTTAATTGCATTTTAGCACAATTAATACGATTAGTGTAGTAATCTAAATATGTTAACACAGCATATATCATTTAATATAAAACTTACCGGTAGAAATGTAATTGGACCGTAGTAATGATGCTTGTTTGAACAAGGTATCCATTTCCTTTTTGAACCTTTCACTGCATTCAACACGTATTGGCACCAATCTAATGAACTGATATTCTTTATCCCAACAACCTTCTTCACAATTTGCTTCATTATGTATCCGGTTTTATAAGCTTTGCATATGCAACAGTTGAAGAGAGCTACAAAATTCAACCTGAAGATGATCCCATCATCATCCGAATCCTGTATCCTTTTAACCAGTTCACTCCTTGAGATATCCTGCTTAACAAATTGAGCCTTCCAAGCAGTAAAAATTTCATTTGTTTCATCCACTTCCTCAGCATCATCGATATCTGTACCACCATTTGGTATCCCCAAAATATCATGTACTACATTAGGTGTCAAGATGATGTCCCATTTACCAGTTATTATTATAAGGTTTTTGTTTTCTAGATTAGCTACCACATAATGACCTAGCTTAGCAGAACTAACTCCCAGCTTCATGTTTAAAAACGATCCAATTCCGATTTCTCTAACAGCTTCTTTTTTATCTTCAGATAATGATTGAACAACCTCAATCATTGAGGAAGGGGACGTCTTTATCCGTAACCCATAAGGTTTGTTGAATCGAGTACTAGAAGTGGTTTTCAATATATTTTTAGTATTGCTTCTAATTCTCTTAGACGATGCTTTCGGGGATGATCTTAATCACCTTCCTGGTGTGATTGCTTTAACAAGACCTTTCCTTGATTTCTTAGCTTTAACTTGATCTATAAGCTTTGATTCTGAAATTTTCCTTTTACTACACCTTCTTGTTGATGAAGTGATAGCAGACTTGGTATATTTGATAATGTTTGCAGGAGGAGTCATGTCTTGTTCATCATCTGTTAAAATAATAAACATCAAATATTATGCATATAACACTTTTTTTAAAAAATGAAATAACTGCATATTTTTAAACATATATGATTGCTGAATATAGACCATAAAACATTATTTGGATAGATTAAGTTAAACATGAGCACGGATAACTGTAAAGCTAATCATTCACATGTATTTCAATACGTATATTTTGTATGCAACATTACAATCACACATTCCAGCTCAACATAATTTTATTAACTACATATTAATGTATTACTATATACACTATAGTTAAAGCCATCATATACATAATAAATGAAAGTTTGCCTGAATGAATAATTTTCATACATACATGTACTCTACATATGGTAGTCTATGTGTGTATGTACATTACACGTGCATATGTACATTAAGTGTGTGGTTATAGGCTACATGTACACATATGTGCATATATAGACTAAAGAATTGCACATGTGTAAGTGTATGTGTGTATGTACAGTACATATGTGTACACAACATTGTGTAATGTATGTGTGTATGTACAGTACATCTGTGTAATGTTCTGTACACATGTACATACATACTTTTTATAATGGATGCATATGTACATGACACAATAATGTAATGAATACGTATATATACTTTTAATTATTGAAGCATATGTACATAACACAATCTTCTTATTAATGTGTACATATCACAAGACCGAATATCTAACAGTTGATTACATAAGCAGATGTGTATATGTTAATTGTATGCTTATATGTACACTACAGCTGTGTGTTTTTTATAAAATTATAAAACATAAATTTTATACCTTCATTATTCGGATGCTTTTGAAGCCCAATATTGTTTTCTTCTTCATTGTTATCGCCTTCAACATCCACGTCTTCATCAACAGCGTTCTCATGTTCTTGAGTATCATATTCAACCCCTGCATCCTCAACTATATTGTTATTCTGTTCCTTGGTATCATTATCAAGCGATTCAACCTCGTCTTCGATTACTAATGGGTTGTCAGGTTCATTTGAAAATCTCCTGAGTTGCTTCTTCCTCTGCCTTTCGCTTCTTCTACCGTAAACTACAAATGACGCAACAAAATTACAAATTGTAACATACAAGAGGTTTTGTATGTACATCATACCTCTATTGACCATTTTATTCTTCTTTTCCCTTGATGCCTGTAACAAATCAAACACACAATACAAATGATTATAGCGAAATTTAATATATTTGATGAAGCGTAGAAAACGATGATTTAGGGTTACGATCCTCGTTCCGTAAACCACTTTTACAGTGTTTTCGGGCCATAAATCTTTAAATCGATGTTAAAATCATACAATGTATCAATCATGAAGTCGATATATGTATAAAATTGATATAGATGAACGATGCATGAGAAAGATTTATGTGGTTCGTATCTTACCCTGTAATCGTCTTCGTCTTCGTCTTCAGTAAGGTTTCCAATGAATACAATATTATGCTCACAACCCTCTTTTAGCTACTATAATTACGATATTGATTCAAAGTTGTATCTCTAAATTATGGAAGCTGATTATACGGGATTCAGTTTCAATCGGAAAAAGAGAAGCTATTTTCGTTTTCCCAATTATACCCTTCACCGCGTTATTAAACCATGTGAAAGGGGCAATTAGTTTGATTTAATTACAATTATGCCACCTTGTATATCAACCATCCAAATATTTGATCTAGTGGTGTAGATTTAGTTCCTAGGTTCTCATGAAAATTATGGTTCTCTCTTGATCTTAACCCTATATATATATATATATATATATATATATATATATATATATATATATATATATATATATATATATATATATATATATATATACTAGGTATATACCCGCGCGTTGCGCAGGAGTAAAATTTATATAGTAAAAATGTTGGTCGGTCACATACACTTTAAAACTTTATATTCAATCTAAACATTCAATACTAAATATAAACGGGTACCATAATATATATATATATATATATATATATATATATATATATATATATATATATATATATATATATATATATATATATAATGTATTAATAGTAATATTTCAAAACTTGAAAAATAATACACAATAACCCTTTTGAATTCAATAATATATAAATAGTGAAACATCAAAATAAAGTAAACAATACATCAGTTAATTAATAAGTTTGTATTTTACAAAATAAATTTTTTAACATGAGTAAAATAATATAATTTTTAAACACTCTCATTAATGGTTTACACTAATAAAATTTAGACACCCATTTATGAACAATATCTATTCTTATTACATTTATTTAATCATGAAAGGTATATATATAACTATTACTTTTAATAAGTAAAGTTAGAAATAAAACAAACAATGAAAATAAGATTATCTCAAAATACGAATAAACACGGCATCATTGTGCTAAAAATTAAAATAGAAATTTGAACGACCAAACACGATAACAATATAATATTAACCATAAAAGTATGAATAAAATGGTTATTCTAAGACTATGGAAAAAAACCATACAAAAATAATATCACATACAAAATTGAAGTCATTTTTCACACACTCTAGATAACAAAATCTAAAAAAGATGAAACGAATGTGTGAGAAATTGAAAAGAGAAATAAAGCAAGTATGCTTTTAATATTTTAATGTTATTATATAGGTAAAACTTATTAAGTAATGAATCAATAAAGTCAATTATACCATTAACTTATCATAAGTTTAAGATTTTAGGTTATCGAAGATGAACATAATAAAAATAAAATAAGTTTGTTATTTTACATTAAGTTCATGACTAAGCATATAAATTAATAAATTTAAAAGTAAAAACTATGAAAAATAAAAATATCAACATGACTAAAATAATATAATTTTTAAGTACCATCATGAATGGTTTTCACTAATGATATTTAGTTATACATAATCAACAACCTCTGTTCTTATTACATTTATTTAACCATGGAATTTATGTATACAACAATTACTTTTAATAAGTAAAGTTATAACTAAAATAAACAATTAAAATAGAACCCTCTCAAAATACAAATAAACATAAGATCATTATGCTAAAAATAAAAATAGAAACATGAAAAACCAAACCCGGATTATATAATATTAGTTTAAATACTAAGTATTTAACATTTGTATTAAAAAATATTAAATACTTACAAATTGATAAAGAGAACATATAGAATTCAACATAAACTTCATATATAGAAACATTATCTATTGCAATAATCATTGATGCCACAAACTAACTTTTTCAACTCTTCATATTTGAATTACAAATCTCTTCAAACACATGTATCTTTTTTGTGAGTAAAGCTTATTTATATACTACTAATATAAGTTACAATGTGTATAAATGAGGAAAATAAAAAGTCATTACCAATTAATAGCCATAAGTTAAAAACTCTTGAGTTGTAGTATTAAGTATCAATGAATTAGAAAATTCTTGAGTTGTAGTGGGAGTTTCAAATGAATGTGGTGCTAGTATATGAGCTATCTTGAATCACATTCATTTGAATGGCCTCAATTATAAGATTTACTAAAATTATATAGTAAAAATGTTGGACGGTCACATACACTTTAAAACTTTATATTCAATCTAAACATTCAATATTAAATATAAATGGGTGTCATAATATATATCTTGTATTAATAGTAATATTTCAAAACTTGGAAAATGATACACAATAACCCTTTGGAATTCAATAATATATAGATAGGCAAACATCAAAATACAGTAAACAATGCATCAGTTAATTAATAAGTTTGTTATTTTACATTACGCTAATGACTAAGCTTATAGATTAATCAATTTAAAAATAAAAACTATACAAAATAAAGTTTTTAACATGAGTAAAATGATATAATTTTTAAACGCTCTCATTAATGGTTTACACTAATAAAATTTAGACACCCATTTATGAACAATATCTCTTCTTATTACATTTATTAAATCATGAAAGGTATATATACAACTATTACTTTTAATAAGTAAAGTTAGAAATAAAACAAACAATTAAAATAAGATTATCTCAAAATACGAATAAACACGGCGTCATTGTGATAAAAATTAAAATACAAATTTAAACGACCAAACACGAACACGATATAATATTAACCATAAAAGTATGAATAAAAAGGTTCTTCTAAGATCATGGAAAAAACCATACAAAAATAATATCACATACAAAATTGAAGTCATTTTTCACACACTCTAGGTAACAAAATCTAAAAGATATGAAACGAATGTGTGAGTAACTGAAAAGAGAAATGAAGCAATTATGCTTTTAATATTTTAATGTTCTTATATAGGTAAAACTTATTAATTAATGAATCAATCAAGTCAATTATACCATTAACTTATCATAAGTTTAAGATTTTAGGTTATCGAAGATGAACATAATAAAAATAAAATAAGTTTGTTATTTTACATTAAGTTCACGACTAAGCATATAAATTAATAAATTTAAAAGTAAAAACTATGAAAAATAAAAATTTCAACATGACTAAAATAATATAATTTTTATGTACCATCATGAACGGTTTTCACTAATGATATTTAGTTATATATAATCAACAACCTTTCTTCTTATTACATTTATTTAACCAAGGAATTGATGTATACAACAATTACTTTTAATAAGTAAAGTTGGAACTAAAATAAACAATTAAAATAGAACTCTATCAAAATACAAATAAACATGAGATCATTATGCTAAAAATCAAAATAGAAACATGAAAAACCAAACCCGGATTAGATAATATTAGTTTAAATACTAAGTATTTAACATTTGTATTAAATAAACATATTAAACACTTACAAATCGATAAAGAGAACATATAATATGCAACATAAACTTCATATATAGAAACACTATGTATTGCAATAATCATTGATGCCACAAACTAACTTTTTCAACTCTTCATATTTGAATTACAAATCTCTTCAAGCACATGTATCTTTTTTGTGAGCAAAGCTTATTTATATACTACTAATATACGTTACAATGTATATAAATGAGAAAAATAAAAAGTCATTACCAATTAATAATCATAAGTTAAAAACTCTTGAGTTGTAGTATTAAGTATCCATAAATTAGAAAATTCTTGAGTTGTAGTGGGAGTTTCAAATGAATGTGGTGCTAGCATATGAGCTATCTTGAATCACATAATTTGAATGGCCTCAAAAATCTCTTCAAGCACATGTATCTTTTTTGTGAGCAAAACTTATTTATATACTACTAATATACGTTACAATGTATATAAATGAGAAAAATAAAAAGTCATTACCAATTAATAATCATAAGTTAAAAACTCTGGAGTTGTATTATTAAGTATCCATAAATTAGAAAATTCTTGAGTTGTAGTGGGAGTTTCAAATGAATGTGGTGCTAGTATACGAGCTATCATGAATCACATAATTTAAATGGCCTCAATTATAAGATTTATATATATATATATATATATATATATATATATATATATATATATATATATATATATATATATATATATATATATATATATATATATATATATATATATATATATATATATATATATATATATATATATATATATATATATATATATATATAGGTTCAATAGAGAACTCCAAAAAGGTAGAGAACTAGAGACTAGATCTCAATCGTCCAAAATTTCAATTCTACGGCTAAGATCAAAGTTCCATTTATGCCAAATATGAAAAGTAATGGAATCAATTTGAAACATTTAAAATGGTGCAAGGGCAAAAAAGGAATTTTATATTTTGGGCTCCATATAATCAAACTTTTAATATGGAAATAATATCTCTCTCTTTCTATCTCTCCGTCTCTCTCTCTTTCTCTCTCGCTCTCTTTATATTAGGGCGTATTCCTCTCTTCCATCCCCTTCATCGGCTCCTGATTACCACAGCCGATAACCACCGTCTCTCGCACTCCCTCACGATCGGTATTTCCGTCATCACCAGATATCAAGTTTGCACACTTGTCGCCTCCTATCACAGTCTCTGCCCTAACCGATTACAACACCTTCACCCTCCTACAGTCGACCACCTTCACAAAAATCGGACCCTAATAAATATTCATCAGTCGTATCACATAGTTAGGACTCAATGTTGTATATACTGCACAGACGAACAAACGGAAGAAAAATACAACAAACCGTCGGAGTTGTTTCTTGATCTTCATCACCAAGTTTCATGTAAAAAGGAAGGGGGTAGGTTTTTTTATTCGTTTTTTACATATGTCGTCACTTATCTCCCAAACAAAACTAATGAGGAACAATTATTATTTTGATAAGGATTTTAAAACTTTTTTATTTTGATTTGTATTTCTTTTCGATAATATGATTTGTATTTCTTAAATCTATATTGGTGGAAAGATGTATTCAAAATCTAACTATTTTGATGAATTGACCTTATTATGTAGTTTAAAGATTTGCTTTAATTGCATATTTACATCTAATTATTTATCTCTGTTGAACAATATGTTAAAAATCTAGCTTAATTCTTATGACAAGATCAATACTAGCTAATTGTTTGACCTAATCTGTAGTTTTAAAGATTTGATTTAATCGTATATGCGAAACTAGATGTACATTTATAAAAGTTTTCTTACTCAAATATGCCAAACTAGACACAAACAAGTGTGTATATATATATATATATATATATATATATATATATATATATATATATATATATATATATATATATATATATATATATATATATATAGATTGGGTTTATCATAGATGAAATAATTATATAAAATAAGAGACTTCTGTGTTTATTCATCAAGTTTTATGAACCTCATGTATATAGTGACAAAGATATAATAAAATTAATATTTTATTAAAACATACAATAAAACTACAGATTTGCCTAATTAATTTACAAATTACGAGATGTCTTGGATTATTTTTATATTAAAAATGTGTATTCTTTATGTTTTTATGTGTATTCATTGATGATTATGTGTATTTTATGTTTTATGTGTTACATGTGCAAATGTATAATGTTTAACTGTATTCATTGATGATTATACGTGTTATTTATTCATGATTATGTGTATTTTTCTTTTTTCAGTTTTAATCATGATTATGTGTATTTTTCATTTTTTCAGCTTTAATCATTCATGATTATGTGTATTTTTCTTTTTTCAGTTATAAACATTTTCAATCACTGTATTTTTCTTTTTTTCACTTTTAATCATCAATGAATAACCAGTTTAATCATCAATGAATAACCAGTTTATTCATGTATGAATACAGTTTTAATATATTATTCTTATTCATTCAGGTCTATAACAACATTTTGTTAACTTTTTGTATAAATTTTTACAGATGTTATGTGCTCAAACCACATATTATTGCTCAATTTCAGAAGATTCCTGCCAAAAACGTAAGCAAATCAGGTCTGAAGCTGCTGATTAGAGGAAATGCTGGTGTATTCATTGATGATTAGGGGGATTCAATTATGATTACGGGTGTATTCATTTATGATTAGGGGCGTATTCATTTATTTCCATGATTAGGGTGTATTCACTTATGATTAGAGGTTTATTCATTTGTGATTACAACTTAACAATATTTTTTATTTCCATAATTTTCTTATATATTTATGATTACGAATGTATTGAATTTTTTATATTTGCTTTATTCATTTGTGATTACAACTTAACAAGATTGTATAGAAATAATCTCCAATTTGTGCTTTATTCATTTACGATTACAACCATATTGACATATGAATACAAAATGCGTCTATTCATACATGATTACAAATATTCTGATAAAATAATAGATTTTCAATATCATTGACATATGAATACAAAAAAAACATTTTTTTGTAAAAATAAACACATTAAATGATAATTTCTTAATTTTTGGTGATTAAAAAATGAAAAAAAATTAAAAAAATAATTGTTTTTTTAGGTAACTATTAATCAAATCCCTAGATTTTAGAAAATTATCAATTAATTTATTATATTATAATTAACTAAAATACACAATTACTAATATGTCCTTATAAAATGATTGGTTCACGTTTGGCCTCTAGTTCTCCACCTTTTATTGGTCTCTATATAACATCTCTCTCTCTCTCTCTATATATATATATATATATATATATATATATATATATATATATATATATTACAAAAATAATTTATTTTTTAAAAATAAAAAAATTATTTAAATGAAGTTTTCAACGTTTAAAAAGATTAATATTATATTTATTAAAGGTTATTAAAATAAAAGATAAATTTATTTTATATCATTTCATTCCCTACAGGAATAAAAAAAAAACCCTCCCCAAGGAAGCTCATTCTGTGAGGAATTCATTCGAGTAACCAAACATGATATTTTTTATTCTGTCATAATGCTCAATTTCATTTGCTACATACCAAACGCTATCTAACTCTTTTGGAAAGAGTATAACTAGTATGATTCCCAATACAAAGACCAATGAAAAATAAAATACCATATTAATAATTTTAATATTGGGGACGAAAATTACAACATTTAACAACATAATATACATGGATGCTATGTATCCTATTCAGAGGGATGGCAACTCATAACTTTAACCCCCATTTCTCCTTGTATTCACAAACATATATATATATATATATATATATATATATATATATATATATATATATATATATATATATATATATATATATATTGTGCTTTAATACTTGCAAAATTTACACACCACACAGATCATCATTCTTGGATGCTATCTTTCTCTGTTAAATTGCTCAGATTTCTTTCCAACTACAAAAGCCAAAAGGAGAGCGAATAAATTTTAGATTTATAGCTTATTTTTTTAAAAGATGAGAATAACACAAACCTTTGCATTTCTTGTTTTCAGTATTCGTAATTGCTCAACCAGACTGCCAATACTGAAATCATGAAATATTTTATATAAATATGTGCAATTTTTATTATAAATATTTCAGCTTGAGAACACAGTTTATTATCATATACCTTTGTTGTAACTCGATAACCTGAGCCTGCAGTTCTCTTTCCCTTGGAGAACTTGCAAGTATCTGCATGTAATAAATACTTTCAAAATCAGAAAATTTATTTAATTTATTATATATTCAATATATTAGTGAAAAATAAGGGATTCATTACTTGTGAAATTCCATTGGTTCCTGACCCCTCCGCAAACTTGATTAATTTAATTAGTTCTTCCTGTACCACATAAAAACAAAAGTATCAACTTAAAGAGTAAAATTTGTAGCCAATCAGAGAGAGGGAATTAATTTAAGGTGACAAAAAGTTTTTAAAAAAAAGGACAGATATGTACCCTTTGTGTAGTGTTATGCTGCAAAATGGTTTGCAAATAGGGAAGAACAGAAGCAGCTGATGTTATTGATACTGGAGAACTGGTAATACCACTGGAAACTGGATTCTGAAAACAAAATGAAAAGAATATGAGACATGTACCCAGAATACCACACTTATATATATATATTTTTTTTACCAATAATAGCAACGTACAGTACTTATAATTTTTTTACCAATAATGTACTTGTACTTTTTTTACCCATAATAGCAACGTACTTACATTTCGCTACCAATATGGGCAATGTACTTTATTTGTCACATGTTGCTATTATCAATAAATAAACGTAAGTACATTGCTATAATGAGTAAATTTACGTTGTTACTATTTGTAATTTGTAGAAACAAATAAGATTATTTAAAGTGTACCTTTAGATTATGATCTGCAGACAAGACTTTAAAACGTCCCTTACGCTGGACCACAGCTCCTTCTGAAACATCCTCACCTACACCACACAATGTATAAACAGACATGAAGGTTAAAATGGTAATTACCGGAAAGAAAAAACAAAGTTGACTTAGCATGTCGGTCAACGATGCCTTACCAGATAAAGAGTTACTATTCGCTTTATGTTTTTGACGACACTGCAGTGGACCGCTATGATTGCGTTGTACTTGGAATCTTGATTGCAGATGATCCCTTCATAACGACCAATCAAAGTCAAACACAAATTCATAAAATGAAAAAAAATAAAAAGAAAAAAGAAAAAAAATCCAATTACCTGTCGAAATCGGCAACCAACTTCTTACGAGGAAAATGATTATTATTATTATCTGGTAGTAGTGAACCACTCAAATATCTTCTTGGTCCATCAATAATAGGTCGCGGTACGGATTTTATTTGTCCAAAATTATCAGTATCATTGCTTTCAGTTTTTATTGATGGCTTTATGCCACCTTGTTGTTCATTGTCTGATAAATTTTCATCACCAGCATCATCTTCACAAACATCAAAACATCCCCTGTATAAATTGTAATCAACACATGTAAATCATGCTAATTAAGCGGGTATCTGTCCATTTTTAATTATTTACTTTAGATTATGATCCATGATGTAGGAATTTATGAAATATGAGCTTACTTGAGTGCTTGAAGAGGTTTTATAGGAAACGCTGCAAATGAAGTCTCCAAATCAGGAATTTCATCGATTGCATCCTGCAATGTTAAAGTTTTGACATTACACATTTTGGAAATAGTAACATACTTTACTCTTTTTACCTATATAAGCAATGTACTTTAGTTTTTAACCATAATAGCAACGTATTTTCAATTCTTTACCAATAAAAGCAACATTCTTATGGGACTGAGGTATTGTTGGTGTTGTTACATTTATTTACTCACAATAGTAACGTACTTTCATATCACTACCAATATGAGCAATATACTTTATTTGTTAAACAATTTTATTATCACTAAATATTAAACTAATGCAAGTACATAGCTATCATGAGTAAACAATTTTAAGTATGTTGCTATTGTGGATTACACATTGCTATTATCCGTAAAAAAAGTACAAGTATGCTGCTATTAAGGGTAAAAATGAAGTATATTGCTTATATTGATAAAAAGAGAATAAAGTATGTTGCTATTTCCTGAATTTACCGTACAAATTTTACTAAGAATTATTTGGAAAGTTGATGGGAAATACCTCATGGTGAGATCCATTATCTGAATGATCAGATATATCAGGGGACAGTCTCTCTGCTGGTAAACCGACATCATTGAGCCCGTTTTCTTGCTTTGAATTTGCATTCGGTTCTTCTGTATTTGATATTTCATCATAATCTTGGATCTGTCATTAAAAAAAAAAAAACAAGTTAATAATATACATTATACAACACCAGATGCTTAATGATGATGATATGAGAAAAAAAGACATACAAGGGCAGCTTGATTCTTCAAATCCTCCAGATTGAAATTCCATGCACTAATTCCACGAATGTACTCTTGCTGCAGGTTGCCAAAATTAAAAAGAAATTTCCATAATTCCATTACAGATAGAACAATTTAATATGAATTATGAAAAAAGCTTATGGTAATAAAAAATTCACCTGTGATAAATGCTCTTTTTCCCCATATAATTCCTTATTCTGCATAAGAAGTTCTGCTTCCTTTGCCTAAAACAATAAAAAGAAGGTAAAAAAAAAAAGCTAACAATATTTAAAAAAAAATAATTAATTATAGCTATTAGCATTATACCTTTAGCATCCTAAAACGGTCTCCTAATTGGGAAAGACCATTAAGAATAGTATTTTCCAAATACTCAGTTGTTCGTGCATTTTTAAAGAAAGGGTGCTTCAAAAGCTTTTCTGATGAGGGGCGTTTTTTCGGGTCTTTCACCAAGCAAGCAGCAACCAAATCTTTAAAGGACTGCAAAGCTGTTGCAAGTTATCAAAACATTCTAGAACATTTGAGGTCATTATAGGACGAAACAAACCTTTGAAAACTTTTTGTCCCTTTCATAGTCAAGACCTGGTGGTGCATTTTGCAGAGTCATCAGCAAAACCTGCAAAAAATGAGACACGAAGGGTATAAGGGTATAATGGTCATTTAAAAAAAGGCATTATATAGTTATTTTAACAAAAGAATTACCTTCATTGGTGGATACTTGGAAAATGGTGCATGCCCATGAGCGAGTTCAAGAGCTGTGATTCCAAATGACCAAATGTCTGCTCTGTTGATACATAACACAATTCTTTAGTTTAGAGATCTTCAATTCAAAGCAATCTGACAACATAAGTATAGAAATATATACAAGAGTAAATTACAAAAATGGCCCCTGAGTATTGCTCTTTCTTTGCAATTTTGGTCCCAAATACTTTTCTTTTACAATTTTGGTCCTTATTTGAGATTTTTGTAAAGTTTTGGTCCCTGCTACTACAAGTAAAAAGACTATATTACCTTTTTCTGAGGTTTTGTGATGTTTTGTTAATATGTAAATATACGATAAATAATAAAAGTTTGTGAAATTTTAAATGAAGGGTAATATAGTCATTTTACATGGAACAAGGACCAAAACATTAGGATACTTCAAAACAAGGAACAAAACATCAAATAAGGACCAAAAGTTCGAGAGAACTTTTAGGGACCAAAATTGGGAAATAAAACAGCGACACTCAGGGACCATTTTTGTAATTTCCTCTTTATAGAAGAATAATGAACAAATAAATCATCACTTACTTGAAGTCATATCCATGCAATTGCTGCATAACTTCGGGTGCCATCCTAAAAAACATTTCCAAGACATAATTAAATAATCTTTATATATTAGGTGATGAAATTAACGACATTTAAGTGGAAAATCATAAGCCAAAAAGGGATCATACCAACAAGGAGTACCCACAAAAGTATTTCTTGAACGTTGCCTATCACCAGTATCAAACATACAAGCAGATACTCCGAAATCAGCTAACTTAATGGACCCGTTAAAATCAACCAATATGTTTCCTGCCTGAAAAAAACATCATAAATGGTAACATTAACAATTAAAGAATAAACGGAACAATACATTGGGTAAAAATTGAGGGCCATACATACCTTCACATCTCTATGAATGTGTCCATGATTATGAAGATAAACAAGGGCTTTAAGGACCTCTCGCAGCAATGTAGCTATAACAGGTTCTTCAAAGCCTTCTTGATAAGATGATTTCATTATGTGAAGACATGATCCTGCAGCCATATAAGGGGTAACAACCCAAAGGCTTTGGGCAGTTGTGAAAGAGCAATATGCCCTTAATAAATTTGGATGATCAATCAAGCTCATGGTTTGTACCTCCCGACGAATACCATCCTAATTATTAAAAAATACATTAATATAACATTAAATGAAATGCACTAACTACCACTAATTGTTAGAATGCCTATCTATACCAAAATTATCATGTTAACATATTTTAATAATCAAGGGGTGGTATGAAGGTTTTTTCATTTTGTTCTTTGTAATCTTTTGTTGTATGCTTTATTGCCTGTGTACCTGCTTTATGCTTTATTGTCTGTATACCTGCTTAATGTTGTATTGCTTACCCTAGCCCCCATTCATTATGGGATCTTGGGTTTTGCTGTTGTTGTAGAGAACCTAAGATTACGAGTATCCATCGTTTTATTGGTGTTCTTGTTGTTTTGCTTTTTTGGCTTTCTCATAGTGATATGCATCAATATATTCTGCTTTTTTCTAAAAAGAGAAGTAATATGAAACATTGGCTTCTTATTTCATGTGTAAACATGTTCCAGACATGTGTGCTGTTTTAATGGATGTTTTATGTTAGCAATTTGGTACATAATCAAGTGAAACATGATCTTATCCCTACATCGACATGTGTTAATCAAACTCTAACTGGTCCAAAAGATTTTTGGACTAATAACTAAAGATAATATTATATTTTCTCTCAAAAGATAATATACCTCTATTATAGCTAACTTGGATAGAGGAATTGAAGTTTCTTTGGGTTCCTATATGACCTAGAAAATAAATACATGTATAGATACATATATATATATGTGTGTGCATGTAATACATAAAAATGACCAAATGGGAAAATGAAAATTGATATTTGTTAAATGTTACATGCAAGAAACATAAGGAGAAACCAACATACCAGGTCATTGTTACACTTTTCCAAATCAAGAACCTTGATTGCAACCGTCTCATTTAGTGGAATACAAAGAGCTCTGTACACAGAGGCACTAACTCCTTCACCAATTTCCTCATATAGCTTGTAGTCCTTTGCATCAAGAGGGAACTTCTTTTTTGGGGCTTCCATGTGTTCTTCTAGATTATAAACTTAAAGCCATTTGTACCATAAGCCTAAAGACATAGAGGTGTGAATCAACTTTGGTTAAACTCCTTCCAACATGGCAACATTGCTTGTCTATCAGTACATAACTTCACAAATCAAGTTACTTCATCAGAACAACCTTCAAAGTGCTTCAGGCATCAAATGCCACAGGACATCTTACAAATGACGACTTTAGTGTGTGTTAACTCACTGGTAACAATAACCTTCGTTACCTGCAAATCCACCAGAAAAATTTTCATAGAAATTGTTAGCATATGTAAGGCAGAACATGAAACTGAATTAGAACATGCAGACAACAACAGAAAGTCATTTATATCACACCAAAAGCAAGAATTTACAACTCAACTCAGCCTCTAAGGAAAAAATGATGCCAGCAGACCATTATTTATTGAAAGATGTGGTTCTGAAATTCATTAAATATCCTACGTGAAACAAGCCATTAGCAAGTTCCAAAAGATGTGGTTCTGATAATTTCTCATGAATCACGACATACAGCACAAATTTTCCGCAATGTCTAATGGAATCAAAGTAACTCACTGATAAACCTTTTGGATTTCTCCCCTGTAATTCCGCTACATCTATGAGTAATCTGAAGCTACGTTTCTTTTGATTTACACAAAACGCTAGCACGTTCTAATCGGTTGACTAATTCAATGTTCGTCGTCCAAGTAGACATAATCTCTCAATTAACAACAACACGTTAAATACTAATCAGAAATGTGATCATCATAGCTTCAATCGTCATAAATTCGTTCCAATTACAACCGATTCAGCTTGAAAGAAATCCCTTCAACATTAATCTCATAAAAACCACAACCTCTAATATAACCAGCCAATCAAAATCTAAACAATTAACTCAATATTAAAGAATAGAAGCAATCTATAATAGAAACTTATTTAAGACATAAAAGTACAAACCAAGGGTTTCCGTACGCGGCGACTGGAGAACAGAACAGGAAATTGACTATGAAAGTACTTGCAGGAGAGGAAGGGATGAAAACCAAAGCCAACGACGTCGTGAGGTGATTTGACAAGCTTTGTGCCTTGGAGTTTGGACTAATCAATCCGCCATAGATGATGTGTAAAAGAGAATCACACAGAACAGCTATGGTCTACAGCTTGTGGGGGATCGAATCTTCACCGTTTATTATTCGATAAATGAGGACAGATAATGGCGTCTATCAATCCGTTGCAGGTGATCCCAATCTCTCTTCAAATGCTTGTTGGATTTGGATCCCAAAAGTCTAGGATGCTATTCTCGCTGGCTACCAGATTTTTTCCAATAATTTTTAATACATTAAATGATCATTTAGGTAATGTAGGGGTATTTGAGCGTATATATATAAATTTTCAGATTAAATTATGATCAAATAGTCAAAGAAAATAATATGTGGATGCTTTTTTAGTAATTCAATTTAAGATCAAATAAGTTTGAATATGGCAATTTGAACATTATAAAACTATACAAATGATCACAGAGAATATTCTTTAAAAAACAGAGACCCATACTATGTAATTGGCAATTTGATTTTTACTATATTATAACTTGTTTTATCATAATTGATGTCAAATTGATTATTTAGTTCATTGAAAATATCAGTTGATCAAAAACACATAACATATTTATGAAATATTAAAAACAGAACATTACAACTTCAAAACTGATTGGTTATCATGTCATAATAATTAAATAGTTGATCCCAATTATAATATAGATATGATATTTTAGATTCAATTTAAATATAACATTTTTATTCATTTTATTTTATTTCATATCTTGTGTTTTAGAATAATAAGGGAAAATATTGTATAAAGTTTTTTTTTATCTTTTTATATCTAAGGAGACCACGGAAATTTGAAAATGTTTTAAGTAAATCAATTAATTATAAAAATATCAATAATAATTTTTTATTATTATCAAACTTTTATTGGGTGCTACAGTTGTGCTAAATATTAGTCTGCATCACAAGTTATATAAAACGGATTTATTGTTATATTCAATTCAGTTGAGGGTTATATTAAGTTACACGTTAATACGTTATTACCAAATTTGACTATGTATCGTAGTATACTTGTGTACTCATATATGTTAAGAAATTTGATGTATCGGAGCCCACTCGTTTGGTATTGGGTTCGGTCGGGTCGTTCACATATTGAAAGTTGATGTGGGTGTGGGTGGAGCCACTTGTTTGGCTATTAGACCATCACAATTACTTTCCTTTAAATGCTATATTATTAAAAGAATTAATGAAGTATAAAGGTATTGGATTATCACAAATTTATTTTATGAGTTGTGGAAATTATAATCGTGATAAATACATCTACAAAGAACATATTTTTCCTTCAAGGTTATTGTTGTCATTTTTTTTTGTAAGTTTAACCAATTTGATACATATAGAATCCGTATCCATATTTTATATAGCAATTTGTTCTATGTGCATGGTAATTTTACATGGCGTTCAAGTGGATCTTGTTAATAAGTTTTAGTTGTATAAAATTTAAAATTATTTATTTCAATCTAATACGCAATTGATCATTTGAATATGAATTTTAATTTTTAATTTTTATAATACGTAGAATGATTTTGTGGCGGATGAAAACGAACAGGGTCTTCTGTTTGTGATGTTCATCTCACACCCATTTGCTTGTTAATTAATATACTTCAAATGGGATTCATTCGGGTCTCACTGATTTTTATATATGAATGTAATAAATCTTTCGTAACCCTTCCATTACGGAATATCATGTGGCATGTCTTAAATATATCTTAAGATGCTACTCATGCATCTTCATGTTCTTTCTTGCAATTGTGGGTTCGAAGACCATAATAAGACAAATGTGGGAAGCATAAAGAGAATAGATTTTTTGGGTTTGTATATGTATAGATAGAATAGGGTTAAAAGTTTATATAAGTAAACTTAAAAGTTTTCAACCTTGACTTGAATGCCTTCCTATTTGTTAAGTCTAACTTATGGTGATGTTATGTAGGTATTAAATTGTAAAGATGTTGATAATGTTGAGATATTTTGGAAACTCTTGAAACTTGAAGGATTGACGAAATAATGAAATGGTTGTTGAGCCTAAAGTTAAGAAAATAAGGGTGCAAGGGCTGGAATGAAAATGTGGAGGTTATAGATACATGTGTAGCTAATAATATATAAAGTACTTCCCTCTAATTTTAGATTTAGAAATCCTAATAACGTTCTTCTCTGTCATATGGCTTTATATCATAATTGTTAATCGATAATGTTTGGTCTAGTTAAAAGTTTTGAGTTGTATTTGTGCCTAGTGTTCTTTTATTCACCGGTTGTAGTTTTAGAGAAAAATTCATATGTGTTTGTTATTGTTTTGGAAGATCTATAGTTTCATCATATGTTGTTGAACTTGATGGAATTTAAATCTAGATTTTCTCAAATTTCCAATGATCAACATGTTGTTTTTAGTTTATTGAACATGGTATTAGAGCTCAAAATTCTGAGTTCCCTTCATTTTTTCTTCACATTGAATTAAATTTCGGAGAACAGGAGTTGTGAAGTTCTAGCTACGAATCCAGGTTAGATTGTGTTTCTTGTACGAGATCTTTTAAACATCATTTGTTTCTTGTCTTATCTTTGGTAGGGTTTCTTCAAGAAGAAACCTTGAGTTTTGGCATTCTCTAATCACAACTCGTTGATTTTAGTTTTTTCTTACACTTCATTTAGTTTTATCTTGCTGAAAATCAGATCTAAATCATTTTTATAACAACTATCTATGGTTCATAAAAAACCCTATTTTGATTTTCTACTTATATTCATATCACTCATTTGTGGTTCCGCCTTTAATGGGTTTTTTCTCCTTGAATAAATGTCAAGATTGAGAAAAAACTCTTTTTCTGGTTATTGACATTAGTTTGCAACTAATTTCTTCTATTAATTCTCAAAGATAATATTTTCATCATTGTGTTTTCTTTCTTGTTGAGACTACATTGGCCTTTTTATTTTTAACTTTTCTCATATACTGTAAGAATTGTATATTTTATTTAGGTGTGGTATTGGTTTATTTCTATAAAAATATGAAGATCAAGGTAGAGCATTGTATTTTATTCTTCCTAGTCTTTCAAGTAGCAAAATTATCCTATTAGCAAGTGTTTATAACTCTATTTTTGGCATATAGTAGAAATCATTTCGTTATAGAAATGTTTGTCTTATCGACCTCCCTGTGTGTCTAATTCATGTTCCTAAAATATTCTTCTTTGAACTGCCACCTTGAGCAGTGTGGAACCTCGAAATGCAGGTTGTTAAACATTTTTCCATTACCCAATTTGTCTTCAAATATATATCTTAAGCATTTTTTCCATGATTCACTTCAAATTAATCGGTACTTACAATTACAGCTTGGGCCAAGGTAACTGAACGGACCCTTATAGCTAGAAATAAATTATATTGTTTATAGGTAATTATCCAATACCTATAATATTCATTATAAGGCCTTAAAACAAGACTGAGAAAATTTTGTTGTGATTTATTGACTCTTGGATCGATCTCAAAAAATACCTAAGACATGTGTTATATATACAATAGCTTTAAAGTTTGGCTAGATTTAGAAGAGGCTTGTGAAAAAATGGATAAGTCTATTATGTTTAATTTCTACAACTAAATAAACTCCTTTACTCAAGGTAGTGATTGTGTTAGATTACAACCATAATCATAACAGGTTATGGAAAGAATTACACTCATAGCATTGCTACCTATGTATGCTTTTAATTTAAATATTTTCAAAACATTCTTAATAGATTAAACTCATGCAATTTCTTATAAGATTTAATTAGTTGTATAGTCAAATAAGAAGCAATCTCCTAATATGAGAACATTTTTAAAATTGTTTATTAAATGTATCCAGGGAATAATCTCTAAAAGGAGGTTCTCATCTATCGTGTAACCATCTAAAACATATATACCATTTTATATGAAAATGTGATATATATATATATATATATATATATATATATATATATATATATATATATATATATATATATATATATATATATATATATATATATATATATATATATATTAATGATGTATTTTTTTACTTTAATTTATTCAATGGACTATTTCTTGGACTTTAAATGGAATTATCCTAGTTACTTGGATCAACTTAAAAATAAACTAATGGGTTAAAGGTTAAATGGTAAGCCTAAATTATATTTTTGAAAAGAAAAACTTCAAGGAATACACTTTTAGTTTATTATGGGTTTATTAAATTAATAATGTGGCTTAATTTTACAAAAAAGTAAAGGATTAATAATAAAAGAAAATACATATCCATGTATTTTAATTTAAAACTTTTGATTGGGAGATAAAAAAAGGAAACTCGTAATTTTTGAAAGGAAATGAATTGAAATAAAAAATAAAAAATAAAACATGTAATTAAATAAGGTTAAAATAAGAAATTCAAGTAACATTTTCCATATTTGGTCCCTTGTGTGGAACCGATCGGAATAAACAGAAAACACACACACATTTTTTTTTCTTATATATGTGTCGATGATGAAACAGAAAAGGGAGAAGCAATTAAAACTAAGATATCAAGGGATAGAGTTTGAGAAATGGAAAACAATACATAGATATAAAGGATGATAAATAGAGGTACAAAACAACGAGACGAAGAGAAACACAACAACAACAGCCATGTTATTGGTAATATGGTGGTGCTTCGTCGCTACCGGCAATGGTGATGGTCGGATATGGTGGTGGTGGTTGTGGTTTCTTTACTTTGGATAGCGAAATATTTCAAAATTCTTCCCTATTTTACAGAAATGTGAAAGTAAATGTTTAAGCCCTAAATAAAATTGATTCGTGTAACTAGAGATTGTTGATGCATGCTTATGCTTTGAGTTTAACTTGGTTTGTAATGTCCTTATGTATAATGTACAAAAAAATCAGAAATCCTAACCTAATTATTGATGTATATGATCTAGAACTTGAAGCTTGGAACATATAAACCATATATGTGATAAATTTGGTGAATTTATGCTTGGTATCATGGATTATGACTTGGTATGATAATAACTTGCTACAAGTTTCAAGTATATAATGGATGTCATATGATGTCAAATTTAGGATTTTGGAGCAATAATAATAATAATAATGAAATTTGGTATACCAAGTCTAGCAATGGCAGAAAACTCTATGATTTTAAAGTTACATGGAAACATAAAGGTATGAATGTGATAAATTTGGTGAATTTATGCTTGGTATCATGGATTATGACTTGGTATGATAATAACTTGCTACAAGTTTCAAGTATATAATGGATGTCATATGATGTCAAATTTAGGATTTTGGAGCAATAATAATAATAATAATGAAATTTGGTATACCAAGTCTAGCAATGGCAGAAAACTCTATGATTTTAAAGTTACATGGAAACATAAAGGTATGAATGTGAAAGTGATAATTGATAAGAACATGGAAACATAAAGGTATACCAAGTTTGATGATAACTGATAAGTAAATGAAAGTGATGAACAAGAACATGGAAATAAGACAACCAGGTCAAACGGGAAGAATAAAATATACTTGTATATGAAATAAATATTGTGTCCGTTATACAATAAAATGTGTAAATTGGGACAAAGACTTACATAGACTCATATGTTTGATCACAAAATGAGTTAAGTTACTCTAGTATGGAACACTATCGATAAGTTGCTAGGAAATTCTTGAAATTTGTAAAATGACATGTAAGTTGTCATTTTAAACTTGTAAAATAAAATTATGGGAAATTAAAAAAATAAGTATTATGGCTCTTTGGAACGTAAATATGCATAAAAATAATATCAAATTTTAGTCAATAAAGAAGTGAAATACTTGAAATTTAAAAACGACAAAAAAAAAACAAACACAACCAATAAAAAGGTTATACTTGTAGCACATTAAGGTTCAAGTGTACATTAAATAGACTTGGAATAATATTTATAAATTGTTGGGATAGTTGTAAATTAGAATGAAGATAACAACTTATATAACAAATTCTATTTTTAGAAACTTTAACAAATGAAATTGCAAAAAATGGTAGAAATAGTGAAAAATAGATGTTTTGAAATCTAATAATTGATATGGACTTATAACTAGGTTTAACCTGACTGTTACCAAATTGGCATCCAAAAACACAAGAAAAACACATTTTAGGAAGTATGGTGCTTAAATGAGAAAAATGTCAAAACAAAATTTAGATTATCTCATGAACCTGTATACATGTTTAAGAAAATTTTTGAATGATATGGAGTAGAATAACATGGAGTTAATTACACTTAGGAAAATGTATAATTGATCATAATAGGACAAAAAGAGCTAAAAATGCCAAAAATGATTATTATGCTTATATGAAGCATGTTTAACTACTAAAATGAACATGTAATGATATTGGAATGATTAGAATGTAATATTCATATTGTGATTATGAGATTAAGGAAAATGATTAAATAAAGAAACACTGTAAAAAAAACTCAAAATATGAAAAAATGCCTAAAACGATGTTAGAGCTTTGTGAGACATATTTAGCTTTTGAAGAAAGTTTGGAATAATGTTGGAATGAATAGAGTTATCTAGGAATTACATACTTACGAGAATTAAAGTTAACTAGGCGAATGTCCGCGCGTTGCGCAGGAAGAAAAGTATATGGTTAAAATATAAACAATAAATGTTATTATCATACTATCTTTAAAAAGTTTATATAAAATGTCTTTGTTATTTTCAGTTATATGATAATAGATACATGTATCAAAATTTTAGAAGACAAAAAAATTGTTATAATTACAATAAATGAATACAATTCATGAAATAAAATTAGAATTAACATGATTCAAGATAAATAGTTATCCCAAACTACATGATTTTAGTATCATCTACTTACACTTTGTGCATTGATAAAATTAAGGGACATTGTATGTATTTTGCTATAGTTTTGCAAAGGCTTTCATTGCCACTCAAATATTGTGAATAACACACTTTTATTGATAAGAACAGAGACACGTTTCAATGGTGTTTACCGTACGATCTATAGTCAAAAACCGCACATCACACCAATTATGCGATTTAAGATTTTGAAAATCACAAACTTTATCATGAAAGCTTAAAATTGGATTACATAGTATGGTTCATGTTGTTTCGTGCAACTTGATGAAAGAATACGAAGTTCATATCGAGATGGACCTGCTGTATTTTTAAAGTTCAAACTCATTAAAATAAAATATATAAAACTTTTACTATATATTTCTTTGAAATTAAATATTTGGAAATGTTTCCAATAATAAAAATTGACTAATCATCATTTATTTAATTGGTTTACCTTGAGGAGGTCATTTATTTGTAGAATAAAAAAATTTTCTTAACTTAGTTTATCATGACGATGTGGGATCAAATTTCTTTATAATGTGCTATTTTATTTCATTTTATTATCCCACATCGCTTAAGAAACATAACTAAAGTGAAATCAAATATCTATAAGTAAAGAGGTTAATATATTTCTCATCCCACATAGTTTAATAAACAAATTCTAATGGAAAGCAAGTCTTTATAAGTAGAGAGGCTAAAACTATTTCCCTTATATATTTGTTCTTTTGTGTTATTCATTGTGACCGGGTTAGACAATGGTTAAAACATTCAATAAACTATTGGTTCGAGCTTTAAGACCAATTTCATAAAATTTGGATGGGTACACACTGGTGCCCGCTTCTATTTTTTCTAAAAGTATTCAAATTAATATGTTACATGATAAGAATTCATCCACATTGATTGAATAACCTCTCTTATATGATTTATTATAAAGATAAATAAATCTGTTTCAACTTTGAACGATGTTCAAACATATACTGTTTGAAATATTTATATAAATAAATCTTATTAAATCGAAAAATGTTATCAACGTTGTCACCACATATTGAACATTACGCTATGAACTTGCAACCTAATCGATTTTTAATAGTTTTTAACCCAATTTAATATTCATCTTTTTAGTTTCAATGTTTTTGAAGCTAACACAAAATAGTAAAATCTATTGAAACTATAAGATAAAAATATGTTTTTATGTTAAATTGACTACTAATTAATAATACACTTTGGAAACCGTGGTATAATAAAGATTGAAACATAAATGTGCGAACCAATATGATACAAATAAAAAACTTCAAATTAAATTGTTTTGAATGATACAAATAAAAAACTTCAAATTAAATTGTTTTGAATGATCTTTTTATATAAGATAGTTAAAATGTTCACAAATGAAAACTTTTATGTATATACATACTCTTGAGTCGAAAAATGTTTACACCGCTTTCATTTTTTACAAACGACATATAAACTTTCAACCTAATCAAGTTTTTAAAAATTTTGAGTAATTTTAATTTTAATTTTTGAGTTTCAATACTTCAAGAAGTTGAAACTAAATAATAAAATACTTTAAAACTTTGCGATGAAAACTTGTTTTATGATAAAATGATCACTAATAGTAGACTTGAAAGTCATAATATGATCAAACTTGATGGATAGTGGAAGCAAATAAGTGGCATTATATAAGAGAAAGATGGAAGGTCATATATGTATGTGAATCAATGTGGGACAAAGAGAAAAAATTCAAATTAATATGGTTATATTTTTATTAGAAATGCAACAATAATACCTTATTATAGTCTTTATTAATACACATAGTTTATATATAATTTATTAAGTATTTTGTAAAAACCATTATCAAATGTAAGTGCTAATTATATTTTTATTAAAAATGCAAGAATAATACTTTTATTATAGTCTTTATTGAATACACATAGTTTAGATGATTATAAAAAATATGGTTATTATAAAGAAATTAGTAAGCATTATAAAAAGAAATTTGAAAAGTCATTGGAAATATGAAAAGACTTGGAAGTTTCAAATCAATGTGGTGCTTGGAAATATGCTTCTTTTATAAGATATATAGATATAGATTACTAAAACTAAGAAATTCAGTAAAAATAATGTTAGTTGTTATTTTTTGAAATATGAGTCCTAAATAGGATGTGAACTTGGAAACCCTTACGATATGCTTAGTTTAGTGTTATGATGACAGTAAACTAAATGAAATGAAACTAATAATAGTATAGTGACAAATTTGGAAAATAGGTTGCTTAAAAATTAAAAGGTGCCTTATGTGTGAATTAAGGGTTACAGAAATGATTGTTCAAGGTAATGAAATCCAAATAATGATGACAGAAAATGTAATTAGAACCATTATTGATAACAAGTGTTAATGTTGATACTGGATAGGTATGATGGAAGTTTTGTATATTCAAGGAAAGCAGATTTAAAACTAGTTTTCTACCTGGTATCGCTAAGTGAGTGACAAAGCTTTTATTGGGTACATGTCATAATTTCTTATTTTTGAAAAATGATTTTATTATAAATTCAAATGTTTATGGATACAAATTTATATGAGGTGTTATTATGAATTGCTATGTTTTCTTATGCTTTCTATAATAAGATAATCATGATTCATGACATAAAACTTTGTATATATTGAGTACTTACATTTGGAAAGTGTGTTTCTAGTATGTCCATGCATACATATAAAGGTGATTGCATTGCTTTGGTAGTATGTCTAGACACCCATCTCAACGAGGAGATGGTGGCATTATGATTATAATTGCATTCAAGATATGACTTAATAAAATAAGCCCCTTAGGATTGTTATCTTCATCCTAAGTCGTAAGGAGCTGACGATTCCAGCAACAGGGACATGGACTCCCCCCAAAAACTTGCATGTGCTTGGAAATCATGCATTGCATTACATGACATTAAATTATGCATAAAAATATGTTTATGAACTTATGTTTTACAAAAAATGATTTCAAATGAATTAGAATGTGTTGAGTCGAAGACTTTGTGTTGTGTCGAAGACCAAGGCATCTATGATGTGCTTCGAGTTATGTAGGTCGAACCACCTTTTGCTACATTCGAAGTCGAAGCATTTCGACTCTGCTCCTTTGAATGGCTACATGGTCCACTAGAGTTGTTGTGTCATGGTCGGAGAACAATTTTTTATTCTCTACTTAGATTTATATGACTCTTGCAACAGTCTGCTAAGCCGTTATGCACGCCTCTCTTGCTGTGCAACACGTGGAATAACCTCATTGATCCTCTAATCCAATATACTGATCCTTTATGTAGTAATATACTGATCCATTGTGTAGTATAAATAGATAATGTCGATCATGTTTGTATATACGTTATGCATACTTTTGATAACGAGGTTAGAAGTTAGAGTTTTAACATTGTTTGTATTATTATCTGTAAACTTGAGTTGTAACCCTTCTTCATCATTGAATATTTAGTAATCCTCTGATTTATACTTATTATGCATTTGTTAGACATATTAATTGAGACTTGATTTAAAGGACTCTTTGACCAGCCCTTTAGATCTGAGATTGTTAATATCTTCAACCCCTCTCATTTGGTATCAGAGCTTGTCTTGTTCCTACTGCAAAGAAACTCAGTCTCAGTCTGTTTCCAAATTTACTTCCTTTCGTAGATATGCTATTTACATGAGCCATCTCATTGTTTTTGTGCCTGTCATACAAGCAAATTTGTTTTCTCGATATATCTAATCCAAATCAGAGTACTTATAACATAGCCAAAAATGTATGGGCAAGCAATCAGGCTCTCATACTCGATCCAGAAGAATACGATCATTGGAAGCTCAAGATGGAGGATATGTCTTACAGTGAAGGGTGGAAACATATTATTGAAAAAATTACTACCTAACTTTCCAAGTGGAGAGTTAAAAACTTATATGTGGAAAGGAGACATAATATCCTAATGTTGGGCCTTGGTAGCTTGGGATTTATTATATGCCTTTATTTTGAGCCCCTGAAATGGTAATTAATTACTTGAATATTTACAGAGCAAATTGTTTGGGGAGACTTGGGTGGTGTGGAAAGGGTGATGTCAAGAAAGACGAATGAGGTTTGGGAATTGGTTCTCTTTTGCATTTAATAAAGTTATTCTTTTTCAATGAGAGGTGGAAATTCATGGTAAAGTAAAATGCACTATGGTTTCAAGTGATCAAGGCTATATATGGACATGATGGGCATATCAATTCTACCATGCCATATGATTTTTGTAACATGTTGTAAATAGATAATTTATGCATTTCCTTGAAACTTCATGACAAATGTATGTAACTGGACGCCTTTTTAGTAAAATAAGATGGAAATGACCAATTGACTAATATTTTGAAAGGTCGGTAAATTAACAAGAATTTATTCAAGAGTGGCAGAGGTGTTTGCATTGAGAGTGTGGAGGGGGATTTGAGGAAACCTAATGTAACAAACAAAATCTTACACCGTTCATTTTCATAAAAAACACGAGATCAGCGGAATACTTTCCCATTTTTTCTTTTCAAACATAAATACAATTTGTTATACATTTGAGTGTTACAACAAATATGCGAGAGTTACGATAAGTGTACCTTCAAGCATAATGTCACTCAAAGGTCTTCAAGTCCAATCCTTTCTTCCTCTACACCTGGTCTATCATACCTGCAAACATACAACAAACCGCACACACAATAGAGAGGTCAGACATAAGTCTGGTGAGTACATAATACAACACAACATGTTACTACTACGTGAAGCACATTCCTTATGTTAGCCACATATCAACATTATTACAATTATGGGAACATTTTCCCATATCTTACTGTACGTTCATATTTACAGGCATGAGGAGCATGATCTTCAATTCGGTTTCCCTATTAGTACTCTATAAGGACGAAGTATGCTCTCTGACCATTCTAATTCTTATGTTCTGTACTAAGTATCGGACATGGGCATTCGTTCACCCAATCATGGACCACAATGTTTTCTATCGATCCTCTAAGGCAATTCCTCGTCATAATTCTTCATCTTTATCCTCCGAGACCAGATTTCGACAGGATTCCACATCTATACCCTTTGAGTCAGTCCTTCGTCAGGGTTCCACATCTCTATCCTCCGAGACCGGATCTCGATAGGATTCCACATTTGTACCCTCCAAGGCAGTTCCCCATCAGTTTCCATATCTCTATCATTCAAGACTGGATCTCGAGAGGATTCAACATCTTTACCCTCCGAGGTAGTTCCTCGTCAGGTTTCCACATATCTATCCTCCAAGAACGGATCTCGATAGGATTTCACATCTATACCCTCTGAGGAAGTTCCTCATCAGGTTTCACATCTCTATTCTTTGAGATCGGATCTCGAGAGGATTCCACATCTATATCCTTTAACACAGTTCCTCGCCAGGTTTCTACATCTCTATCCTTTGTGATCAGATCTTGACAGGATTCCACATATATACCCTCCGAGGCAGTTCCTTGTCAGTTTCCACATCTTTATCCTCTGAGACAGGATCTCGAGAGGAATCCACATATGTACCGTCCGATACAGTTCCTCGTCAGGTTTCCATATCTCTATTCCACGAGACAGTTCCTCGTTACCCACATATATCTCTGTCTATTGAGGTAGTTCCTCACTACACGTCTATGTCCCTGTCTATGGAGGCATATCCTCGATATATCTCTATATATTAAGGCACTTCCTCAATACTCATCTATATCTCTATCTATTGAGGCAGTTCCGCAGTACTCATTTATATCTTTATTTATTTATTGGGGAAGCTCCTCAGTACTCATCTATATCTCTGTCTATTGAGGAAATTCCTCAGTACTCATCTATATCTCTGTTTATTAAGGCAGTTCCTCAGTACTCGTCTATCTATTGAGGCAGTTCCTTGTTACTCATCTATATCTCTATCTGTTAAGGCAGTTCCTTACCATGAAGTATAGGCACGCCACCTAATCCTCGCAAGGGAGATTTACTTATTAACATTCTCAGGCTTGACCTGTCTACATACACGTCTTACTAGTTATCAGTCTATCATTTTGGTTCTAGATTCAAGTCAGTGCCACCTGGTATTATTTCTACTTCCTCACATTCTATTGCTACCATATAGCAACCCTTAATGTATTTTGACAAGGCCAACCCTTGTCATGGATTCAAGAACAACTCGTGTTCTTTTCTCTCCAGTGGTGTACGTCTATACCTACTTCTTATCGAGTCTGCCCTTAATCGCGACGCAACCTTGCCCGTCATGTCACTAACAGAAAACATTCATATATAGCGTCGCTACACATGATCTTAGGCCTTTATCCAAGAATATTCATCCATAACGTTGCTACAGATGACCTTATGCCGTGTTCCAAGAATATTCATCCATAACGTTGCTACGGATAAGCTTAGTGCCACTATCATTGAACCAGACTCTGGTCTGGTCCATTTTAGACTGATCCCTACCCTATTAAGATAAATTTTAAGTTGTTTCTTGTCCCAAGAACAACTCGTGTTCTTTTCTCTCCAGTGGTGTACGTCTATACCTACTTCTTATCGAGTTTGATAGAAACCCTTAATCGCGTCGCAATCTTGCCCGTCGTGTCGCTAACAGAAAACATTCATATATAGTGTCGCTACAGATGATCTTAGGTCGTTATCCAAGAATATTCATCCATAACGTTGCTACAGATGACCTTATACCGTGATCCAAGAATATTCATCCATAACGTTGCTACGGATAAGCTTAGTGACGCTATCATTGAACCAGACTCTCTGGTATGGTTCATTTTAGACTGATCCTTACCCTATTAAGATAAATTTTAAGTTGTTTCTTGTCCCAATGGCCTAAGGGTTAACCCTTAGGCCATAAACATCGAGTTCTACACAACCAACCCACGATTTTACCCTAGATATACCAAGTTAGAAATTAGGGTTTTACCTCCAATTCGATCAAGTAGTGCTAGCCTCGAAATCCATTGACTCCATTCGGTTCCAGCTCATACAACATCAGGGGATCGTCCCATGTTTTTTGTTATTGCAACACTTGGGAAAAAAATGCCCGAGATGAGCTGGTAAGTCTTTAAATCGAGACTGATTCATGTGATATATGCATAATGACATACCATTGGTTGCGTTTGTGATCTTCGAGGCCTTTGCATCGTCATCCAGACACGATAGTGGCGTGATCTTCAACAAACACTTAGTCAATTACCAGTGTTCGCACATATTCCATCCATCGTTCCTTCCCACAATGACCATAATTTCCTTTTGGTCACGTGGACTATTAGCCTCTAACATACATTCTCATTAATCAGTTAGTGAAGAAACAAGCGTCACACCTAACATTTAAATTGAATTATATATTCTCTTTAATTTTTCTCTAATCAAATAAATAAAATGGGCTTGTGAGCTTGACAGTTTTTTAGCATCTTCGATTAAAAGAATTATTAACAATGTCATATTAATTGTAGTGAGATGTTCATGTGATGGAACAATGCTTTCCTATAAATGTTAATGTTTTGGATATGGACATAAACTCAAATAGGATTCCAACTAGATTCAATCTAAAAAAATGGGCATCGGTGTTGATTTTGTTCAATTCTCTTTATATGAGTCTAATACCAACACAACGTATCATGTTTGCATTTCTTGCTTTGTGGCACTAGAATCTGAAGGTTTATTGGATAGCGGTGGAACATTGATATCCCTCTACTTTCCATTCTTGCAAATTGTAATAAATTGGTTTGCAATTTGAACCTTCAACAACACAAAAGAAATGTTTTGATACGGTGGTTCATATAGGATTTTGGGCTCTAAGGAAATTAAAGAATTCTTAGATTTTTTGAAAGGTAAAACCAAATAGTGACTTTTTTTTTAATTTTGTCACCCAATACTTATTTTGGGTAACAAATAGAAACACTATTGTTATAGTCAATTGGGTTCGTTGACTTCATAATTATTGTATTACTATTTCTTCTTTGTAATGTGTTTCTTTCCATTCTAGCATCTTGCTAGTTTCTATAAAATATCTCTCATATATATATATATATATATATATATATATATATATATATATATATATATATATATATATATATATATATATATATATATATATATATATATATATATATATATATATATAAATAATATTGTTTACTAGAACCTATATATTATATGTATTATGGAAATGACTTACATATTTAGGTGTGTGTATGACCGGTGCAAAAGAGTTTGGTCATGATTGGCTCGATTGTTCAAAATTTGCAATTAAGGACTATTGGTATTGATAGGTTCATTCCAATCCTAGTCGATTATGTTTGTCATTATTCTATATAATATATGAGTTATCGCCAGCATATATCATACTTATTACGTTTGGATTATGTACCGAAAATGAAAAAGTATAACAAAAATTGAATTTCAAAGACTATAAGAATAAATCATTTATATTTTTTTATTGAGGCTTATAAACTAGAAAATTGAATATTTTATAATTATAAATTGATATAATATGAAAATACAAATTTCCGAAAAGGGAACAGTTAAATTTGAAAAAAAAGATTATTGTCATTAAAAACTCTTGCTCTAGTTTGCATGTAATTATTAACCCAAGATCGATTGTCCTTAAAAACTCTTGCTCTAGTTTGATGTGGATGTAGAACCATCTAAGTAGTCTTTTGAGCTAAGCAAATCTCATGTGTTCTTATTGTTTTCTTGTGCCTTAATCTGTGTTTGTTTATCTTTATTTTTCCCTGGTAACTAGAATTAGAGACTTGGTTCTAGCATTTTAAGAAACAATGGTATAATAGGATAAAGCGAAGATTAACAAATTTGATGACCATGGTATTGGTTTCTAGATATTTCAAATTGAGGATTACATTTATTACAAAGAAACTGCATGAACCACACTTAGATATAAAACATAAAACATGAAGCAAGAGGATGGGGATTTCTGGCATCGATAGAAGCTTGGTATATATAAATATCCTTGGCAAAAAAACATCTCTTATAACATCATCAACGAGAAGCAATATTTTGACTAATATAGGCGTTGTTTCGACATGTATGCAAAGCCCTATTATTCAAACAAAGTTTCTATAATATGGAGACTAGTCAACATGAATATGAATTATACAGTACAAGCAACATGGGTAAATCTAATTCAATTCTACAATGACTAATGTCAATTAATATTAAATTCAAGGATAAAGTAGAATAACTTTTATTTCTATCTTTGTTGCTTGAGATTTCTTATGTCACCGACACAACAGTTAGCTGTTTAGAAGGATTGAAAATATTACCTTTGGTGGGAATCATGATTTGATCCTCAAAGACGATATTTGTAGGAAAAACTCTAACGAGTATTTGGATTACTTGTTGAGTGTTGAAAATGGGAAGGGACAGGAAAGGATAATAAGGTAAAACTTAGTTGTGACACTTATCATAAATTAGAAACCCTGTACACGACTAAAGTTCCTTTCAGTGGAGAAAATATAGTTACTAAGGATGTAGTGTGTCTAGATACAAATATATATTTAGGTGTGTGTATGACCGGTGCAAAAGAGTTTGGTCATGATTGGCTCGATTGTTCAAAATTTGCAATTAAGGACTATTGGTATTGATAAGTTCGTTCGAATCCTAGTCGATTATGTTTGTCATTATTCTATAAAAGATATCTGTTATCACCAGAATATATCATACTTATTACGTTTGGATTACGTAACGAAAATGAAAAATTATAACAAAAATTGAATTTCAAAGACTATAAAAATAAATCATTTATATTTTTTATTAAGACTTATAAACTAGAAAATTGAATATTTTATAATTACGAATTGAATAAATATTAAAATACAAATTTCCGAAAAGGACACAGTTAAATTTGAGAAAAAGGAAGATTATTGTCATTAAAAACTCTCGCTCTAGTTTGCATGTAATAATTAACCCAAGATGTAATAAATATTAAAATACAAACTCTCGCTAAGTAAATCTCATGTGCTCTTATTATTTTCTGTACCTTAATATGTGTTTGTTTCTCTTTATTTTTTTCCTAGTAATTAGAATTAGAGACTTGGTTCTAGTCTTTTCAGAAACAACGGCATAATAAGATAAAGTGAAGATTAACAAGTTTAATGACCATGGTATTGGTTTCTAGAGATTTTAAATTGAGGATTACATTTATTACGAAGAAACTGCATGACCACACTTAGATATAAAACATAATACATGAAGCAAGAGGATGGGGATTTCTGGCATCGATAGAAGCTTGGTATATATAAATATCTTTGGCAAACAACGTCTCTTATAACATCATCAACGAGAAGCTATATTTTGACTAATTTAGGCGTTGTTTCGACATGTATGCAACGCCCTATTATTCAAACAAAGTTTCTATAATATGGAGACTAGTCTAACATGAATATGAATGATAAAGTACAAGCAACATGGATAAATCAAATTTAATTCTACAATGACTAATGTCAATTAATATTAAATTCAAGGATAAAGTACAATAACTTTTATTTCTATCTTTGTTGCCTAAGATTTCTTGTGTCACCGACACAATAGTTAGTAGTTTAGAAGAATTGAAAATATTACCTTTGGAGGGAATCATGATTTGATCCTCAAAGACGATATTTGTACGAAAAACTCTAACGAGTATTTGAATTACTTGTTGAAAGTTGAAAATGGGAAGGGACGAGAAAGTGTAAAAAGGGAAAACTTAGCCGTGACATTTTATCATAAATAAGGAACCTTGTAACGATTAAAATTTCTTTCAGCGTAGGAAATATAGTTACTAAGGATGTAGTATGTCTAGTGACAAATACATATTTAGGTGTGTCTATGACCGGTGCAAAAGAGTTTGGTCATGATTGGCTATTGTTCAAATTTTGCAATTAAGGACGGTTGGTATTGATAAGTTCGTTCCAATCCTAGTCGATTATGTTTGTCATTATTCTATCTAAGATATATGTTATCACCAGAATATATCATACTTATTACGTTTTGATTATGTAACGAAAATGAAAAAATATAACAAAAATTGAATTTCAAAGACTATTAAAGTAAAGCATTTATATTTTTTTCAGACTTATAAACTAGAAAATTGAATATTTTATAATTATGAATTGAATAAATATTAAAATACAAATTTCAAAAGGAAACATTTAAATTTGACAAAAAAGAAGATTATTGTCATTAAAAACTCTCGCTCTAGTTTACGTGTAATATTAACCCAAGATGTATTGTCTTTAAAAACTTACGCTCTAGTTTGCATATGGATGTAGCATCATCAAACTAGTCTTTTGAGCTAAGCAAATCTCATGTGTTCTTATTATTTCTTGTTAATCTGTGTTTGTTTCTCTTTATTTTTTTCCTAGTAACTAGAATTAGAGACTTGGTTCTAGCCTTTTTCGAAACAATGGTGTAATAGGATAAAGTGAAGATTAACAAGTTTGATGAACATGGTATTGGTTTCTAGAGATTTCAAATTGAGGATTACATTTATTAAGAAGAAACTGCATTAACCACACTTAGATATAAAACATAAAACATGAAGCAAGAGGATGGGGATTTCTGGCATCGATAGAAGCTTGGTATAAATACATATCCTTAGCAAACAGCGTCTCTTATAACATCATCAACGAGAAGCTATATTTTGACTAATTTAGGCGTTGTTTCGACATGTATTCAAAACCCTATTATTCAAACACAGTTTCTATAATATGGAGACTAGTCAACATGAATATGAATGATAAAGTACAAGTAACATGGATAAATCTAATTAAATTCTACAATGACTAATGTGTATTATATTAAATTCAAGGATAAAGTATAATAACTTTTATTTCTATTTTTGTTTCCTGAGATTTCTTATGTCACTGACACAACAGTTAGCAGTTTAGATGGATTGTAAATATTACCTTTAGAGGGAATAATGATTTGATCCTCAAAGATCGCGTGGGGTAGCCGTCCCGAAAACGTTCAAGGCGTCTTTGTTAGGCGTCGTGCGTGTCAAGACGAGCCATAGCATGCCATGGTGCGTTATGGCACGTGTCAAGGCGAGCCATGGCGTGCCATGGCACGTTATGGCGTGAGATTTTGCTGTTTGAGGCCCGTTTTTTCTTGTTTGTCTTGTATTTCTTGATTAGGCATAAAACATTTGAGTTTTTATTAATTTTTTGTTATTAATTATTGATAAAATACTTCTAAAAACATGATACGTTTGATATAAATCTATATTTATATATAATATAATTTTACATTCATATAAAATTGCCGCCTTACGTCACGCTTTTGTAAGACCCTAATCCCAAGAATTAAAGTTGCGAGTTTTAAAGAGTCAAGTTCACAGACTATTCGAAAGCAAAGCGAAGGAAAAAGGAGAAAATGACTATTAGCGCCGCTAATGATCACATTAGCGACACTAATGGTGCTTGTGGTCATTAATTGCCAGCTATCGAGGTGGGTTCGCACGATCGAGGTTAGCGACGTTAACCTTAGGGTTAGCGGCGCTAATTGTCCTGTTTGGGCCAACACCCTATATTTTCATGCTTGGGTCACTTTTATGTATGGGGAACCCTAGGGTAGCCGTTATTTGAGTTGTTTCAGCCCCCAAACTCGTCCTTTTGCTCTCTCTAGCTCTCATGGAGGATTCTTGGCTCATATGGTGATCTTGGAAGGTGTTATTGAAGTGATTATGATCTTTGGTGATGCTTGGTGTTTCTAGGAGGCTTTCTTCTTGTGAGAATCATCTAAAAGCTCTTGTTTCTGGACCTTTGTGAGTCAAGTTCTCACCTTTATGTACTTTTATAGTTTTTATTATTATTTAAGCATGTTCTTAGGGATTGAATAAGTGTAATGGTCCCTTGTAGTGTTTGTCTATGGTTTGGAAGGATAAAGTTGGAAACTTTATGTCTTAAATCTTTGATTTAAAACTTTAGGATGGTCTAGAGAGTAAGCCAAACTCTCTATATGGTGATTTTGGTTGGTTTTGGATCACTTGGACTTGAATCTTGTTCATCATCTTGTTTAGTGATGTTTAGGAGAATAAAGTTAGGATCTTATGGATTTTGGACTGTTTGGAAGGTCCTTAGAAGGATTAAGACCTTGGCTGAATAGATTAAGAACTTAATGGACTTTTGGACCTGTTCATAGTTAGCGACGCTAACTTGGGGAGTTAGCGTCGCTAACTGTGTCTGTTGACTTTTGTTGACTTTGACCTTTGACCGTTGACTTTTTGACCAGTTTGACTTTTGGTCAAACTTGAGGGTTTTGGACACCGGTCTTATAGGATTATCCTGTTTGGGATTTAGGAAGTTCTGAGTAGAGTTTATCTTGTTAGTACGTTCGCGTTGTCGGATCCGTGGACGCGCGTGAGGAGTGTTGTTCGGCCTTGTGGATCAGGTGAGTCTTCTCACTATACTATGGGTGATGTTGCATGCATATGTAGCTTTATTACTTTGTGTAATAATATGATGTATGTGCCTTACGTGTTTACCAACAAAATCGGGGCAAGCCCGTGAGTCAAAGAATTAGTTAATTAGACAAGATCGGGGCGAGCCCGTGAGTCAAAGAATGAGTTGATTCGATGACGGATGGAACGGGCGAGCTCGTGAGTCCTTAGCCAAGGCAGATCGGGGCGAGCTTGCGAGCCAGGTCGATCGAGGCGAGCTCAATGACCTTTTGTGTTTGTGTTTATGTGATGGTTCGTGTGGTATTTTTGGAGAACTCACTAAGATTTGTGCTTACTCTTTCACCCTTACTGTTTTTAAGGTAATTGTTGGCTTAAGCTTGGAGCACGGCACAACTTTACCGCATCTGAGGTTTTTATAATCAAGTCTTCCGCTGGATAATGTTTGTAAATGTTCTTGTTAAATACGATTTAAATGTTTTAAATACTAAGTTTTAATTTGGAGGGTTTTAAATGGTTAGCCCGTTTTGTATATTTGACCCGTTTTAAAACGAAAAATTTATTACGGAATTTGGGACGTTACAGCTTTGAAAAACGTCAAGGCTTGCCAAGACTCGTAAAACTTGAGGCTTGGCGTTGCCGTCCGTCACGCTTTACGCCATCTAGAACATTGGTTTTAGTAATTCAATACAAAAATCTCATAATTAATCTTTATTTAGCTTTCATTGATTACTTATCAAATAAGTTTTCTTTCATTTATTTTATTTCTTCATTTTTTTATTTTGAATTTTTATTTGATTTTATTTTTCCAATAAAAATTATTTCACCTCAAGGACAAAAATTCTAGCATCAAAATATGGATGTTACATTAACCCAATGAATTGGACTGAGTTTGATAGTACACCCCCACTATTGCATATGTAGTTTAAGAATTTCTGGACCTTGTACCTGACCTGAACCGGTCTTGGACCTGGACCCGAACTGAACCCGACCTAGATTATATCCCATGAGTACGGTTTTCAATTCTCGATTTCTCACTTAATCGGTTCTCGGTCCGGTTCGGGCCGAGTCTGGAACTAAACACGCACATTTCCTTGTATAACCTAACCGGAACCGAAACCGAACCGGTAGGGAACCAGAACTGGGGTATTCGGTCCGGTTCTCGATTCTTTATTTCCTACGAAATCGGTTCTCGGTTCGGATGGGTCTGGATCCGGACCCGATCTCATCCCTATGGTGACTAAATCTGGTTCAATCATAAAAAATATAATCGATAAATGCGTTGAATCCAGTGTTAAACACAGCTAAAGAAACTAAAATTATGTTTAATTATTTATAAACTCTAACACTTTCAACCCCACATTTTTGTGATTACTTTTTCATTCATTTGATCTCCTTTTTGGACATTAAGTTATAAGTATATCAAAAGTAAGGTATTTTAGAGGACAACATAAACCTACATATTTTCATTTTGAGCTCCAACAAAACATAGTATTTATGTTTAAAAAACCGTAAAAATCCATTTTCCGACAATTGTTTTTTGGCAACATCTGTAAATGAGTAGTCAATTTGATGTTATAAACCTATAATTAAATATTTTCTCACAACTAAAATATATTTTTGTTTTTTCGTAACATCTATAAATTAGTAGTCAATTTGATCACAGAGTTATAATATGAAATTGGTAGCATTTTGTTTGTTTTTCTCTGAAGTATCTAATATGTTATATTGAGACAACATTAGATGCATATTAGATAATCAGTAATTAAAGACGACATGTGTGCGCACTTAATAGTTAATACAACTAATTTAATTGCATACGACGTAAACGATTACGTTCGTAGCGTGTGACAAGCACGTGTTATATTGGCAGCCGGGATGAAACTCACGCGCCAAGCACAACGATCCCACTCCGCCCTATAAATACCTCCAGCAGCCAAATTAACCCTACTTTCACATCAAACTTGCAATCTACATCTACCAAATTACACACACAAAATGCAGCTTCAGGAGGAATTCAACGATTCAATGTCATCTCTTAGCTTTAACTATTACTATTCAGACAGTTTGACCGCCATGGCAGCCGCCAAAGTCAGCCGCGAATTGAAGCAGGAACAGGCAGTTCAATTTCATGAAGTACTTAGTTATGTTGATGAAGAGGATTTTAAGTTCTCAATGGAGCTCTCCGACGAAGAAGTTTCAGGCAAACAGATCGATCTCCGCTTCGTTTTTCCAATATTCGACAACGAGCTACTCACTAAGGACGACGTTGATCTCGCGGTTGAAGAAATTGACGATACTTCTACCATTACGATTCAGGTACAGAAGTTGCTTGTTGATGATGTTGAAGAATCATCGTCTTCTTCATCATCAGAAGCTTACGAATTGGACTGTCAACCGTCTGGAATATTCTGTATGTGGAGGTCAAAACCTGACGTGTACTCACCTCTTACAAAAAGTAAAAAGAGCCGTTCTACTGGATCCGGATCGAGACGATGGAGAATCCGGAATTTATTCCGGCGGAGCCACAGTGAAGGTAAGGAGTCGGTATTCTTCTTGTGGCCTAAGAAAGTAGAGACCTCAAAACAAAAACGGAATGTTAACTCCGAGGAGGTTACCAAAGTCGCCGGAAAATTGAAAACTGCATCGTCTCCGTCGTTTCACGAACTATTTTACGTGCAGAAAAAAGCAGAACAGAAAGGCGATAAGATGAAAACATTTCTACCTTACAGGCAAGATCTCCTAGGGTTCTTTGTTAATATCAACAGAACTGGGAAGAAGCAACTATCATATTAATATATGAACGTCCATTTTGTTTGATCTAAAAATCTACAGCAGACTCATTATTGTAACCGCATTATTTCAAATTTAATTGAGATGTAAATACAAATATTATCCTCTCCGTTAATTTACAAATTGATTTTTTTGTTTTTTGATCGGCATGTAAATGATTAAAATAATCTATATTGAATTTTGAGTTTTTGACAGCATAAGCAAACCATGCATGCGATAAAATTGTTAAGGTGTCATTATCATATTCATACTATTTATTTAATTTGTTTGATATATTTTTAGAATTTTCCATTACAGACTTCAAAAACTTGTTATGTAGGTGTAAAGCTTACTAGAAATTCACTACACGATGACCCCAGCCCTTTTAATTTTACTGGTATAAATTTTCTATTCCTAGCAATAATAATGGCATGTCAAAAATCTTGCCACGTTAACTATTTTTATAAAAACAGTTAACCACGCCGCACATCTCAAAAACAGAGAACTTGATAACGTTAAATTCACTAAAATGTTGCAGCAGTTAATTTTTATTTTCTAAAATAACATACTTTGTATAAGTTATTAACAGATTCTATTGAAATGAATTGATGTTATGTAATTCACATGTTTCTTACTCGTTTTGATCAATTATCTATAGAATAATTTATAATGCCACATTTGACTGGAGAGACTTGCTTCACACACAACACTATTCTACATGTCATAGCTGTGCTGTCGCGGAATTTCCCTTCTAGAAGTAGCCCTTCGTTTTCTTAACAAGAGCAATTTACATGTAAAAGAAGTTGCACACTTGATCAATTTTATTAAGATTTTTTAGAAAATCTTACATTTTATTATTTTATTTGAAAGATTACGGATTAATACTTTCTTTTCAGAAAAACCATTGACATTCTAAAACTATTTAAAAAAAAAGCATTAATAGCAAAAAGAAAAACTTAAAAAAGCATCAATTTATTATGAAAATATGATTTTTTTCACAATACAACGTAATTTCCGATGATATAATTAATAGAGTCTATCAACCACTAAGGGTAAGAAAGATTCGAACTTTTTACTAAAACCAAAACTGACCAAAAATTTTTCTTTTTAACATCAGAAATACCAAACTATCGGTTTTTTAGTTACAATTTTTTATGGGTTTCTTCATAATAAATTGTTTCTTAAATTTACAAAACATGTAATTTTCTATGGAAATTGAATCATCATGTTTTAGAATTATAGAGAGAATGTCATTTGAGAGATCTATATTCAAATTTGCCCCACTTGACAAAAATAATAATCATCTAATAATTTTGATATGAATATATAATATAATTGTTCTATAAAGATATTCATGACATATATTGAAGTTTAAGCATGATGATAAGAGTCTTTTAACGGTGTATGCGACTGCATGAACAGTATAGCTTCAACATATATCAATAATATATTTTAAAAACTACTACATCATACTTTCGTATCAAAATCATTGGATGCCTATTGTTTTTTTTCATTACTTTCTGACACAAATTGTAACATAGATATCTCAAAAGTAATTCAGGTTATTGTTAGATTATGAATCAAAGGAAAAAATGTAATGCGAAATATACAGAACACCAAGACGAAATACAATTAGTACTGATATTTATGAGAGAGCTTACAGCTTGAATGTTCCAATGTATAACACGAACAGACAAAAAGTTTTTAAATACTCTTTATCCTCCTATATATATGTTGATATAATCCCAAAGTCAGTGGAAGGTAACAACCAATAATAAATTAACAACTTGGATAGCCTACGTGATATTCAATTATATAACTGTCTGCCTTCACTAACCTACATCTGGAGGTTAGGCGCGTTACAGTTCATCCTATGTCAGATACGAAAGGAGCATTACCAAGCTCTATTGACTTCAATACATCAAAGCACAACCTTTATGGAAGCACATCTTTGAATATTTAAGACTGACACAATAAATCATGTACTTCAATATTCTCCCCCTTTGTGAGTTGTCATCTCATACTTTAATTTCACTTCACTTCTGGAACAATAGTACCTACTCCAGAATAACTTCTCTTACCTTCAACCACCAAACCAACATATTGATAGTCCTCTTCCTTAACACTTCATCATTCTTCATATTCAAACTCACTTCTTAGATAATGAATTACAATGTTTAAAAATATTTCTTTTTGATTCATTCAAAATAAAACCTTCTTAAATCCTCTGATAGGCATCTTACCAGAATAGACAACTCCTCAAACCCTAAGTAGAACTTTGTAGAATTTCATGATCTCCTATTCGTGCAATACCATCCAAATTTCTATAAGGTATCAGAACTTGGTTGCTTATAGCATGAAAAAGAGTAACAATAGTCTTAGCTAAATTGTTGTTGTGGAAATTAAGAAATGTTTTAATTGATTGAAGGGTTGCAGAATAAGTTTTGATGTCCTCCCCTTTCAAAAAAGTTAACAAAGTTATGAGATCATGAGTATTCATGCTTCGAAAGTCAGCAACTAAAAACTTGTCATGATTAATCAATTTCTCAGAAGTTCTAAATTCAAAATAATGAAACATGTCTTTGAAGTTTTTCTCCTTCCCTTCAGATTTGCCTTCGACCTCCATATTTGTTCTTGGGATTTCCTAATTAAAGCATGAAATCGGATTAGTCTTTCAATGTAATTTCAGTCGGTCATGTTCTCTTCGACATTCAGATTCATTCTTCAGTAGCAATTGCTCTTGAAGACAAAGGTAGATCAATTTGATTGTATTTGGTATTTTGAATGAATGGCTTACATTGGATACAAGTTCAAAAATGATGTTTTCAAATTATCCAAGCTCCCTAAATATTTCTACACGTCTTTTCTCTTCTTCTTTCCTTTCTTTCTTAATTAACTCTTCATGTAATTTCTTTGCAACCTCATTATCAAATTGGAGGATCTTAATCCTTTTTCCAAAGTTGATTTTCTACCTCGTTTTGGATAGTCCTGAACACCTCAAAGGTTTCAAACTTATGTTAAATCAGATAAACATATTCATATCTACTAAAGTCATCAGTAAATGTAACGAAGTATCTCTCACCATGTCCTGCAGCTAATCTGAATGGTCCACATACATCGATATGTACGAGGTCCAACATATACTTTCCTCATTCATAGTCTAGTGAATGGTGCCTTTGTCATATTGCCTAAGAAACAATATTCGCATTCATCACATGAATTTTGCTCAAATGATTCCAAATTCCCATCCTCTTTGAGTTTGGTAATGTGATTCTTGTTTATATAGCCAAGTCAAGAATGCTATAGATATGTTTTTATCCACATTATCTTTGAACAAGTTAGAATCAACATTATAGATTGCATTATTATTTCTTCTTATGCCAATAAAAGTTTCATAAATACCATGACAAGGATTTGCTTTAAAATAAACATTATCATTTTTATAAACTAATATAGGTTCATGCTCAAAACCAAAGTCAAACCATCTCTATAAAGTTCATGAAAAGAAATAATGTTTCTTACCATATGAGGCAAACAACAGCAATCTATAAAGGCAGTTGAGAATTGTGATACTACTTAGGGAAAGAAAGAGATACTTGAGGCGATTATTTTCACCACTTTATTGGTGTTATGGAATTATAGGAATGCAGTGGTGTTTAAAAACTCAAATTTATAGAAAGATGAAATTATATGTCGTATTATACAATATTCTTTTGATTGGTGTAATGGTAGAAATAGAAAATTGGTCATATTTGGACAAATTGGTTAAAAAACCTCTCTATGTAACTTCCATTGGTTTCTTTTTATAAAATCATTTGATGTTCAGAAAAATATAGCCTGCGTTTTTACATTATGCATTTCATATAAAGCTAAATACATTGACAATTTCATACATATATAGACACCTATATACATATATAGGTATAGGAGTTGGTTCAATACTGAACCAAATTATACGATTTAACTACAGAAACATATGAAAATGGTCATTTATGAACATGTTCATACATACATGAACATAAAAATGAATTATGTGCATAAATAAACATGAATGATTTTCATATGGTTCTGAATCTGTGGTTCGAGCGTATAATTTAATTCAGTATTGAACTAGATCATATACTAATATGCATCCATATCTGAGCCACTTGAGTATAAAGAAATACACAATTTGTAAGTGAAATACAAGGTATTTGCTTATTAATCATGTTTGCCAAACAAATAAATCCATGCGTCACATGAGACGTGTTTTGACTTGGTTTATGTGATCAAATAAACTGTATTATTTATATGTAAATGGATGTAAATATTGTATGGAAGCATCAAGGAAATTCAACCATGCATGTTAGAACAAGAAAAAGAAAATTAAATAATCGGAAGGGTTGTATTTTTATATTTGAAATAAAAAAAGGTAAAACTAGTTGCATAAAAATAACTTTTTCAAGAGTTTTAGTTAAAATTTCATATGATTATATACATTATAAACCCATTAATTTTAATAAAAACTGAGAGTTAAATTCTTCGAGAAAAATGAACAAATAAAATGAATTGTATACTAAATATTGCATGACCTAATGAACATCAGAACGTGTACGGTGTACCGCCGGTTTAATAAAACCAATGTACAACGGTCACAGCACACAGTACAATTAATAGTTTGATGTGACGTTACTGCTAACGTCTACAAGCGCGTAACTATTTCATATTGTAGAAAGAATAATCTCGCGCCAAATATGGCAGTCCCCACTCCCACCACCACCTATAAATACCTCCCATCAAAATGTGTTTGAAAATCCAAAGAAGTCGAATAAATATAGAAAGTACCAAGAAAAAATGCAACCAACAGCCGAAATCGACGATATAGGGTTATCTCCTAGCTTTAATTGTTATTCTAACTACAGTTTGACTTCCATGGCGGCCGCCAAAGTGAGCGATGAGGTTATTGAAGAACAGGCTGCTGGATTTCCGAAATTTAGCGATGGTGATGAAGAGGATTTTGAGTTCTCCTTGGATTTCACCGGCGATAACTATTTACCTAAAGAGCTTTCTCTATCCGGCCGGATACTTTTTCCGATCTTCAATAGAGATCTCGTGACGAAGGATGAGGTTGATCGTACAGTCGAGGAAGTGGTTCATGAAGATTCTTCTGTCATCATATCGTTAAAGAAGTTGTTTGTCGGTGACGGCGAAGGCGCTCTGTCTTCTTCATCGTCAGAAGCGGAGGAACTGGAACTGGAAGAGAGACCTTCCGGAACATTCTGTATGTCATGGCGGAAGGCCGACGTCCGATCGCCAACTCTTGCTGAGTGTAAGAAGAGCAGTTCTACTGGATCTGGATTGAGAAAATGGAGAATTAAGGATATTCTTTGCCGGAGTAACAGTGCAGGGAAGGAAATGGTATTGTTCTTGTGTCCTAAGAAAGTCGACGCCTTAAAACAGAAACGGATCGTCAACTCCAGCGAAGTTCGAAAAGTCGCCGGAAAATCGAAGACGACGTCGTCTAAGTCAGTTCACGAACTATTTTACGTCCAAAGAAAAGCAGAACAGAAAGGAGATAAGATGAAATCGTATCTTCCTTATAGGAAAGATCTCGTCGGGTTCTTCGTTAATGTCAACGGACTTAGGAATAAGAAATCACCATTCTAAATGCTGAAAATAAAATTTGTTTATCTAAAATATTTATTACTCAACATTGAAAGTAATGTTATAAGTTATAACACTCAATTGACGTCTTCATATTTTCCATAAAGATCTTCATGTGTCTTTTTAGTTTTATGTCATAATTGTATTGTTAGTTGACTAGTTGTAAATGTTTTGGGTTTTCCCTCCCATTTTTTAATCCGTACAAGCTGAAGATGCAACGGAAATTTAGCAGAAAAAACTGAGAATAAAATATTTGAGATGTGAAATATTATGATTAAATAGGTGATCTTAAATAAAACCCGACACAGAGATACGCCCTTACTAGTATTACCTTTTATTAAAAAGCAAAAGTTTTTATACGTTTTTCTACAACGTTGTACTTATTTTTATTACACTGTTATACATTTGTGTTTTTTAAGACTTGGGAAACTTATTTTAAACAAGAAGTTAAAGTCATAATTGTTTACAAGCTTGTACGTATTTTATTTTAGATTAAACCAATATAGCATATTTGCGGGAAAAAAGGACCAGAAAGAACAGAAGAGGGAAATAGAAAATAGAAATCAGTAACAAACGTTTACGAATTTCAATTTACAACTAATTAAAGTCTCAGCCCTCACAACTTAAAAGGGAGTTGGAAACATATAAAGATAATAACTGCTAATAATAACATAATTTAGTCTTTCATCAATGACGTCGATGACGAATTATTTACACAATAAAATAAGTAATTAATTTATAAATGATTGTATCGCATAATATTTAAAATATATATATATATATATGTTAGATCATATTACTTAGGATATTTGATCGGATTAAGTTGGTTGTGTACAATTGGATTAAACATAGGGGTGATGATAATAACTTAAATTGGATTCGGTAACTCCTCTTGTGAGTGTATAGTTGTCCATGGTGCTAGATTGTAATTGACTTGGCCGGCACCTCGCTGGTTCAATTCGTGGGTGTTATGTTTCTATGCCGGGGACATTGTCCCTTTTATTTATTTATATATTTATTCGCCGTTTAAAAAAAAAAACTTGGAATATATTTATAATTTGTTCTCATATTATGAAAAGTTGTCAAGAATCATTGTTAGAATTTGACTAGTATATTTTTTTAATTACGTTTCATCTTTGATATTATTGACAATCAATAACCAAAATTTTCAATTCTTGTTGGACACACATTACTTAACATCTTAAATTTCATTCACTAAAATATACGTTTATAAATCCACCTAGTAACCAATTATCTTTTGGACCTATCAACCCATTATTCATTTTAGCATCCTCAAGGACTGGGGCATCAAATTAGTGAATTGTAGAGGGGTAGTGATTTGAATGGTAATAGGTTTTATTTTTTTCTGAGTTTCGACTGAATTTTGGTTTCGTAATTTGGTTTGCTTTTGTTAGAGTTTTGTTCTAATTTCATTTTTGAGTTTTGGTTAAATTTGGTTAAGGATTAAAATGAAGGGTATGGGAAATATTGTTAGAGCTTTCATAATATAATATGAAGAGAATCGAGAAAGTCGTTTTATTTGAACTTAACGTTAATTTTAACCTCGGTCAATGACAGAAAATGTAAGAAAAATTACGCTTTAGGGAGCATCTATACAATAAATCCAACATTTGTACTGAAACCATAACCTTTTGTATAGCATGGAAGGGAAATTATAGTTTACTATTTTGTCTATAACTTAATTGTGTAACCTGATAGGTTGACTATCTAGAATTAGGAGAATTTGAAGGCCAGTGCAATTTAATAAATTAAGCCCTTGAAAATTTTACAAAATACAAATGTATAAATTGTAATGTTGATTTCATGTTGCAATATACTTATTAGAAAAACTTCAATTCAATATATAAAATAAAAAAATACACCTGCTTTATCTTGATAATAATTATCTTTCTAGTATTCCATGATATAAACTATTCAATTATTTTTGCCCTCCACAAAAATCTGCATAAATCATAAGAGAAACAAAATTCAAAACTAAAAATCGGAAAGATAAAAAAATATATAAAAACTTGAAAACTCTTTTACTTCTTAGACCTTAGTCCTCTATTGTCCTCTGATTTCTGATTTGAATCTGAACTCTAAAATGTAAATTGTAAGCAATACCAGAAATTATAAAATTTAAACAAAATAGAAAGATAAAAAGCAAATGTTTTAAATTCTTATGCATTTATTTCTGATTTTCGGGACAACAAAGAGGGAGGAAGGAAGAAGATTAGAAGAACTTCTGATTTTTGAGAAGATAGAATCGATTAGAACTTCTGATTCTCGAGACGGAAGAAGATTAGAAGCACTTTTGATGTCACAATGGCTAATGGTTTGCTTGAATGCTTCTGGTTTTCGAAAAGATAAACCAGAATTTGCTTCTGATATTCAATTTTGAACAAAGAAATAAAGAAGATTAGAAGAACTGAAATCAAAAATCGTAATCGTTGCTACTGATTTCTGGTTTTGAATGCACTCTTACATCTAATGAACTCTTACGGCTATCCTTATTGCGTGAATGAATGCGTTATGCCCAATGCTTTGGTAAACAGCGAAGGAGAAGCGAAACGTTTTTATTTTTTCCTTTCCCTTCGCTTTTTCCAATATTCCGTTGTTGTATGCGTAAAAAAAATTGGCTGCCAATCCTTAACCTAATGTGTAATGAGCCTAGTCCAATATACATATCTTAAAAAATTTTGGGCCCTAGAAATTTGTAGGCCTTGTTCAATAGAACCCTTTGAATTCCCTAAATCCGGGCCTGTCTAGAAGGAGTGTGTTTAATGTTAAATTATTTAAAGTCATGATAAATAAATTGTACACCTTTTATGGTGCATGTATAGAATCACCTAAGGCTCCGTTTGGTTCGTGGGATTTCCCAGGATTTGCATTTTAAATCCTGCGAAATCCTATGTTTGGTTTGAGAATAAGCATGAAATTTAAAATGATGAGACTTTTAAAAATGACTCAAAATCCCATGAATGAGGGATTTGTAAATACCTTGTCTCTCCCCAGCATTTAAAATTCCAGGAATGAAAGATTTGTTTTTCACCTCCGGCCACTCTACCGTTGCTGCCGCGTATACCTCCGGCCACCCTACTAATGTTGCCGTTGTCGCCTTGATCTCCGGCAACCCCACCGCCGCTAACGCCACCACCACCTCCAGCTACTCCCATCGACGTTGAGGCGTCCACCTCCGACCCACCCATTACCGTCGCCACATCCATCTTTGGCCACCCCAACATCAACACTGCTTCCACCTCCGTCCACCCTACAATCATTGCCTCCATATCTTAAGACACTACCGTCGATGAGCTACATCCCGCTACCCCACCACTGGCATTCTTGCCTCCACCTCTGACAACCCCACCGTCATCGTCGCCTCCACCTTTGCCCCTACTGCTAATGTCACCTCTACGTGCAGCGTCGCCGCAACCACATCAGTCTCCACCTCCGACCACCCGACCATCAACGCCGCCTTCACCTCCAGCCATCCTATCGCTGACGTTGGCTCCACCACATATTTCATATCAACTATTCTGTCATCAATTCTTCGTCATTGGTTAACGACGATTTAATGTTGATGTTTCTAATGTTTGTTTTTTCAATTTTATAAAGGTTTTGATATCTGCCAAACGGGTTATGGGATTTTAAATCCTAGGATTTTATATTCTGAAGGATTTGAAATTCTGTTGAATTTGAAATCCTAGAGTTTGAAATCCACGAACCAAACGCACCCTAAAAGATATGTCAAGCTCAAACGTTTTACACATTTTGAAAACTAATTAATTTTTGGGTATGTGTAACACCCGACTTATTAACCAAAAACACCCCAAAAAATTTTCATTTTCCAAACCAAATATTTTACAAATAAAACAAAAGTAGGGGTATTAGTTAATACAATACGAGTACAAGAGTATCACGAAGTACAATACATAGAATATTATACATTCTTCAAGCCGGGTCATTACTTCAAATGCTAAGTCCTCAGTCACGGACTTTGTCTTTTCCCTTGGCAGGGTCACGCTCACCTGCAGAGACATGTCAATAAAACTGTGAGCTATAAAGCTCAATGAGTAATCAATTCAAGTATAACATGTATAAGAATAAAATTCTCTATACAAAATCAAATAAGCAATATCATGCAATATAAAAATCATATATGGCTCACGGGTTATCCCGCTGTTGCCTAGACTCACGGCTCCGTTCTTGCCATCGAAATGACTCACGGCTTATCCGGTCTTGTCTATTTAGGTTCGACTCACAGCTCCGTTCTTGCTATCGCAATGACTCACGGCTTATCTGGTCTTGTCGTACCATTAATATGGACTGACTCACAGCTCCGTTCTTGTCTATAGCAGACTCACGGCTTATCTGGTCTTGTCGTGTCATTATTGTTGACTCACAGCTCCGTTCTTGTCTAAAATAGACTCACGGATTATCTGGTCTTGTCATATATCGAATCATGTAATTTATCGTTTTTGTCCCCCAAAATCATTTCCATTTGCAGCTGCTCATATAACACATATCACATCGGATATCGGTGAGATTACTCACCTGAAGGTTTGCTACAACTAGCGTTCGTCGTTCCTTGCCTTGAAATGAAATCCGTAGGATTTTGTCCCGTACCTATAATTCCATTTATTATCAAAATGATTATAGGTTAATAACCACTCCAATTAACTCTAATACAATAGAGTTCAATATACTATCGTTATAAACAATGCCTAGTTAATAAACTTTCCGTTTACTAACTTTATATGAATTTTACTATTCACCGAGGCATTCGGATCGGTCTACAGTGCCCCCGAGGGGTCGAAAACTCGATATGAAAATTTTCCCAAACTTTTTAGACCATAACAAGCCTATGGTTCAAATTTGAGCTAAATCGGACAAGCCAAGCAAAAGTTAGCGTTTTTGATCCCCTGCCTAGCCTCTGCTCGGAGGGCGCACTGCGCCTAGGGGAGGGCGTACTGCGCCTGGGCGCACCCCGCCTGGCTTTGGGGCGCACTGCGCCTAGCGGCAGTGCAGGTCCCCTGGCCAGTCGCGATTTATGCACTGTAGCTTGCAGATTTGGTCCATTAAGTACTTATTTCTGTTCTTAATGGCTTGGGGTTTGTTCCTAGGCTAAAACCTTACATTTTAACAAGGTTTTTAACCATCAAAACACCCTAAATCAATCACACAAAGAATTAGGGTTCTTATTTCTAACAACCCCAAAACTTCAAATTCATCAATTATAACAACCTACTTCCATTTTGTTGAGTTAAGCTCTTACTAGCATGACTTAATGGAAGTATCTAACCATTTTAATCACACCATTATAACTGCAATTGCAGTTTTTGAGTTCTACAAAACTCATCAAGAACAACTAGCCAAGAACTTGAATTTGGAATACTTACCTCAAAACTTCCAATTATACCCTTTTAATGCTATAATTCAACTTTGCAACTTCAATTCTTCAAAGCTCTTCAAATTCTCCAGAAATCACACAAGAATTTCTCTCCCGTAGCTTACCAATTTTCTGCACAAACTAGGACAAGGTTCCAACCTCTTATACCTCCAAAATTTTCATTTTTGGTCCTTGAAATTACATTTCTTAAACTTTTGCCACCATTTACAAATTAAATGACAAAAATCAAAGTATTATAACATTTTAAGTCCAAGACTCAAAATATTTTTACCAAACAAGTCCTTTTTGTCAAAAAGACCAAATTACCCTTTTGAGGTAAAATGACCATTTTGCCCTTTTTATTATAATTCCATAATAAAATAAGTTTTGGCGTTACAATTTCTCCCCTCCTTTAAGAGATTTCGTCCCCGAAATCATACAAAAAGTTGAGGGTATTTTTCCCTCATTTCACTTTCGGTCTCCCATGTCATGTCGGAACCTTTGTGATGACGCCAAAGCACTTTCACCATGCTGATCTTCTTATTTCGCAGCTGTCTTGTCTTGCGGTCTAACACTCGCTCGGGTTGTTCCGGGTATCTCAGCTTTTCATCCACCTCAATTTCAGCAAGAGGTATATGTTGAGACTTGTCAAACAGAGTTTTCCTCAAATGGGACACATGGAATACGTCATGTATACCATGAAGTTCATCAAGTAACTCCAATCGATACGCCACGGCTCCAACTCTTTGAGATATACGGAAAGGTCCGATGAAACAAGGACTCAACTTCCCTTTCTTCCCAAAACGAATTAAGCCTTTCCAAGGGGATACTTTGAGCATTACCATATCTCCTACTTGGAATTCTATCGGTTTCACCCGTTTGTCCGCATACTGTTTCTGTCTATTTTGAGCTACCTTCAAATTTTCGCATATCAGTTTGATCTTTTCTTCAGTCTGTGCTACAATTTCGGGTCCCGCCAATGGCTTTTCCCCAACTTCAGTCCAGCAGGTCGGAGTACGGCACGGTGCTCCATACAAGGCTTCATACGGGGCCATCTGAATGCTGGAATGATAGCTGTTATTGTACGCGAATTCCACCAAAGGTAAATGATCTTCCCAGCTTCCACCGAAGTCTATGACACAAGTCCTCAACATATCTTCCAAAGTTTGGATCGTTCTTTCACTCTGACCATCGGTCTGTGGATGATATGCGGTACTCATAAGTACTTTTGTACCCAATTGCTCTTGAAGACTCTGCCAAAAATGGGAAGTAAATCTGCTGTCTCGGTCCGACACAATCGATGCTGGTAATCCATGCCGACAAATTACCTCATCAATGTAGATTTTCGCCAATTGATCTACTCTGTACTTTTCTTTATATGGTATAAATTGTGCCGATTTGGTCAATCGATCCACAATCACCCATATAGAATCATAACCTCGTGGTGTCCGCGGCAACTTTGTCACAAAATCCATGGTAATATGGTCCCATTTCTTCTCTGGAATCGGCAATGGTTGTATTTCCCCGTACGGTTTCTGATGGTTTGACTTAACTTGCAAACAAGTCAAACATCTTTCCACAAATCTTCCAATGTCCCTCTTCATTCCAGGCCACCAATACATCGGTTTTAGCGTCCGATACATCTTGGTACTGCCCGGATGAACCGCATAACGGCTATAGTGTGCATATTCTAGAAGTAAATTCCGTGCTTCTCCTTGTTTCGGGACCCATATTCGACCTCTGAAGGTCTTCAATTTCTGCACATTTTCTTCCAGATGCTTCAAGTATCCAACCATTCGTTCACTTTTAACATTCTCCGGCTTACATGCTTCTTCCTGTGCTGAACGGATCAATCCTGGTAACCGGCTTACTACACCCATGCATGCGGATGTAATTTTCAAAGGAGCTTCTTTTCGGCTTAGCGCATCTGCCACCATGTTCGCTTTACCAGGGTGGTACTGAATTTCACAATCAAAGTCTTTCAGTAGATCCATCCACCTTTGCTGTCTCATATTGAGTTCTTTCTGGTCGAAGAGGTACTTCAGGCTCTTATGATCCGTGTAAATAACAAACTTTACACCATATAAATAATGCCTCCACGGCTTCAATGCTAGAACCACCGCAGCTAATTCCAGATCATGAACTGGATACTTCTTCTCGGCATCTTTTAATTGGCGGGACGCATAGGCTATGACCCGACCTTTCTGCATTAGCACACAACCAAGACCAATTCTAGAAGCATCACTGTAAATCACATACTCTTCTCCGCTTTGTGGTAGTGCTAACACTGGTGCTTCACACAAAGATTGTTTCAACTTCTAGAATGCTTCTTGTTGCTTTTCGGCCCACGTGAACTTTTCACCCTTCTTGGTCAACTTGGTCATCGGAGCAGCTATCGAAGAGAAATTCTCGACAAATCTTCTATAATAGCCTGCTAAACCAAGGAAACTTCGTATTTCAGTTGGACTCCGGGGCGGTTCCCACTTCATCACGGCCTCAATCTTTGCTGGATAAACTTTCACTCCTTCGGCATTGATTACATGACCAAGAAATTGGACTTCTCTTAGCCAGAAGTCACACTTGGAGAATTTCGCATACAGCTTTTTTCGACGAAGCAACTCCAACACTTGTCGCAGGTGCACTTCATGTTCGGCTTGGCTTCGCGAATACACCAAGATGTCATCAATAAACACTATCACCGAGGTATCAAGGAATGGACGACACACTCGGTTCATGAGATCCATGAATACGGCTGGAGCATTGGTTAATCCAAAAGGCATCACCAAAAACTCATAATGACTGTATCGCGTTCGGAAAGCTGTCTTCGGAATGTCTGACTCCCTTATCTTCAACTGATGGTATCCTGACCTCAGGTCAATCTTGGAAAAGTAAGACGCGCCTTGCAGCTGGTCAAACAAATCGTCTATTCTGGGTAGCGGGTACTTGTTCTTCACCGTGATCTTGTTTAACTCCCGATAGTCAATACACATGCGCATTGACCCATCCTTCTTCTTGACAAACAGAATAGGGGCTCCCCAAGGCGATGTACTCGGTCTAATAAAACCCCTGTCTAACAGTTCTTCCAGTTGCTTTCGCAGTTCCACCATCTCTGAAGGTGCTAATCGATATGGAGCTCGAGCAACAGGTGCAGCTCCCGGAACCAGTTCAATCGTGAACTCAACCTGTCGATCTGGTGGCAACCCTGGAAGTTCATCTGGAAACACATCTGGGAATTCGTTCACCACATTCACATTCGCTACCCCCACTTTAATTGGTTGAGCCACCGATACATAAGCTAGATAGGACATCCCTCCTTTACTGATACAGCTTCGGGCTTGAGCAAAAGAGATGACTGGCATTCGCAATCGAGGTCGTTCACCCTGAATCTTTATCCAATTCCCATCCGGTGTTAACACTGTGATATTTTTATTTCTGCAATCCATGTTAGCATAATTCGTTGCTAACCAATCCATTCCCACAATTACACCAAATTCATTGGTAGTCATCGGCTTCAAATCTATAGGGAAGACGGTCCCGTAGATTTTAAGCTGACAACCTTCCAGATATTCAGAAACCCAAACATATCGGCCGTCCGCTATAGCTACTTCTAGACTTTCGTCCATCAGTGTTAACGGTACATTCAGGCGAGGCAACAAAGACTCCGATACAAAACAGTGTGTTGCTCCTGGATCAAATATAACATATACAGGTATGGTATTGAGAGTAAAGATACCTGTAATCACATCCGTCTTCTCACGGGCTTCCTCCACGGTCATCTGGAAAGCTCGCGAGGCCACTGGTCGTCCCCTATTCTTTGGTTCTTCTTTCTTTCCCACTTGATCATCCCTGGGCCTTTCACTGTATACTCCAGATTTTAGTTGGGGACAGCTCGAACGAATGTGATCTGTAGCTCCACATTGGTAACATCTTCTGTCCGCCCGACACTCCCGTGTAAAATGACCCGTTCTTCCACAATTTCGGCAGCTAACTGACCCAGTATCACTGCGACAACTGCCAAAATGCCTTTTTCTACACTTCTCACACCACTTTCCTTCGTCCCTCTAGCTTTTTCCCTTAGACCCGGATTGTTGCGACTTTTTCTGAGGCGTCCAACCTTGGTCTTCCGCCTTTCTTTTTGTTTCAACGGCCTTCTTTTCATCTTATTGTCGCTTTAATTCGGTCTCCCTTTCTGTGGCTCGATCCACCACTTGCCGGAAAGTAGTTAGTTTCAACGGTTGCACAATTTCTCTAATTCGGGTTGTCAACCCCCGAACATACTTGTCGATCTTTCTCTTTTCAGTGTAAATATGGTGTTCCGCAAACCTAGCTTTCTCCAGAAAGCTAAGGGTATATTCCTGAACAGATCGGGAACCCTGTTCCAGGTGTAGGAATTCATCCTCCAGCTTCTGAATAGCTACTTCTGAGCAGTATTCTTCATTGAACTTTGTCTTGAATTGCTCCCAAGGTACCGATTGGGATGAATCAAGATCCAGTGATTTGTAGTAGGTTTGCCACCAATGTAGTGCACCGCTTGTAAGTTGGTTCGTGGCAAATTCCACTTTATCATCATCCGCACACTTGCTTACTCGGAACACCTTCTCGATATGCATGATCCATTCCATAGCTTTGACTGGATCATCTGTCCCCGAGAATTCCTTTGGTTTACAACCAAGAAAGGATTTATACGTACACCCAACTTTCTTTATCGAGGCTTCTCCACCTTGAGTTTCCTTTACTGCCCAGGCACGACTTTCTCCCTGGCTTTCATCTTCCGGCTGCCTGTCATGAACACTTTTTGCAGCCTCTTCAGTAGGATCAGGATTGGCACTCGGATTAGGATTGCCACTCGGGTTAGGGTTGTTCGATAATGCTGGTATCATTTGCCTAACCACTTCTTCCACTATCGCCCTAATATCAGGTGGATTTTGTCCCACCAGTTCCCGTGCTGGTGCTCTTCGCCCAACAGAGCCGCGTGACCGAGATGGTCCACTTCTTGCAGTTCCACGCGAATTCGCACCAGTGGGATTGCTTCGTGTATTTCTCATTCTTCAAAATTTCAGCAAACCGTTAGATTACATATATAATAACAAACTTATATATATCTAACAGTCCATTTGTCAGTTTTTCTCTCAAGGTTTAAGTCCAGGAATCTAGTCTAAGACACCTAGTTCACTTAAACCACGGCTCTGATACCAACTTGTAACACCCGACTTATTAACCAAAAACACCCCAAAAATTTTTCATTTTCCAAACCAAATATTTTACAAATAAAACAAAAGTAGGGTATTAGTTAATACAATACGAGTACAAGAGTATCACGAAGTACAATACATAGAATATTATACATTCTTCAAGCCGGGTCATTACTTCAAATGCTAAGTCCTCAGTCACGGATTTTGTCTTTTCCCTTGGCAGGGTCACGCTCACCTGCAGGGACATGTCAATAAAACTGTGAGCTATAAAGCTCAATGAGTAATCAATTCAAGTATAACATGTATAAGAATAAAATTCTCTATACAAAATCAAATAAGCAATATCATGCAATATAAAAATCATATATGGCTCACGGGTTATCCCGCTGTTGCCTAGACTCACGGCTCCGTTCTTGCCATCGAAATGACTCACGGCTTATCCGGTCTTGTCTATTTAGGTTCGACTCACAGCTCCGTTCTTGCCATCGCAATGACTCACGGCTTATCTGGTCTTGTCGTACCATTAATATGGACTGACTCACAGCTCCGTTCTTGTCTATAGCAGACTCACGGCTTATCTGGTCTTGTCGTGTCATTATTGTTGACTCACAGCTCCGTTCTTGTCTAAAATAGACTCACGGCTTATCTGGTCTTGTCATATATCGAATCATGTAATTTATCGTTTTTGTCCCCCAAAATCATTTCCATTTGCAGCTGCTCATATAACACATATCACATCGGATATCGGTGAGATTACTCACCTGAAGGTTTGCTACAACTAGCGTTCGTCGTTCCTTGCCTTGAAATGAAATCCGTAGGATTTTGTCCCGTACCTATAATTCCATTTATTATCAAAATGATTATAGGTTAATAACCACTCCAATTAACTCTAATACAATAGAGTTCAATATAATATCGTTATAAACAATGCCTAGTTAATAAACTTTCCGTTTACTAACTTTATATGAATTTTACTATTCACCGAGGCATTCGGATCGGTCTACAGTGCCCCCGAGGGGTCGAAAACTCGATATGAAAATTTTCCCAAACTTTTTAGACCATAACGAGCCTATGGTTCAAATTTGAGCTAAATCGGACAAGCCAAGCAAAAGTTAGCGTTTTTGATCCCCTGCCTAGCCTCTGCTCGGAGGGCGCACTGCGCCTAGGGGAGGGCGTACTGCGCCTGGGCGCACCCCGCCTGGCTTTGGGGCGCACTGCGCCTAGCGGCAGTGCAGGTCCCCTGGCCAGTCGCGATTTATGCACTGTAGCTTGCAGATTTGGTCCATTAAGTACTTATTTCTGTTCTTAATGGCTTGGGGTTTGTTCCTAGGCTAAAACCTTACATTTTAACAAGGTTTTTAACCATCAAAACACCCTAAATCAATCACACAAAGAATTAGGGTTCTTATTTCTAACAACCCCAAAACTTCAAATTCATCAATTATAACAACCTACTTCCATTTTGTTGAGTTAAGCTCTTACTAGCATGACTTAATGGAAGTATCTAACCATTTTAATCACACCATTATAACTGCAATTGCAGTTTTTGAGTTCTACAAAACTCATCAAGAACAACTAGCCAAGAACTTGAACTTGGAATACTTACCTCAAAACTTCCAATTATACCCTTTTAATGCTATAATTCAACTTTGCAACTTCAATTCTTCAAAGCTCTTCAAATTCTCCAGAAATCACACAAGAATTTCTCTCCCGTAGCTTACCAATTTTCTGCACAAACTAGGACAAGGTTCCAACCTCTTATACCTCCAAAATTTTCATTTTTGGTCCTTGAAATTACATTTCTTAAACTTTTGCCACCATTTACAAATTAAATGACAAAAATCAAAGTATTATAACATTTTAAGTCCAAGACTCAAAATATTTTTACCAAACAAGTCCTTTTTGTCAAAAAGACCAAATTACCCTTTTGAGGTAAAATGACCATTTTGCCCTTTTTATTATAATTCCATAATAAAATAAGTTTTGGCGTTACAATTTCTCCCCTCCTTTAAGAGATTTCGTCCCCGAAATCATACAAAAAGTTGAGGGTATTTTTCCCTCATTTCACTTTCGGTCTCCCATGTCATGTCGGAACCTTTGTGATGACGCCAAAGCACTTTCACCATGCTGATCTTCTTATTTCGCAGCTGTCTTGTCTTGCGGTCTAACACTCGCTCGGGTTGTTCCGGGTATCTCAGCTTTTCATCCACCTCAATTTCAGCAAGAGGTATATGTTGAGACTTGTCAAACAGAGTTTTCCTCAAATGGGACACATGGAATACGTCATGTATACCATGAAGTTCATCAAGTAACTCCAATCGATACGCCACGGCTCCAACTCTTTGAGATATACGGAAAGGTCCGATGAAACAAGGACTCAACTTCCCTTTCTTCCCAAAACGAATTAAGCCTTTCCAAGGGGATACTTTGAGCATTACCATATCTCCTACTTGGAATTCTATCGGTTTCACCCGTTTGTCCGCATACTGTTTCTGTCTATTTTGAGCTACCTTCAAATTTTCGCATATCAGTTTGATCTTTTCTTCAGTCTGTGCTACAATTTCGGGTCCCGCCAATGGCTTTTCCCCAACTTCAGTCCAGCAGGTCGGAGTACGGCACGGTGCTCCATACAAGGCTTCATACGGGGCCATCTGAATGCTGGAATGATAGCTGTTATTGTACGCGAATTCCACCAAAGGTAAATGATCTTCCCAGCTTCCACCGAAGTCTATGACACAAGTCCTCAACATATCTTCCAAAGTTTGGATCGTTCTTTCACTCTGACCATCGGTCTGTGGATGATATGCGGTACTCATAAGTACTTTTGTACCCAATTGCTCTTGAAGACTCTGCCAAAAATGGGAAGTAAATCTGCTGTCTCGGTCCGACACAATCGATGCTGGTAATCCATGCCGACAAATTACCTCATCAATGTAGATTTTCGCCAATTGATCTACTCTGTACTTTTCTTTATATGGTATAAATTGTGCCGATTTGGTCAATCGATCCACAATCACCCATATAGAATCATAACCTCGTGGTGTCCGCGGCAACTTTGTCACAAAATCCATGGTAATATGGTCCCATTTCTTCTCTGGAATCGGCAATGGTTGTATTTCCCCGTACGGTTTCTGATGGTTTGACTTAACTTGCAGACAAGTCAAACATCTTTCCACAAATCTTCCAATGTCCCTCTTCATTCCAGGCCACCAATACATCGGTTTTAGCGTCCGATACATCTTGGTACTGCCCGGATGAACCGCATAACGGCTATAGTGTGCATCTTCTAAAAGTAAATTCCGTGCTTCTCCTTGTTTCGGGACCCATATTCGACCTCTGAAGGTCTTCAATTTCTGCACATTTTCTTCCAGATGCTTCAAGTATCCAACCATTCGTTCACTTTTAACATTCTCCGGCTTACATGCTTCTTCCTGTGCTGAACGGATCAATCCTGGTAACCGGCTTACTACACCCATGCATGCGGATGTAATTTTCAAAGGAGCTTCTTTTCGGCTTAGCGCATCTGCCACCATGTTCGCTTTACCAGGGTGGTACTGAATTTCACAATCAAAGTCTTTCAGTAGATCCATCCACCTTTGCTGTCTCATATTGAGTTCTTTCTGGTCGAAGAGGTACTTCAGGCTCTTATGATCCGTGTAAATAACAAACTTTACACCATATAAATAATGCCTCCACGGCTTCAATGCTAGAACCACCGCAGCTAATTCCAGATCATGAACTGGATACTTCTTCTCGGCATCTTTTAATTGGCGGGACGCATAGGCTATGACCCGACCTTTCTGCATTAGCACACAACCAAGACCAATTCTAGAAGCATCACTGTAAATCACATACTCTTCTCCGCTTTGTGGTAGTGCTAACACTGGTGCTTCACACAAAGATTGTTTCAACTTCTAGAATGCTTCTTGTTGCTTTTCGGCCCACGTGAACTTTTCACCCTTCTTGGTCAACTTGGTCATCGGAGCAGCTATCGAAGAGAAATTCTCGACAAATCTTCTATAATAGCCTGCTAAACCAAGGAAACTTCGTATTTCAGTTGGACTCCGGGGCGGTTCCCACTTCATCACGGCCTCAATCTTTGCTGGATAAACTTTCACTCCTTCGGCATTGATTACATGACCAAGAAATTGGACTTCTCTTAGCCAGAAGTCACACTTGGAGAATTTCGCATACAGCTTTTTTCGACGAAGCAACTCCAACACTTGTCGCAGGTGCACTTCATGTTCGGCTTGGCTTCGCGAATACACCAAGATGTCATCAATAAACACTATCACCGAGGTATCAAGGAATGGACGACACACTCGGTTCATGAGATCCATGAATACGGCTGGAGCATTGGTTAATCCAAAAGGCATCACCAAAAACTCATAATGACTGTATCGCGTTCGGAAAGCTGTCTTCGGAATGTCTGACTCCCTTATCTTCAACTGATGGTATCCTGACCTCAGGTCAATCTTGGAAAAGTAAGACGCGCCTTGCAGCTGGTCAAACAAATCGTCTATTCTGGGTAGCGGGTACTTGTTCTTCACCGTGATCTTGTTTAACTCCCGATAGTCAATACACATGCGCATTGACCCATCCTTCTTCTTGACAAACAGAATAGGGGCTCCCCAAGGCGATGTACTCGGTCTAATAAAACCCCTGTCTAACAGTTCTTCCAGTTGCTTTCGCAGTTCCACCATCTCTGAAGGTGCTAATCGATATGGAGCTCGAGCAACAGGTGCAGCTCCCGGAACCAGTTCAATCGTGAACTCAACCTGTCGATCTGGTGGCAACCCTGGAAGTTCATCTGGAAACACATCTGGGAATTCGTTCACCACATTCACATTCGCTACCCCCACTTTAATTGGTTGAGCCACCGATACATAAGCTAGATAGGACATCCCTCCTTTACTGATACAGCTTCGGGCTTGAGCAAAAGAGATGACTGGCATTCGCAATCGAGGTCGTTCACCCTGAATCTTTATCCAATTCCCATCCGGTGTTAACACTGTGATATTTTTATTTCTGCAATCCATGTTAGCATAATTCGTTGCTAACCAATCCATTCCCACAATTACACCAAATTCATTGGTAGTCATCGGCTTCAAATCTATAGGGAAGACGGTCCCGTAGATTTTAAGCTGACAACCTTCCAGATATTCAGAAACCCAAACATATCGGCCGTCCGCTATAGCTACTTCTAGACTTTCGTCCATCAGTGTTAACGGTACATTCAGGCGAGGCAACAAAGACTCCGATACAAAACAGTGTGTTGCTCCTGGATCAAATATAACATATACAGGTATGGTATTGAGAGTAAAGATACCTGTAATCACATCCGTCTTCTCACGGGCTTCCTCCACGGTCATCTGGAAAGCTCGCGAGGCCACTGGTCGTCCCCTATTCTTTGGTTCTTCTTTCTTTCCCACTTGATCATCCCTGGGCCTTTCACTGTATACTCCAGATTTTAGTTGGGGACAGCTCGAACGAATGTGATCTGTAGCTCCACATTGGTAACATCTTCTGTCCGCCCGACACTCCCGTGTAAAATGACCCGTTCTTCCACAATTTCGGCAGCTAACTGACCCAGTATCACTGCGACAACTGCCAAAATGCCTTTTTCTACACTTCTCACACCACTTTCCTTCGTCCCTCTAGCTTTTTCCCTTAGACCCGGATTGTTGCGACTTTTTCTGAGGCGTCCAACCTTGGTCTTCCGCCTTTCTTTTTGTTTCAACGGCCTTCTTTTCATCTTATTGTCGCTTTAATTCGGTCTCCCTTTCTGTGGCTCGATCCACCACTTGCCGGAAAGTAGTTAGTTTCAACGGTTGCACAATTTCTCTAATTCGGGTTGTCAACCCCCGAACATACTTGTCGATCTTTCTCTTTTCAGTGTAAATATGGTGTTCCGCAAACCTAGCTTTCTCCAGAAAGCTAAGGGTATATTCCTGAACAGATCGGGAACCCTGTTCCAGGTGTAGGAATTCATCCTCCAGCTTCTGAATAGCTACTTCTGAGCAGTATTCTTCATTGAACTTTGTCTTGAATTGCTCCCAAGGTACCGATTGGGATGAATCAAGATCCAGTGATTTGTAGTAGGTTTGCCACCAATGTAGTGCACCGCTTGTAAGTTGGTTCGTGGCAAATTCCACTTTATCATCATCCGCACACTTGCTTACTCGGAACACCTTCTCGATATGCATGATCCATTCCATAGCTTTGACTGGATCATCTGTCCCCGAGAATTCCTTTGGTTTACAACCAAGAAAGGATTTATACGTACACCCAACTTTCTTTATCGAGGCTTCTCCACCTTGAGTTTCCTTTACTGCCCAGGCACGACTTTCTCCCTGGCTTTCATCTTCCGGCTGCCTGTCATGAACACTTTTTGCAGCCTCTTCAGTAGGATCAGGATTGGCACTCGGATTAGGATTGCCACTCGGGTTAGGGTTGTTCGATAATGCTGGTATCATTTGCCTAACCACTTCTTCCACTATCGCCCTAATATCAGGTGGATTTTGTCCCACCAGTTCCCGTGCTGGTGCTCTTCGCCCAACAGAGCCGCGTGACCGAGATGGTCCACTTCTTGCAGTTCCACGCGAATTCGCACCAGTGGGATTGCTTCGTGTATTTCTCATTCTTCAAAATTTCAGCAAACCGTTAGATTACATATATAATAACAAACTTATATATATCTAACAGTCCATTTGTCAGTTTTTCTCTCAAGGTTTAAGTCCAGGAATCTAGTCTAAGACACCTAGTTCACTTAAACCACGGCTCTGATACCAACTTGTAACACCCGACTTATTAACCAAAAACACCCCAAAAATTTTTCATTTTCCAAACCAAATATTTTACAAATAAAACAAAAGTAGGGTATTAGTTAATACAATACGAGTACAAGAGTATCACGAAGTACAATACATAGAATATTATACATTCTTCAAGCCGGGTCATTACTTCAAATGCTAAGTCCTCAGTCACGGATTTTGTCTTTTCCCTTGGCAGGGTCACGCTCACCTGCAGGGACATGTCAATAAAACTGTGAGCTATAAAGCTCAATGAGTAATCAATTCAAGTATAACATGTATAAGAATAAAATTCTCTATACAAAATCAAATAAGCAATATCATGCAATATAAAAATCATATATGGCTCACGGGTTATCCCGCTGTTGCCTAGACTCACGGCTCCGTTCTTGCCATCGAAATGACTCACGGCTTATCCGGTCTTGTCTATTTAGGTTCGACTCACAGCTCCGTTCTTGCCATCGCAATGACTCACGGCTTATCTGGTCTTGTCGTACCATTAATATGGACTGACTCACAGCTCCGTTCTTGTCTATAGCAGACTCACGGCTTATCTGGTCTTGTCGTGTCATTATTGTTGACTCACAGCTCCGTTCTTGTCTAAAATAGACTCACGGCTTATCTGGTCTTGTCATATATCGAATCATGTAATTTATCGTTTTTGTCCCCCAAAATCATTTCCATTTGCAGCTGCTCATATAACACATATCACATCGGATATCGGTGAGATTACTCACCTGAAGGATTGCTACAACTAGTGTTCGTCGTTCCTTGCCTTGAAATGAAATCCGTAGGATTTTGTCCCGTACCTATAATTCCATTTATTATCAAAATGATTATAGGTTAATAACCACTCCAATTAACTCTAATACAATAGAGTTCAATATAATATCGTTATAAACAATGCCTAGTTAATAAACTTTCCGTTTACTAACTTTATATGAATTTTACTATTCACCGAGGCATTCGGATCGGTCTACAGTGCCCCCGAGGGGTCGAAAACTCGATATGAAAATTTTCCCAAACTTTTTAGACCATAACGAGCCTATGGTTCAAATTTGAGCTAAATCGGACAAGCCAAGCAAAAGTTAGCGTTTTTGATCCCCTGCCTGGCCTCTGCTCGGAGGGCGCACTGCGCCTAGGGGAGGGCGCACTGCGCCTGGGCGCACCCCGTCTGGCTTTGGGGCGCACTGCGCCTAGCGGCAGTGCAGGTCCCCTGGCCAGTCGCGATTTATGCACTGTAGCTTGCAGATTTGGTCCATTAAGTACTTATTTCTGTTCTTAATCGCTTGGGGTTTGTTCCTAGGCTAAAACCTTACATTTTAACAAGGTTTTTAACCATCAAAACACCCTAAATCAATCACACAAAGAATTAGGGTTCTTATTTCTAACAACCCCAAAACTTCAAATTCATCAATTATAACAACCTACTTCCATTTTGTTGAGTTAAGCTCTTACTAGCATAACTTAATGGAAGTATCAAACCATTTTAATCACACCATTATAACTGCAATTGCAGTTTTTGAGTTCTACAAAACTCATCAAGAACAACTAGCCAAGAACTTGGAATACTTACCTCAAAACTTCCAATTATACCCTTTTAATGCTATAATTCAACTTTGCAACTTCAATTCTTCAAAGCTCTTCAATTTCTCCAGAAATCACACAAGAATTTCTCTCCCGTAGCTTACCAATTTTCTGCACAAACTAGGAGAAGGTTCCAACCTCTTATACCTCCAAAATTTTCATTTTTGGTCCTTGAAATTACATTTCTTAAACTTTTGCCACCATTTACAAATTAAATGACAAAAATCAAAGTATTATAACATTTTAAGTCCAAGACTCAAAATATTTTTACCAAACAAGTCCTTTTTGTCAAAAAGACCAAATTACCCTTTTGAGGTAAAATGACCATTTTGCCCTTTTTATTATAATTCCATAATAAAATAAGTTTTGGCGTTACAGTATGCAAATAAACTTAATGATCAAATTTATGTAAATAATATTGTAATGATTTTCTGAATGATAGATGATTTATAAAAACGGGTCGGTAGCAACAACTAGTGTGTTTATGTAACACCTCGTTTAAGACTAGATTTTTAACCTTTAAGAGATATTATTTTGGAAGTTCAAACCAAAAATAAATAAATTAATTAAATTAAATTTGATTAAATTAATTAGTATTACTAAAATTAAATGTTGGTTAGTCTAAAGTTAAATAAGGGTTAAAAAGAATATTTTTATGACGATGATCAATTTTGTCAAGTTTGAAAAATTGAGGCATGCCTTGAATTTAACCTGATAAACTATTTTTCTAGCATTAAAACCGTAAAAAGTTGATATTTAAAAGTCAACCTAGAGTTTGTGGATTTCCTCGAATCCAAAATTCATGATGATTAGGAGGCTTTTAATGAATTTCTAGCTTGGTTTGAATCATTAGTTCATTAATCGATCTCCAATTTCCTATTGTTCTTCACATTTTCAAGTATGTGTATTTTATAAGTTTACATGTATAATATTCACAAGTTATTTTATGGAATTTTCTAAACTAATAATCCCTTAACATATAACTTTTTATTTTGATTAGTACTTTCACTATGACAAACCTTAGCAAACTTGAGTTTATGGCTCTTGACATTAGTGGAACGAATTATTTATCATGGATCCTTGATGCTGAAATCCACATTGATGGTATGGGTCTTGCAAACACCATAAAAATCGTAAATGCATTAAATGAAGCATCAAACCAAGATAAGGATCAGGCGATGATTCTCCTTCGCCACCATGTTCTTGTCTAGCCGGAAGGGACAAGTGGTGCTATGGATGGTGATGGAAGTATCCAGTTCTTCCCATAAATAGATATGGATGTGCCACATTATAATGAAGTTGTTGGTTTTTTAGTATCGTTTTATTTTTGTGTTATGTTTGTTTAGATCCATTGACATAGTCAAGAATAATATGTAGTTTTTTTCCATGTCCTTTCTTATGTTTTATGTCATAGTTGCGTCATGAGAAGTGATGTCGTCCTGATCTTCTCCAAGTCTAATGTTTCTTATATTTGTTTTGTTTAGCGAAGAGAAATATGGATATTTGCAAGAGAAACGAAGAAGATATATGTGTTACAGACAGTGCAACAACACATAACATATTTTATAATAAAAAGCATTTTTCCTACTTATCAATTAGATAAGCAAATGTTAATGCAATAACGGGTAGTGCAAAATTGTTTGAAGGCACCGGAAAAGCGAATATAGTATTACAATAAGGGACAATAATTACAAGGTGAATATGCACTATTTTCACCCAAATCACCAAGAAATTTATTAAGTTTCAAGGATATATGGTCTAATGGATATCATGTTAAAACAACTAATGATGGTAACAAATAGTATCTCAAAAACTAGAATAATTTCCTCCGGATTGTATTAAAAATAGTATCTCAATATTACAAAAGTGATATCGGGTAAGAAATCTTTTGGAAAAATTACTCGTATTGTCCTCCGGATTGTATTATACAAAAACTAGAATAATTGAATATCATGTTATTGTAAATAAAAGGTGTGACAACACCTTTAAAGTTTGACATGACCAGTTGGGCTATCACAGATCAATTATGATACATAGAATAATTGAAACTTCAAGTGGTCATCCTTTGAAAAAACAAAAGATTTAACAAGCTAATTAATTGTCTTGTGCAACATGCTTTCAAGGAAAATTAATTTCATATCCATTATTAAACAAAGATGAGTATAAAAGTTCTATTTTCTTAAAAGAATTCAATGGGATATATGTGGACCAGTTCATCCACAATATGGACCATTAAGATATTTTATGGTTTTAATTGACGCGTCCACTAGATGGTCACACATGTGCTTTTTGTCTAGTCATACTCTTGCTTTTGCAATATTACTTGCACAAATAATCCACCAAGGGTACATTTTCCCGACTACCCAATTAAGAAAATCTGACTTGACAATCTTGGGGAATTTTCATCACAAGCTTTTAATGACTATTTCATATCGATAGGATAACTATTGAACATCCTCTTGCACATATTCATGTGCGTGGTCTAGTTGAGTCATTAATCAAATGCCTTCAATTAATTGCAAGATGTCACACCCTCAAACCGTATTGGCGGAAACGTTCAAGGGTGGATGACTTCATGAACAATATCATAACAAGTTGAATTATAGTGATTCCAAGCAACACAACCATCATAAATAATTGTAAAGGTTACATAGTTCAATGTATCATGTTTCGATTACAATTACAAATGATGATAAAAATATGCAAAATGACGTCGTAACGTCCTTTCAACCAAGCTTGTGGGTTACCTTTTTAGTTTTCTGATAATACAAGTAGTTGAAAAAGTGTCAACAATTAAGTTGGTGAGTTCATAAGATTTTGCGTAAGAAAAGTCCTTTGTTTATAAACGATAATGTTGAAAACCAAGAAAATCCAATATTTTCTTATAAAAGTGTCCAAGTCTTAAACGTCCAAGACTAAAATGTATAACGTAGTTCGTATTTTTAAAACCCATTAAAATGTATATTTCCACGTAAACTTATATAAAATATAAAGTTGATTATTTTCCCATGTGAGACACCCTATAACCATGTTGTGACTAGTTGGCCTGCTACGACGTTCTTCAGGCGTCGGATTGTTAAACATTTGACACCTCAGACCTGCCGGTCTAGCTGTAGCTAACAGCTCAGGTGCGGGGTTGTCAATCCCGTATAGATCTATACTCAAATATCACGCTCTCTTACCGAGACTCTGGTTATAAATTCAGGACTTATAGTATGTACTTATAAAAGTACTGTGAAGATCCGTCTCACAAAAATGTATGTATTCGATCAACTTGTTTACGTAAAATTTGTATATAAAAACACTTGTAAATATCCATTATCATTTTCTCATGATAATATAGTAATGTATAATAATTACATAATTTTATATAATTATTATGTCTTGTTCAAAATGTCATAATAACCTTGTGTTCATAAACTATTCTTATAATAGTCTATTTTTAGTACACCATTGTAATAATCATATTTTTACAATATATATATATATATATATATATATATATATATATATATATATATATATATATATATATATATATATATATATATATATATATATATATATATATATATGAAATAACTTATTCAAACGAGTATAAATATCATCTTTTAAGATATTTCCCACAAAAATGGTGTAATAACTTGGTTATAACCATTTTTGCTAGAAATTGGTATTTCCGGTTACAAAAACGTAGTTTTACTAGTTTTCGTTTTTATGACGTTTATATCAACGATCTAGTATTTTTACACACTTTATTTATAGTTTTGTAAATTTTACACAAACATAATATATCACAATGTTTATAATTCATAGATCTAACCATATTTCATGTCAAAAACGTTTTTACACAACTACTAGTTTTATAAACTTGTGTAAATCATTATTTATCGTATATAAACACATATAAACTTGAATAAAACAACATTTATTCAAGTTTAAACACATATAAACTTGAATAAAACAACATTTATAGTATATAAACTTGTATTCTCCCCCAATAAGTTTAGAAAAGATGAAAATGAGGGGTATGAACTCACCCTTGAAGCGTGCTTTGTCTAGAAACAAGTTTGGTCTCGGGAGATTAACGGTAGAAACAAGGATTCAAGCCTTGGAGCTCGGAGGACCCTTGGACAAAACTATTACCCAATGGTTTTACGTAGATGTTAGTGTGTGTAAAGGGATAAAAGTGGTGTAATAAGGTTTATAATCACAAGATGAGGTTAACTTACCAAGTTTCTTTGAAAAATCCTTGAAAATGAAGAATAATGGTGGTGGAAGGTGGTGAAGTGGTGGTAGCCGAAAGTGAAGAAAATGGTGGAGATGTGAATCGGACTTAGAGAGGAAGATGGGAGAATGGAGAAAATTCTATTGTCATGGAAAGAAGTAGTAATATCATTTAATAAAGTGAAAAGTGTGTTGCATATTTTATTTATAATAATCCTAGAATTGACAAGCTAGAGTAAAAGGCATGGGCATGGTGATGATGGTACATAGATGCCGATTGGAAAGGGTGGGTTATAAATACATATATATATATATATATATATATATATATATATATATATATATATATATATATATATATATATATATATATATATATATATATATATATATATATATATATATATATATATATATATTATTTATATTTATGTCATTTATTTATAAAAAAATGACAATTTTTATAAAATAAGTTCAACGTTTGGCGCATTTATATATATTTTTGGAGAAATGATCTTATAAATAAATATTATGTATAAAACATTGCTAAACATTTATTTAGGTTGATTCGTAACTCGTTAGATGACGGTATACGCGCTTTAGCGCAGTATCCTTCCGAATACGCGATTTTTAGCATTTTACCAAAAATTGTATTTGGTTTTGAAATTAAATACTAGATAGTATTACATTCCGTAATATATGATTTGTTATTCCATATTTGATGTTTAAAACACCACAGTTTGTATTTTGAGTCCAAACCCTGTGTACATTTATCCGTTCACAGCGGTTTAATCGTTGTAATTTTCACATACGAACTCCGTTTTCGACGTTCTATATATCCACAGGTTCGTATTTAAGAGTAGATCGTTTTATGAATATTATTATTCTCAAAATAATAATTGTACGATTATCGAATTTTTACGCTACAGTAGTTTATTGTCCGTATTTTCGACGTTTAATCGATAATTGTTTTGAATTAGCGTACGTAGTATTATAATATCTAATAATACATCGTAAAATCATGGAAAATTACTTTTCAACAAACGGTTAACGTACGCTTCGTTTGACTACAGTTGACTTTCGTTGACCAAATTTTACAATTGTCACACAAGACCACTACTAATTCATTCTAAACTTCCTACATAGGCATGGGGACATGCAATTTTACATGCAGCATCACTTATACGCATCAGACCAACAAACTATCATAAGTTCTCCCCTATTCAACTAGTTTTTGGTCAAGAGCCAAATAATTCCCATTTGAGGACATGCAAATGTGCAATTTATGTACCCATTTCTCCACCACACGACACAAAAATGGATCCTTAAAAAAGAATGGAAATTTATGTTGGATATGAATCTCCATCTATAGTAAAAATTTTAGAATCATCAACTAGATATTTATCTACAACTAGATTTGACGATTGTCATTTTAATGAATCGGTTTTTCCAACATTAGGGGGAGAAATAAAGAGGCTGGAAAATAAAATCTCATGGAATCAATTATCACTTTCAATTTTAGATCCTTGTTCAAATCAATGAGAACTGCAAGTGCAAAGGATAATTCATTTACAAATATAGAAAATCAATTGTCAGATGCATTTACTAGACCCTAAAAGAGTAACAAATTCTCATGAATACAAATGCTCCAATTAGAACCGATGTCCCAGAAAGAAAAAATACAATTAGAAATGAGTCTAAGGCACGCTTGAAACATTGATGACCAACTAATTCCAAAGATAAAAATCCTAGAAAACGAAAGGGAGAAAACATAATTGATGGTCCAAAAGAGAAAAAGGGGATCTGTTGAAAAGATTATTGAAACTATAGAAGAGCTCAATGACATAATAAAATAAACCCGGGAACTTGAAAATTATGAAAATGAAGAGATCTCAATAAATTATGTCATGACAGGAATAAGATGGAACCGAAATAAGACATACGTCGATGATAGTTTTTCATATCATGTTACGTGCGAGATTATGGAACAAAATGAGGATCTTGAACCTGAATCTATGGAGGAATGTAGGAATAAAAAAGATTGGCCAAAATGGAAAGATGCAATAAATGAAGAGCTTAATTCTCTTACTCGACGAAATATTTTTGGACCTGTAGTCCGTACACCGAACGGTGTAAGACCAGTGGGACACAAATGGGTATTTGTGCATAAAAGAAACGAGAAAAATGAAGTTGTGAGATATAAAGCAAGACTCGTTGCACAAGGGTTTACCCAAAGGCCCGAAATTGATTATAAACAAACATTGTCTTCTGTGGTTGATGCAATTACATTCAGTTAATTAATGAGTCTGACAACACATGCAATACTGGAGATGCATATAATGAATGTAGTTACTGCCTGTTTATATGGTTCACTTGAGAATGATATTTGTATGAAAATCTCAATAGGGTTTAAGGTGCCAAAAGCACAAAATACTAATTCTCGAGAAATATATTCAGTAAAATTAAATAGACCTTTGTATGGGTTGAAACAATCTAGTCGTATGTGGTTTAATTGCTTAAGTACATTTTTGTTGAAAGAAGGCTACAAAATGATCCTATAATCCCATGTGTATTTATAAAAAAAATCCAAATCATAATTTTTCATAATTGTTGTTTACATAAATGATTTGAACATTATTGGAACTCCAGGAGAATTAGAAAATGCTACTTCTTACTTGAAAGAAAAATTTGAAATGAAAGATCTTGATAAAATGATATTTTGTTTGGGTCTCCAACTGAGCACACAAAAAATAGAATTTTTTTTACATCAATCATATTATCTAGAAAAGGTGCTTAAAAGGTTTTATATGGATAATTCACATCAATTAAGTAACCTGATGGTAATAAGGCACCTAGATGCCAAAAAGTACCAATTCCAACTTTGTGAAATACATGAAAAACTTCTTGGTCCTGAAGTACCATATCTTAGTGCTATTGGTGCACTAATGTATCTTGCTAATAATACAAGACATGATATATCTTTTGCTGTAAACTTATTATCAATATACATTTCTTTCCCAACAAAAAGACATTGGAATGGAGTTAAAACATTCTGATATCTCCGAGGTATAATAGATATGGGATTATACTACTCAAATTCTTCGGGTGCAGAGTTAATTGGTTATACAGATGCTATTTATTTATCCAATCCACACAAAGCTCGGCTCCAAGCAGGTTATTTATTCACTTGTAGAGATACGACAGCGTTCTGTTAAACAAACTTTAGTTGTTGCTTCTTCTAACCATGCAGAGAGTATAGCAAGTCATGATATAATGCAACTTGTATAGCCAATTCAAGGAAGGGTTTATTAAAGGAGACAAAACCAAGCATATATCACCCAAGTTCTTTTTCACCCATAACCTTCAAGAGTGTGACATCAACATTCAGAAAATCCAATAAAGTAACAACTTAGCCGAATTGTTCACTTAAGCACATCCTACATCCAATTTTGAAAAGATGGTACGAAACGTTGATATGCTGTGCTTCAAGGAAATCAAGTGATGTGTCAATTAGGGGGAGTTGGAAACATATTGTACTCTTTTCCTTAGCTAAGTTTTTCCCACCGGGTTTTCTTAGCAAGGTTTTTAACGAGACAATAATTTACAATCTCTAATATTAATCATGTACTCTTTTTCCTTAATAAGGGGTTCTTTCACATGAGGTTTTACCTAAGGTTTTAATGAGGCATGATACAATCATCATTCATGAGGGAGTGTTATGAAATAATATTTAGTGAATAACCATTGGATTCTCCATATTCTCCCATATCTCTTCATCATTAGTGGCAAGCATTATTAGAAATTTTATGAGTATGGTTATGCACCATTATAAAGTGCATTCATAATAGAGCTCATATTTTATCTTCTTGTTACTAGTACAAATAGTAAGTCATATGTATTAAAAATTAAAGGTGTTTACCACAAGTGATTAATAAACTTATTTACGATCTCATGTCCTACTGTATTTTTTAATATAGCTTCATATTTTATCATATTTTATAACAACTGAATATAAATTTTGTCATAATTTCTTTAAATTCCATCAAAAATTTTGAAACAAGTGTATCCTAATTTTCTCATGGTTAACTAATGATTGTTACCAAAGGGCTTGTAGCCCAACGGTACCGGTGTTGCCCTCCCTCGTTGAGGTTGAGGGTTCAAGCCTCGTTAGAGGCATAGGTAGAAATTAATATGTAGTTTAGGAATAGGTTAGATATGATTAGATTTGCCGTTAAAAAAAAAATACTAATGATTGTTGAGCAATATGTCTTAATGGGCTGGCATAATAACAAACGTTTGGTTCCGTTTGGTTTGTTTAAAACCGGTAGACCTAGAGGTGCACATTCAAACCGGTTATTTTAAAAAACCGGAAAAAAAAAACCGAACCGGTTTTTTCCATAACCGGTTTTTTGATAACCGAACCGGTTTTGTAACCGGTTTTTCATTCAAAGCCGAACCGGTTTTTTACCCCGGGTTTTTAATAGGTTAACCGAACCGAACCGGTTTAAAAACCGAAAAAACCAGTTTAGAAGTCAATTCCATTTCAAAAAAAACCGGCCAAAACCGGTTAGGTTTTAACCGAAACCGGTCGGACAAAAACCGATTTTTTAAATAACCGGTTATTAAAAAACCGAAACCGGTTTGAAACCGGATTTTGTGCACCTCTAGGTAGACCCCAATGTTTTTTTGTTTTTTTACATGCTATAATTTTCCAATTTTTTTTATTATGCCTTGATTTTTGAGTTTTCTGCAAACATCCAATTTTATACATAAAGAATTATAAATTATGGCTTCAGAGTTAAGTATCTTCATCTTTCAGATCCACTAACATATACTCAAATTATTTACTGAAAATTAGAAACATCAATCTTGTCTCTATTAGTATTTAACTATAAAACAAAACATAAAATAATAAAATAAACAAAAGAATCATTGAAAGCATGACATAAGAATGTCGACATGTTACAATTACAAACGGCACACAACACACGTTATAAGGGCTATTTCTATGCATGCCCACATGAACTTGCATTGTATGCACATTTTGGGTACAACTTACTTTTATATAAGATTTCTGCTACAATTACTAAGAATATTTGAAAAAAGTTTATAGATTGTACTGCCTGATTCTTCGAAATGCTTTTTGGTGTTAACGATTTCCATCTCTAGCCCGAGAAACATCTTCTTATCATACAAAACCCCCCTTTTTATACTATGTTTTGAAATGAGGATCACAATTTCTTGTTGCAAGTTTGTATTTATGTTTTGTATCTGACGCTTTTTTTATCTGTCTCAGGGTCATTATATGAGAGATGAAACACGAAACATCAACCGTCAAGGGAACATGTCCAGATAAAAACTTGAGACCTTTATCATAGTATTCTACTTGTCAACTGTTGTTCTACCATTGTAGACTCGGTATTTCATTTGTTTTACCAAATGAAAAGCCTCATGATCTCAACGTGTAATGTTTTAGGAATTTATTCATGCAACTCATTCTCTACTGCTATCGCCTATCAACAATGTACCAAGTACCAACCACTGCCACTATCTCTGTAACGATCACCACCGCCTCCATTGTCACCATCTCCAAACGCACTCCCATGGGAAAACTATGCAATGGAGACGGTGCTAACCGTTATGAAGATAGTGGAGGTGATAGATATGACAATGGTAGCCGAAAAGAATGAAACAAATGATGATGGATACCAGTTATGCAACACGTGCTTGGATATGCCAACTAAACTAGTTTATACAAGTACGTTCTTTGTTACTCAATTGATATCCAATTCCAATAGTTGTAGATGTAAATAAAAAGTTTCTTCGTTTTTTAGTGCTATTGGAAAATCATGATATATGTCAACACTTCAATGTATATTATTTATTTGTTTCAAGTTATCCTAAAAAGATAAGGCTAGAAATGAAGGTGATCCGTTGATTTTGGAAGTAGAAACGCTATTAAAATCTAATGTTCACCACCACCACAATCGCCATCCACCATACTCTTATAGATAACACCTTATCCACCTTATTATCACCCATTCGATTCCCAACTATTTTATTGAAAACTAATATCATATTATATAAATTCATATCTACATAATGACAAACTAACTAAAACGTTGTTGAATTTTTACGTATTGTGTTTATAATCGTACTAGAATCTTGATTTGTCATCATACAACTGCATCGAAATGGACCCCGTAATATATAAAAGGATTAGTTTAATATTTAGTGTATGATCTCAGCTTCTTTAAACAAATTTCTCCGACCTACGTGTACTTGCAACTTTATTTTGCTTTGGATTTTCATCTAAATCGTGGGACACAAAAACATAGTTAATTTATGCAAAATAATTTAAACACTTCAAATTCAATGCTTGTAAATTATTTAGGGAGTCTACATTCATTACAAATCCAATTATATTACCACTTAAATGCATAATAATCAGTTTTTTAATATTTTACATATCTAGTTGGGTATTAATTTTATTAAATATCAAAGTAATTAGATTTGAAGAAGCAAGTAACATGTTTCAACAAAGCCTATTTTCAAAGATAAATGTAGATTTACCTATAGTTAACTTAAAGAACTTGCTGAAACTAATTATATTCATAATCTTTATGATATGCAAATGGAAACACCCACTCGATATATTTAACAAATAGACGATTGTGGTGATGTATATGCATGGCGAAGTGACACGTGGAGTGCTGTGGTACGTCCAAACCTGATCTTTCGGATTATCCATGCAAAAGCCAGAGATATGGAATTAGTATAAAACCCCGATGAGAACTCCGACAAGTGGCATCAACCTCTTCCGCCGTGGTGGTGATCAATGTCTGCAACAGCCGCCGCATTTACACCCGCTTTCACTACTCTATCTCACCGGAAAACATCATCATCATCTTCCACCACCGTTTCCACTTGCGTTGCAAGACTTAGCAACACCTCATCATCCTCCCCCACTCCTTCAACTCCAAGCCTTATCCGTAATCAGCCCGTTTTTGCCGCCCCCACTCCGATCATCACCCCCACTTGGGTATATAGTTTTTATTTATGGAACATAAATCATTTACATTTATGATTTTATATATATGTTTTTTTTAAACATCTCCATTAATTACATTTTCCATTTTGCAACATTATGGTGTTGGTTTAAGTATCACACGAGAAAATTATAACAATTAATTTGTTACGTGCTTTGTTGTTTAGAAATGTTGTCGGGTGTTATCATTAATGAAGATAAAATATGAAACCGAAGAAAGTTGATTTTGTCAATAAATGAATTATGAATATTATGAAAAGAAAATTATACAAAGTGGGATTCTAAATGTGATGTTTGCAGAGAGAAGACATGGCAAATGAATCGTATGAGGAGGCAATTACTGCACTCAAGAAACTTCTAAGGTAGAAAAACTTCACTGTTCAAGACTTGCTTCTTTTCCCTCCAAATTGCAACGATAACGATGTTTTTAATTTATTTTTTATTCTGATAATTGGGTTTTAGAATCATTATTAAAAGGCAAAATTATACGCAAAAGAAATATAGTCATATCAAATTCCACGTTAGAGAACATAACGTTAAAATCAACAGTTTAAGATATTTTTAGTTTTTATTTTTGATAATAAATCTAGGGTAAATTGCATAAAAGTCATTAAGTTTTCCAATTTTCTCGATTTTGACACTGCATTTTTAGTTTTTGCAATTAAGTCATTATGTTTTCAGAAAAGTTGCAATTAAGTCATTATGTTTTCCAAAAAGTTGCAAAAATGACCATATGACCGGATGGTAACAGGTTACCAGGTCATATGGTCAGATTTGCAATTTTTCAGAAAACCTAATGACTTAATAGCAAAAATAAAACATAGTATCAAAATCAAGAAATCTGAAAAAGTTAGCGACTTTTAGGGTTTATTTCATAAAAAACCCTAAATTTTCAACTTTTTCTGCTTAAACCTAAAACTTTATTTTTTTCAAAAAAAAAACTAAATTTTGGAGAAACTTTTTAATTTATCCCCTTAACCGATTTTACAGGTTATACATACTTTTTTTTTCAGAAAAAACCATAATTTCTTTTTTTTTCGGGAAAAAACCCTCAATTTCAGTGATTTTTCAACAAAAAAATGTTTCTTCGTTTTTGTAATTGACATAACTTTCATATACGATGTCCAAATTCTATGAACTTTATATCTCTGGAAAGGTCGTAAGTAATACTACAACTTTGCTTTACTGACTTTTGTTTGAATATGTTCAGATATTTCGCTACACTGGCTTGTTTTCTTATAATAGCTGTATATTTTGCATACGAGCTTTGTTTTGGACGTTCTATAAGTCGACGGATTCGTAAACACGAATACATCGTGTAATGAATATTATTTAAACCAAACTATTATTTGTAGTATTATAATTTACAATAATACATTAGGAAAGTTATGAAAATTACATTTCAACGTATTATCCTAATTTTGCATACGAACTTTGTTTTGGACGTTTTTTTTTTGAAAAAAATAAAGTATTAGGTTTAAACAGAAAAAAGTTGAAAATTTAGGGTTTTTTATGAAATAAACCCTAAAAGTCGCTAACTTTTTCAGATTTCTTGATTTTGACACTATGTTTTATTTTTGCTATTAAGTCATTAGGTTTTCTGAAAAATTGCAAATCTGACCATATGACCTGGTAACCTGTTACCATCCGGTCATATGGTCATTTTTGCAACTTTTTGGAAAACATAATGACTTAATTGCAACTTTTCTGAAAACATAATGACTTAATTGCAAAAGCTAAAAATGCAGTGTCAAAATCGAGAAAATTGAAAAACTTAATGACTTTTATGCAATTTACCCATAAATCTATATCATAATTCATAAACCATAAACAACTAATTCCAAATACGTATCTAATTTGAATTAGAGATTGTTTGATAGTCGTTTTACATGTACTTTAACCCTTATCAATGCCAATGTACTTTTTAAAGTTAATTATTTGGATAATTTGACCGATAAATCTACAAATATTGATGTGACTGCGTTATTTCAATCATAGTTTTTGGAAGGCGGATAATTCTTATAACGGTTATCAAATATTTCTTTTATAAAACTTTTTTTAAAATAATGTAACGATCAAAAATACAAATAAGTAAAAATGTGGAAAGCAAACTTCTATTTGTCGTATTTCACAATTATGGAAAGCAATCTTCTCATTCACCTGTTCTAATAGCTAGAAAAAACAACTAATTTTTTTCGGGCGTTTTCATGGATTTCTAAATTGTAGTTCTGTACATCACGGTATTTTAGTAAAAGTCTATTTAAACGTCATAATAGTTTTCATAATATCAAAAGGTCATAAAATTTAATTTCAAGATATAACTAATTTAGACATTTCCTCTTTATATTTTCCAAATAATAAGAAGCCAGAATAAATACCTGAAAAACTTTTCATCGTCTATATTTTCTGATCATAAAAAAATTTCCAAAAAATATGCATCTGCATCATAACCGTGTTCAAAATTCAAAACAAGCTATGAACATCTTGCATCAAACTTGATATAGCTTCATAATTCATAAAACCACATGTTCTTTTAAACCCAAGAGGCTAAATAATTCCCAATTTTACTTACGTTTTGTCTTTTTATTTGATTATAATAAATTCTGAATATTATAACTGATTTATTAAAAATTTAATGATGGTTTTGGCAGTGAGAAAGAAGAGTTGGCACCTGTGGCTGCAGCAAAAATTGACCAAATCACAGCTGAGCTTCAAACACCCAACTCCAAACCCGCATTTGACCCTGTTGAGAGGATCAAAACTGGATTTGCCAAATTCAAGACTGAAAAATATATGTAAGTTTTATATAATTATTTAGTCTGATAAATAATTTTATAAAGATTTGTTGTTTACTTAATGGTCATGTGGACTTGTATACAGAACTAACCCAACTTTGTACGATGAACTTTCAAAAGGCCAGAGCCCAAAGGTACTCATTTTCTTATCATAACATTGTACTTTGAAAAGCCTACTTTCAATCTTCTTTTCTTATTAGGACATTATTATACTTTAAAAAACTATCTAATTATCGCAGTAGGAATTGTTTTGTATTTTTTTTAAAAGTAGACTGTTATATAACAGGAAGAAATGAAAGTAGGATGCTATTAACACGTAGCAATGATATGTGCAGTTTATGGTGTTTGCATGCTCAGACTCCCGGGTTTGCCCATCACATGTGCTGGATTTCCAGCCTGGCGAGGCATTTGTTGTCCGTAATGTAGCCAACATGGTCCCTCCCTTTGACAAGGTTGACTCGCGGTTTTTAATTCTTTGTCATCATAAATTTTTATTAAATTAATCGCAGTTTAAAAAAGGTTTTTTAATTACCTGTGAAAATAGGTTAAATATGCTGGAGTGGGAGCTGCTGTTGAGTATGCAGTTCTTCATCTCAAGGTAATCTACAGCACACAGTTGCATCGCAATTTTTATAAAAGTTAGAGTAAATTATATCTTTCGTCCCCCGGTATAGCTGATTTTTGCAATTTTAGTACCATAAAGTTTACTCTTGCTATTTTGGTCCTTATATGACGTCCTTCTAACATTTTTGGTCCTTGTTCCAAGTGTAATGACTATTTTTGGTCCCTGGTTTTTTCAATTTTGGCCCCAAAAAGTTGTCTTGTAATTTTGGTCCTTATTTGAGGTTCTTCTAACGTTTTTTGTCCCTGTAACAAGTATAATGACTATTTTTATTTTTTGGTCCCAAAAAGTTTGCCCGTGCAACTATGGTCCTTATTTGAGGTTCCTCTAACAATTTGGTCTCTGTTCCAAGTACAATGACTATATTCGGTCCTTGAGTATAGCTGATTTTTTCAATTTTGGTACCAAAAAGTTTTCTCGTGCAACTTTAGTCCTTATTTGAGGTTCGTCTAATGTTTTAGATCCTTGTTCCAAGTATAATGACTGTTTTTGGTCCCTAAGTACAGCTGATTTTTGCAATATTGGTCCCAAAAACATAGTCATTTTACTTGGAACAAGGACCAGAAACATTACAAAAATGTCAAAACCTCAAATAAGGACCAAAATTGTAAGTAAAACATTTTTGGGACCAAAATGAAAAGATAAACTATAATCAGGGACCAAAAATGTAATTTACTCTAAAAGTTATGGAAATAAACAATGCAGGTGGAGCAAATAGTTGTAATTGGACACAGCCGTTGTGGTGGGATCAAGGGTCTCATGACCTTCCCAGACGAAGGACCTCACTCCACGTAAGTTGGGTGAAAATTACCAATTTGCCCTCCATGTTCAATTCTGACTCGGTTTCTTCAAATGATATGGCAGTGACTTCATCGAGGACTGGGTCAAAGTAGCTCTCCCTGCAAAGTCAAAGGTGAAAGCAGAGCACAGCAGTACATCTCTTGATGATCAATGTGTAACCTGTGAAAAGGTATATAATATTAACCTTTATTAAGATTAAATTTTAGCTCTTTTATTTTGTGTGTGTTGAGAAATAAGAGCTAATAAACAATAATCATGTGTTGACTTTGCAGGAGGCGGTCAATGTATCTCTTGCAAACCTGTTGACTTACCCGTTTGTGAGAGATGGACTAGTAAAGAAAACATTGGCACTTAAGGGTGGACACTATGACTTTGTTAACGGGACGTTTGAGCTGTGGGGACTTGATTTTGGACTTTCTCCTGCCACCTCTGCTTGATTGAGTTACACTTGTTTTGTATAATTCCATCTTTACCCTTGACTCTTTTGTTCCACTCGAATTTCACCTACGGTCTTTACATGTAATAATTCTGGTCTTTGAAACTCTTCTGATATAATAATTCGAGTCTTTGTTATGTATGCATGTTTATTCTCTTCTTTCTTATCTTCGTTCTATCGAATATAGATTACAATGATTTTTCTATGCATAAAATGTTTTTTGGCAAGTTCAACCAAAATTTACTAAAATACCTAAGATAGCATGTGAGATGGAAATATTTGATTGCATGCTATATACTTAAAAAACTAAATGAAAGAAACTCATAAAAAACTCTTAAGACTGTGTTTGGCAAACTAGCTGCAAATAACCTAGCTTAGAGCTAATAAAGTAATAGCGTTTAGTAAAAACTAGCTGATAAGCTAGATGGCAAATGTAAATGACATAAAAGGACATTTAGATATATGGGAAAATGAGCATATAGGGGTATAATTTGGAGAACTTGTGGAAAAAGCCACATGAGCTTATCAATAAGCTATCTCAAATAGTTATTTGGAAAGCTAGCTTATAAGCTACTTCAGTGGTCTCACAAAACACTATATTGCAATAAGCTCAAATAAATAAGCTAGCTTACGCGCACAAAACACAGCCTAAATTAGGTGGGAAATCGAAATTTGGGCCCAAAACAATGGAATTTGGGCTTGATAGTTGGACCACAACAGCGTAGGTCAAACAACAAAGTATATAACCACAAAAATTATACAAAGCAATTAAAATGTTTGAAATTTGCACGTTTTTCCCATGTTACAACTGTTTTTCCCATGTTACAACTGTTCCATGGATGTGCCTACTATTGGAGTTTGTTGCAATCATTAGATATACAAGTTCATTTTCTATAACTAAACCGGAGCCATGTAGATTCATTCATAATTCTAAATAAATAAAGATAAATATAGAAATATTTGGTAGCTACATATTCGTGGAGCAAGGTAAAGTTAGAAGCAAAAGAAGTGGGTGACGAGGAAAAATAACTATAATGGCATTCTGAATGGATTACAACTATATAGTTTCGAGTTAATACATGATTGTAGACTATTTACATGACTCACTATTAGGAAACAATAAGTCAAATAATACAATGAGATATTTCTCATAATAAATACAAATTCACAACCTGACCTCACATTTTGAGGAATCATGATTCATCAGCTTTTGGCTCGAGTACCACAGGAATCTTCTCTACGTGGTCACCACGCAACACCTCCACAGTCACCTAACCATCAATAAACAACTTAAATATCAAAAGAATCTCACAAGTTAGAAATAATAACCACAAAATTATAAAAAAGGAACTTACTGTTTCGCCCACTTTACACTGGTCAAGAATTCTGTACAAATCACTTCCATTAACAACCTTTTTTCCATTTACAGATGTAATAATGTCACCCAGTATCAGCCTTCCATATGAGTCACGTTTCGTTGATAGCAGACCCTGTAGGTTGAGATTGACCCTCGTTTTTATTTTAATAAACCACAAATTTTAAATTTTTTTGAAAACTTAATTTCGTATTACTGTGTAATTATACTATAACTTCATAAATCAATAATAATAACTTAAATTTTTAATTTAATAAATAAACAACCTGAAAAAATCGATAAAATATTACATTAACTGAAAATTACATTACAAGTTACACTAAAATTTAATCTACTACAATTCGATAAAAGATAATACACATTAATGTTGATTGTTTTCGTGTATATAATGTTCACGAATATGCTTTCATTAGACCACATCAAAGTGCATGCTGTTATTTGTAAAAAGGTAATTAGGTATTGTACGTTTACAATTATTGTGTATTATATTTATGTAATTCGTAATTTAGTTTTCGGTTAATATAATATTTAAAAAATGATTGCAATTACGATGCTGATGTGGCAATCCATTGTACTCTGTCAAACTCCAATGGGTTGCACAGGTTAAAATGTAAAGTTGTATAGAAAGTGGAATGCTGATGTGGCAATCATGAAAAGGTAAAGTTTGTATAAAGAAGTAGAATTACCGCTTTTCCAGCTGGACCATTTGGAGGAGCATCTAAGACAAGTACTCCACTGACTCCAAGTTGCTCAACAGACTGATCAGGTGCAAACTTAATTCCTAAAATAGGTCTAGTAACTTTCCCAAATTGCACCAACTGGTCAACAATTCCACCAACCTAAAAAAATGATTTAATAAAATATAATTAATTTCAAGGCCTAACAACCCTAGACGAGATTAAGGGGCTGTTTCTTCTTCTTTTTTTTGTCCTCACTCTTCATTAAGTCATGTATGGATAAAGTGATGTATACTTGAGGTATGTTTCTTTTTTAGACTGATACATCTGAATGCTACTAAATTACCAGTTTACACTTGCGTTCCAAAAAACAAATTTCACAATATTCATCGATTTTAATAATAGGAGGAAGAAAGAAAGGCAAATAGGTAAAAAAGGTTAATGTGTCGGTACATTAACCCATTAAGTCATTCTGTCCAGATTAAGTGCTTAACCCATTAAGCCCATTAAGTCAAAAAGAAACAGCTCCTAAAACGAGGGTAGAGTAATGTAACTCACTGTGTCAACAGGAATGGAAAATCCAACACCAGATGATGCACCAGATGGAGAATATATAGCCGTGTTTATCCCAATAAGGTTTCCTGAGCTGTCAAGAAGTGGGCCCCCACTATTACCGGGGTTAATTGCAGCATCTGTTTGGATAACATCTTGGATTGGACGCCCAGTTGCAGCAGAGCTTATTTCTCTTCTTAACCCACTACAAATAAGGACAACAATACATTAGAAAATGTTTTTACGTGTAATATTCATGTATAGTTATATAGTTTCCTAATGCATGTATAGCATTATGTATTTTATTATGATTTATGCATAATATGTACATTGGTAGTCCACAAATTCACAATGTTTTTAAATACAAAAGTTGTCTTTCATACCTGATGACACCAGTTGTTAGTGTGTGATCAAGACCAAACTGCAAAAAGATATGAACCGTCACATTAATTTTTTAAAGCGGTTATTTTGCAACGTGTATAATATGGTTGTGTTTTTATGCACAGAATTTGTATATGCACACTCACAGGGTTTCCTATAGCATATACTTTTTGGCCAACAAGTAAGTCAGCAGAAACACCAACTGGTATTGGTCTTAATTTATCTTTTGGTGCATCGATACGCAGTACTGCAACATCCTTATCTTGGTCAAACCCAACTACTTTTGCATCGTATGTGGTCTGATCAGCAAGAGTTACCCTGAGTATATATACATAGATCATCTCATTCTCAGCAAAGAAAAGAAATATAAAGATACCATAGGCATTTCTAAGTTCTAACATATCCAAATGATGCAGACAGATAATGCAAAAGCACAGCTGACAAATATAATTATTCATTTCATGATGTGAACAAGGAGGACAAAGACTAAGATTAAATATATACCTAGTCTATTTAGTTAAACTTAAATTGTGTGGTTTCTAGACAAATAAGATATTTTTTCTTAGACATGATAGATCAGCAAACAATATCTCCTATTATAACTATAGGTTGTATTTGGTCCTTCCATGAATTTGATAGTCTTTGTAGCATGGATTATTTTTGTGTATTTGGTACAACGCATTTGGTTTATAGTAGAACGTCAAAGGACTTATAACCAACAACCAAAAGTATCAGAAGTCACTACCGAAGGAATCAATCACTTATTTGTTGTTTTTTTGTTCGTTTTCAGTTCTAGAACTTATTCTCTCTTCTATTTAGCCTGCTAGTCTATCAAACTTGCAACCAACCATTAAACTTGATAACATTGTTTAGTATTCAATGAAAAAACAATATTCACTCGCATATTCCATGGCATGACATGAGAGAAGAGGCAAAAACTTGACCAACCTGAGATCAGACGCACCTCGAATAACATGATAATTTGTGACGATGTGACCTTTTTTATCCCACACAAAGCCTGATCCAGATCCCTGAGGCACCTCCAATACATCCAGAGTAAACGCATCCTGCCTGGACAACATAATATTACTCAGAAAATGAATATATTAACAAAACTCCAGTATCCTATCGAGTTCATGAGATCAAACGGCCTGATATTAGTTAGCATCGTATCCTTTATCATCCATTTCTACAATTTTATTCAATGATCCACGATAAAACAGCACAATATGCAAAGTTTCTATAAAAATAAGCTGGATCATCACAATTATGCTTTTAATTTGACCATATCAGTCCGTTCCAGATTCAGCAAAACAAGGAAAGCCACAGAAAACAGATATTTACTCGAAAGTGTAGCAATAGAAGTACCTAGAAGCTAAGTTAGTTATGTAGACAACAGACGGAGTATTATCCTGGAAAAGACGAACGGTAGCGAGCTCATCCGTCTGCAACTTCTTTGACGGGGTAACAACAAAGGCAGCAGCCGAATCGAGATCGGTAACAAAAATTGAGACTGAAAGTGCTACAGAAGTGATAAATACGACGAACGAATCTAGAAATTTTTTGGAGGTAGAACAGTTGGCGGACTCCGGCGCCGGCGAGTGGTTACCGTGAGCATTCTGGCGAAGAGAAGCGACGATGCAGGTGCAACGGAGATTGCGATGAGCTAAGCTTCTAGAAAGAGGAAGTGTGGAGTGTAGAAGACGATTGGGAGAAGGTAATCGAGGAGGGAGAGTAGGAGAATAGAAGTATGTGGAGAGGAATGAATATGCAGCCATTCCTGTTCTGCGAATCTGCTGCGCAAGAGTGATGACTTGTTTTTATTAAGCATAAATGCATAATGAAGCATATATTGTGATGATTTCAATCGACATCGGTTTTAATTTCATTAAATTTTATTATTATCAAGAATAAACTTAAAAAATTTAGAGAAAAATATTACATACTCCTAGGGTCTTTGAAATTGTTTATTTAAAATATTTTTTAATTTACTGTGGTTTATCATCACTAATAACTAATAAAAAAATTTAAGTAATTGGATAATAAGATTTCATATTTATAAACTTAAATAATGAGTTTTTAATAAGTTATTTCTTGCATAATTATTAACTTATCTAAGGACTTTTAGATACGTATTTTCTCATTATACATATAAACACTATTTGACAAACACTAAAAAATAATTTATCAATTTATTACGTTTTAGTATCGGATAAACAAAAAAACATTTTTTGAGTTTTAACATTGAATAAGCTAATAAACATTTTTAATAAAGTTATAAGTTGTCTTAAATAAATAATCTAAAACACCCCTCTCTATCTAAGTTTGGACAAATAACATTTGATCTAGTTGTCTTAAATAAATAATCTAAAACTGGTGGTGGACTTGTGCTCGTTAGGATCGATATTCCAATCAGCATTACTATAGGCATGTAGCTCTAGAGAAGGCCTTGAAGAAAACAAGAGACTCTGAATTGGATGCTATGAATATATCTCAAAAGATGGAGAATAGCTACCATGTGAATAGTAGTAAGAATAATGACAAACTGGTTAACCACATGGACTGCATAAGCTATGTTCGAGCGAGTGATTATAAGATAAACCAAACTACCCACAATAGTACGACATAGACTCGATCTGATAAAAGAACATCATCAATTAGAGAATATTGTGAATTGGTTTTAAGAGGTGTATCCACAATCCTATTGCCAGAGAGTTGTGTACCTTCAAATAGATCAGATTTGTATTTCATTTGACATTAAAGATAGCCCTTTTGAGATTAAGTAACCTCGATACCTAAAAAGTAATATAGCAACCCCAAGTATTTTATAGCAAAACAGTTGGCCAAATCACTCATCAAAGACTTAATCCCATCATAGTCATCGTCGGTAATAATCATGCCATCTATGTATAAGGATTGGAGAATCCGACCTGCACTTGTACATCAAACAAACAATGTTGAATTGTGATTACTAGGAAGAAAATCAAGAGAAGTAATCACTTTAGAAAATTCTCAAACCAAGCACGAGACCATATAGAGGTTTATGAAGTCGACAAGCAATACTTGGGGGAAGAGTCATGTAGACCTCCTCATGAAGATCAGCATTCAATAATGCATTATTGGCATCTATTTGGAAGATATTCCACTAACGGATAGATGTATCTTTCATTAGAGTACGAATTGTGGTCATTTTTGCAACCTGAGCAAAAAGTCTATTCATAATCCATACGATACTTTAGTGAGTATCATTTCGTAACAAGTCTAGTCTTGTGTGGCTCAACTGACCAATCATACTTGGTTTTGATCTTATATAACCAACTATAATCGATCATATGCTTTACGGATGGAGCGGAACTAGATCCCACATATGAGTTTGGTAAAGTGCCGTAAGCTCATCATGTATAACATCCCGCCAAAGGGGATCAAAAACAGCCTATCTATAGGACTCGCGTTCTGACATGTGACATATATTGACAATAAAAGAAGCAGACGGATTCAAATAAGAAGAATAAGCAAAATCCAAGAGTTTGGTAGTGTTACATATGTGCATAGACTTACAAAGTGGCGGAGGATCTATAGTTACATGTGAGGAAGCAATCATAAGCGTAGGTGGAGCAGGAAGGGTATATGATGTTGTGTCATCAATATCAAAATGATCAATATTTTGAAGGTCTAACTATGTCATGTCATGCGGCTGAGCAGGAATGGAGAAGAACGGAATATGCTCCATGAAAGTGACATGTCGTGAGACATACAATTTCTGATTTATCGGATCAAAGCAATGATGTCTTTTTTGACTAATACAATATCCCAGAAACACACATAAGGCCGATAGAGAAGATAACTTATTTCTCTCAACATGAGGATAGAGGACAAAGCACGCCTAAACACTCGTAATGAGAAAAAATCAAGTAAGTGACCATATAACTTTTCGAAAGGAGACATCATAGAATTATGTGAAGTATGTATTTGATTGATAACATGGACAACAGTTAGGAGTGCATCTCCCCAAAAAGCGTTAGGAACCTCAGAGGATAGTAATAAAGAACGAGCAATTTCAACAAGATGTCAATATTTTCTTTCTACAACATCGTCTTATTGAGGAGTGTCATACAATATCATTGGCGTATGGTACCATCAGATGCAAGTAGTTGTGCAAAGTACTAGAGGTATACTCCCCCCCCCCTTCTATCACATCGAAAACACTTTATGACAACCGAATGTTGGCTTAACGATAGCTCTTAAATTTGCATAGATAGTCAAGACATCAGATCTGCGTTTCATGAGATAAACTCAAGTATAACGAGTGTAATACTGTAACGAGAAATAATATGTGGAGCCTTCCTTTGAACACAACGGGGATGGACCCCATACGTCAAAAAATATGCACAATATCAAAATGAGCAACAAACCAAGATAAACTTTTGTTAAATGGTAAAGTAGAGAATTGAGTCAGATTACAAGCACTTCCGAACTTGCTAGAGTTTACTATTGAATAGGAAAGCGAATACAATGAAAGTAAACGCCAGCCGTAAATATAAAAGCTATATAGGCTTAACCTATCTAAATAGTTAAATAAAAATTTAATACAAAAAATAATCCAGTAACTTATTATACTAACATATTTAATCCTCAAAAATACTATTATACACTTTATTTAATTTGCGTGATTTTGGTGGCTTCTGTGTAACGTTTTTTTGGCATGGTCTTTTTTTTTTTCACGCGGATCTTATGTGGATCCAATTTGGATCCATTTTCCCATTTGTTAACCACCGCCTCCACCCTCTTCTCTCCAGTCTCGATTTCTCAACCTTTCTCCAACCGCTTCATCTTGGAAGTTACTCGGAATTTGTAATTCTAAGTACGTTTCAATCGATCACCACCAGGTTAGTTCTCTTTCTTAATCCCTAACCTCAATTGAATCAATCGAGTATCAAAACCATCGTTAACGCTTTCACCAATTTCGTCTTATTGATCTTATTATGTATATCAATTCCACTACTGGAATCTTTGAAGCTAGTGTCGAGAAGATTCTTTGCTCATTACTCACCATCTTCAAACGACTTCCCATACCTTGACTTCTTCTACATCGTCTCAATTTAACTCAACAAAGCCCTCCTCAAACCCTAATTCTGCCATCAAAGAACTCCATCAACCAACCGATCACCCAGTTGAAGTTGTCGGTTGGATTAGGGACTATATTGAATTGAAAGATAAACAGATATCCGCTTTGCAGGTTACTCAATTACTCGTGATCTTCAACTCTCGGTTTCTGAGGTTTGTTTTGCAATCATTTTCTTTTGTTAGACTTTGATTTCTTGTGGACGAAGATGAACTGATTTTGACGTATTGCGTGTCAGTTCTCTTTGTTTGGTTCTTTATCAAATGTGGGTGCCATGGTTGGTGCGATCGCTAGCGGTCAAATTGCAGAGTATATTGGCCACAAAGGGGTATGCTTTTTTCTATGGATTTTTTTCATCTGAAATTATAACCAATCAAGATACATAAATGACGATTTCAATCTATGTGATCAAAATTGCAGTCTTTGATGATTGCAGCTATCCCTAACATCATTGGCTGGCTTTGTATATCATTTGCCAAAGTAAGCTTCTAATAACCAATCCTTTTCCTTTAATTGCTTCTTGTGTCTAATGTTTCTTAGAACCCTAATCTTGAAGTCAAACTCGCTATGACTTTTATAGGATACATCATTTCTGTGCATGGGAAGATTATTGGAAGGATTTGGTGTTGGTATTATATCATATACGGTAACCCTTATTTCTCTAGTATTTCTACGATGGATGGGTCTCCGAAGATCAAGATATTGGTGAGTTCTTACAGAATATTCGTTCAACCCATGATATCAGGTTTTCTACTTCTTCTGAGTTTTTTACCCATCTTTTAACCCCTTTTAAGTTTAGTATTTGATTTTTTACTACTAAAATTTCACCTTTGTAGTTGAAAGCTACACAAAGGTTTAAGAAATTGAGAAGATTTATTGGCCTCATGCTCTGGTTGCATTCTTTTCAGAATTTTTTTTCTTTTCGTATGAGATTAAGTTCGATTGTTATCATTTTTTTGTGTGGAAATATTCAAGATCTGTATAATGGGCTTTGTAAAACACCGTTAATAAAATTGAAAAATTAGTTTAACTAAAATATTGATCACCATTTTGGAGATCTAGGAAAGTCGGACATCATGTGCACCTTACTGTCATTGTATTAGGAAATCATCCTTAGACAAATTGATCAACTTTTTTGTTAATATGTTCGACTAAGTTTTAATTACTGATTTGTGATTATTATTTAGGTTGTCATAAGAATACGGCTATATCTATTCATGATTATTGATTTTTGCAGGTCAAGAATTGGGACGTCGGACAGAAAATTGACGATATTAGATGAACAAAATAAGAAATGGTTTTCAAATTTCTGTAATTGCAAATCATCTTAAGGTTTGATTATGCTTAATTGACTTATTTCATGTTTATTTCATCGATATATTTTAAGCGTACGATAATTAGTTTTTGAAACGTTGTCTATTTTCCATTAATCCCTTTTGATTGGTGGTGTTTTTGTAGTTTTAAGTAAAGCTTATCTGTGAGTTTTGGTAAGCTCCTAAAGACACAAAATGATATTGAATGGTAAGCTTCTTTACTTTAATTAAATCTTTTAGTTTGTACAAAATTTTAAAGTTTACTTAGGTAATTATCTTATTTCCCTAAAATGTCAAATCATTATCTTATTTTTGTATTTAACCAATTATGTGTCCCTTCTTGAATCTGACGTGCTTTTATTCCTTTCGTGCTTTTTTTTCATTAGAGGACTTAGGAAACAATGGTATCTTTTATCAGTATTGGACGTTTGAATTGAAGAAATTACCTCCCTTGAACTAATATTGCTAGCCGTCAGTCAAAAAAGAAAGAACTACATTACAAATTTGTGATGCCAATCCTGTATTTACTGAATAGAAAATTGATCTTGGTTTTCTAACTAATTTAACCTCAATGAATATCACTGTCTAAATTCTTTCTTTCAAATTTGATGTATGTTTCAAGAAGTCTGAAAAGATCAGCAATCACAAAACTATTGATATTTAAAATAAACATTTAATTTGATCAAAGTCAAACCTTATCTTTTTTGTTTATTTTTAATGGATTTACTTATTGCATCCTTCTCCCTCTTACTGAACTGTAGGAGGCGTTTTCAAATTGGAGTTATTGTTGCCAGAAGAGTATCCAATGGCTGCTCCCAAGGTATATGACTATATGCTTTCTCACACTTGAGTATTATGATTTTTCTAAGTCATACATTAATTTAAATAGTTTTATATAGATGCAAAATATTTAATTGTATTACTTCTGAACTTTACAATACAAATGCACCCTGTGTGTATGTAAATTAATATGTTTATCATCTATTGTGAATATAAATAATATTATTCATATTCTAATAAGTTCGATTTCTTACAAAAATTTACCACCCCAATTTTGACAAGGTCCGTCTGTCCTCCCCTTTTTTGATTTCTTACTTTATAGTCTTCCCATTTATTTTATTTTATTTTCATAGCATGAGTTTTCTTCCTATGCAGCTTGGTAGGATTTGTCTTTATATTCTTAAAGACAAATGGAGCCCTGCTCTTCAGATTCGCACTGTACTCTTGAGGTATAACTATTCCTGCATAATTTTATTATTAAGGGCCTGTTTGGTTAGATGGAATGGAATGACAAAGGGGTGGAATGAAACAAGCAACTAATGGAATGGCACAATACATCCCATAATTATGTTTGGTTCCTTCTAGGTATGAAATGAATTTTAATATGAAATTCTTATATAGTATGTACATACTATATATAGTTTTCCAACTAAAGGGTTAAGTAGATCTGATGTGTCAATCAAACGAACCCACAAGTTAAGGTAAGGTGATTACTTTTTAGACCTTTTGTGTGGAATATAAGCAATACAAAAGGTTTATGCATGTTTTATGGAAGTGCTTATATTCCACAAACCATTCTAATTCCAACCACAAAAGATTTTTCTCCATCATGGTAATCTGGCATGCCTTCTTGCTAATATTCCAATTGTTCTTTGCATTTCTTTACAGTTACAATATTTTAAGCGGGTCTACCAATTGGAGAGAACAGACTGTCGAGGGTCTTGGAGAATTAAATTTGAAGTAACAAGTGCAAATGGACAGAAGGAGATTGTTATCCTTATTTGATGGTAAGATTATGTTTTTAGCCAACCAACATACTTTGAAAATTTTGGAAGTAACAATTTACTTTTATTATTTTGTTTATTATAACATCATACTTTAAATACAACTAAGTTGCTATAATAAACAAATACATGAAAGTATATTGGTAACTTTTCCATTCTACTTGGGTAGATCTTTTTAAAATCGAATGAAGTACAAATCCTAAATGGTCGATTTTTTTACTAATCCTTTATTCAACCTTTTAATCTTTAATGATATATATAGGGTGTAAATCGGTTTTAATTCTATATTGAATATTTAGAATTGATCAAATTAAGAAAAGGTATTTGGTATATGTCATTTTTTAAGAATATTTTTCAAGGTGAACAATCTTTTCTTTATCCTTTTTAAATTCTCCTTTCAAATTTGTGCAGCGGGAAAGATGGCTAAAAATTGTTCTACGCCGCCTGCAAGTTAGTTTTTAGTTTCTTCTTTAAATGACAAATTTACCCCTGCATGGTAAAAAACTTTTTACCATTTTTTTTGTTTTTACAGCCACCTCCTCCAGTTATTTTTAAACCAACCCATACAATGTATTTAGACCAAGGGAAAAAGCTCACAGACTTCACACAAGAAGGGTAACCATCTCATAATACTATATAAATTCACCTCTCATATCTTTGCATAATCTATAATAAAATTTTATAATCAATGTTTTTTCTTCACATTTTTAGATGTAAAGAAGAGAAAACAACATCCAATCATTTGAAAAGCTTCGCCAGGTCAATATCTTCACCCGTTGTAAATGTAATTTCTTCTCATGTTATATTCTTATCTTACATTTTTTAATAGGTGGGACGTAACCTTGATCAAGCCAGGAGCCGAACGAGAATGTTTGTTTTTATAATTCAAGAATCTCACACTCTGCTATTTTTGTTGGTATTTCCAAAAATGAAAATGGTTTACTTGTGCATAAAGGGTAAATTTGTTGCATAATAAATTGTTTTCCCCTACTCTTTTTACTTATTTCTGTTCTTTCCTACTAAACTGAAATTATTATTTATGCATGCAGGCATTATCAATGTTTCTTGTGGTCTATGCTATCAGCTTTCCTTTAGATGAAGAGGTTCGTAACATCAAACTATAGAACAAAGAGCGAAACAACCAGTTTAGAAAACAAAAGAGTTTCTTCTCCCCTCGCCCCGTGCAATGCACGGGTCACCCACTAGTTGCATTTAAAATATGAAAATAAAAGCCACCAATTCACCATACTGGATCAAGCGGCATCCTTTTTATAGTCGCATACAAGTTATATAAAAAACCAAGTTCCCTACCATTTCGAGAACTACCTCCCTAAGTGAAAGAGCACCATCAAAATACAACAAATGAAAGTCATAGTGTTTCACAGTAAAAAATTTACTCCTCTTTAGCATTCGAAAGAGGGTAACATATAATAACAAAATTATTCCAAGTCACTTCTTAATTCCGGCGATATTAATAACAATTCAGTTCAGTTTCCTTAGAAAAATGGAATATGCAGCTTAACGTAAAAAAAATAAAAATCTTCGTCTTAAAAGTAAAAATCAACTAAAAAATGTTGTTAAATGAAAAAACATAATCGCAACCACTTCCATGAGCTACACAAAAGTCGGAATTATTTAAGCAAAAAGTGAACCAAAACATAAAAAGGCTTTAAAAGTCCCAACCCTATTACATTCTGTTTCCAGGGGACTTGTAAATGAAATAAAATAATATAAAATTAAAAGAAGATCAAAACATTCTGCCCAAGGGTCTGAGTTCCCTGGGCAGGCTATCAAAGTTGCCCGAGTTTACATCCGATTGCAGCATCGGTCTCTGCCCGGATTTCCAATGGATCCCATCCGCCAAATGTTCTTTGTTTGGCGTCAGCATTACAAAATTCGGATCCGCCCTTTGATAACTTGCTTCTCTTACATTATCCACCCGAAGACCAACTCCAAAAGATGTCTTTCCTACACGCTCTCTTGTAGCTGCCCAATATTCACCCGTATCATACATTTTACACACACAAATATATACATAACCTTTTGGATTTATTGTAAAATACAAGAACCTAATAACTTGATCACAGACCATTGGATCGAGTTCATCCGATGGCTACGATTTGTAGGTGGTTACAAAATGTCGGGCCCTACAAATCACGGTCGTCGGATGAATTTGATCCAAGGGCCGTGATCAAGTTCTTAGGTGGCGAGTAAGTTACCTGTGAGATTGAAACTGAATGCAGGTTTCCACCATGACTTAAAAGCTAGAGACAAAGATGAACCAAGAGGGCCCACTTTACCCTGAAAGAGACATGAAGAAAATTAGAAAGCTAACTTCAACCCATGTATGAGTAGATAAGTCAATTTGAGTTGTATTTCATTGATAAAGGTTAAAAATATTTAGCTTTAATTTAAGGGAATAGGTTGAAATCCAGCAATCCACTAACCATTTCCATTTTCCCACCACATTCGTCATGAAAGTTTTGTTCGTACATCTTGGGTCCCTAAACAAATTTTTTGTTCCATTTACACCCTTATGACCATGTATAGCCTCAGTTGATTTATTTACTAAGCTTTCTTTTACACCAGGGTCCCTGACAAAAAAAACTCGTGCTTTTTGTACCATTTTATGTATTTTATTATACAGTTATTAAATGCTAGTATCTTATTATCTGTATTTTATTCTTCGTATATAATGTTAGTTTTTGTGCTTTTTACATCAATTTTTTGTGCTTTTTCTTCTTACTTTAATGACATGGTTTTTTTAATCAAATTTCACGATTTAGATAACTTAGAAAAAAAGTGCAAAATATAAGTACCAACAACACACCCTGACTTATCTTGACTCACACGTGAAAATAAAAAGGTTTCGTCACAATGTATTTCAATCATATAAGAATTTAAATTTAAAAAAAAAATAATTCAACCCGTTCCCCAATATGGATTGTAATACAAATATTATATATGAAAAATAATATATATATATATATATATATATATATATATATATATATATATATATATATATAATAACATACTAGCATTTAATAATGGTATAAAAACAAAAAAAAAGGTATAAGAAGCACAAAAAAGAACTTTTTTTGTTCAGGGACAGAAAGTATATTAAGTGCATACAACTTCCCAGATTGTTTTACGGTAGTTTTTGTAATCATAATTAATATATTAACTATTTATGCAATTAAGAAAAGGAAGAAAGAAAGGTACCTTGAGCAAAATGTTTTTATTGGCTTGCCAACATGCAGCAATATTAAAGGTGGAATCGTGTATGTTATTTGATGGCTTTTGATCATCCACCCTGTTTGTTAATAAATATAAAGACTCTTCAAATTACATGTTTTTATGTAAGAATATTTAACACATCACACCTTTTAAATTACCTTGTTAACAACTCGAATCCGAAGTCTATGTAATTAGTGATTCCAATAACTTCACTCTCTTCCAATGGATTCTTCACCTACATAATTGCAACACAATTACAATTTTAATATTGTGCTAATAGAAGTCTAAACTTTATGGAAGCACACAACATTTTATTTACTTGATTCCAAAACGGAACAGAGTAAAAGGAAACTTGAAAAGTACGTTGCTATTTCATGATCCTATTCATGTAGAACAACACACACACAGAGAAAGAGAGCATACCCTTCGTTGGACCACCACATGCTGATAGAAAGAGGCTATGAACTGCAATTGAAGTGTTAGTAAAGAAAATAAGTAGTCAAGTTTTAATGGGGTATATATAACAGCCAAATAATAAAGGGTTAAATGGAAAAAAAGAAAGAAAATATACTTCAACCTTTTGACTAATCCATACAACATACTTTTTCTTTACCCATTCAATGTTACAAACTTACCATTTTATATAAAACGCCAGATAAAATGGTAAAAAGTTGTACACAAAGTGGCAAGAAATAGTAGATTTGTTACATTATATGGTAAAAAAACTGAACAATGATCAAGTTTGTTACATCAAAATGGTCAAAGAAAAAGTATGTTGTATGGATTAATAAAATGGTGAAAGTATATTTCAGTTATTGCAATATTGCATTTAGCTAAATGATAACCAATCACAACCGAATGATGTTATTAGAGGGAGATTTGTTAAAGTAGAACATTAAAGATAAATAATGGGAGACGAAGAAATGAAAATAAAATAAAATTTGAAAAAAAAAAAAGGAAAAATGATAATGCATGAATCATAAACACCGCCAAACCTGGGAATTCTGAGCATATTCAAGACCAAAATTGAATGAGGGGCTCAACGGGCTGCCTGATCCAAGTCCATATCCTATTGCACAATTCCAATTATTCAAATTTTTATATTTTGCACCATCCTTCTTTTCAACTATACAAACATAATAGCCATGACAATATGTTAACTTACAAATTACATAAAAAGACAATAAATAGTTTTATAAAAAATCAATCTTACATTGAGGATCATATTGCACCCCAGCAGTTAACCTTCCTATCTTGCTCACCAGCCATGCAGATTTCGGGAAGTCATCCCCCACTACATAAAAGAAATATTATTATAAAAAATAAAAAACTCAGGATCAAAACATAAAAAGGTTTTTTTTTTTTTTTTTTTGGAAAATGTAGCATACATGAATATGGCAAAAGTGTGGCTCCAAATGACAAATTTGATGAACCATATCTCAAACCCATTGTTCCATAGTCTTCTGGAGATACTCTGTATGATAAGTGAGCTTTGTGGGTTAAAAAAATTATAAATAAGAAATTTAAAAGAGTTAAAATGGAAAAAGATTAATAAATAAACCTCTGCTTTTTAAGCACCGGAAAAATCCCAAATGCTCCAAAACCATATCTTGGGTAGAATGCACATGCTCTCATGAGTAAAATCCTAAAAGATACAAACATTTAATAAGAAGATAGAAAAGAACTTGAATAAAAAGAATTAAGTATAAGTCACTTCAGATACTTACGGATCAGAACTGGATACATAAAGATCTGTGAACGTGTGAGGATCATCAACATCACTGTAAGAACATAAAGGGTATCTTTTAGAAAGAATGATAAAAGAGTTAAATGGTAAATTAGTAGAAAAGATAAATAAATCTTTTAAATACCTTTGCCAGCGAAATAGTGCATTACCAACAATTGGTTCATCAGGCTTGTTATCAAAAGGACCTGAAACCTGAATGAAGGCTAAGGAACTTTTGATTTCCATTTGGTATAAAAGAAACATAACTCCAAATGGAACATAAGTAAATATACATAAATAAATAGATTATAAGAATGTTTGCATTGATGGATACAGTTGCTACTAAATCAACATGGCGATCATCAACTGGCTTCAACATAAATATTGTACTAAAATGATTTGCTGCATCAAAGTAATCTTCAAAAAGGCTTCTCAAGGCGAGTTTTCCAAATAACAAATTATATGATGGCTCCAACATCCTGCATCACTTTAAATTGAATGGATTATAATCAAAACTAAATATCCAGTTGGTATCCTATTAGAAGTGCAAGCTTGGAAACCTACAACAACATAACCAAATAATTCACAGCAAATAATTGGCTCAAACCCCATTGTTTGGTGCCCTAATTTCAAATTTCCCTAAGTTTCGAGATTCTATCAGTTTTATTTTACTTAGCGTGAAACCCTGGTGTTCCTCCAATCACACATTATCTTACAAGACAGATTTCGATATTTTATACATGATTTTGAACATTGAACTTTGATGTCTGGCAGAAGGTGCCAAAACATAACAGTGTGCTTTTATAATGGACCATCCAAAGTATTGATTGATGTATAATTTTTCCTCGCAAAATGCGTTCTCTAGGGTTTGCTAAGAAGTACCTGACATTCCAACCTCCCACGCCGGTTCCACCTTCTTTCAACAACGATTATAAGTTGCGTAACATAAATGCATTATTCAAATCACATAATCCTGATTCCAACGAAATCATTCTTCGGAGTTTGGAAAATTTTAAATCAGATAAACACACCACATATATCATGAATCTATACTGTAATTGAACAGATTGAAGGGGGAAATATAGAAAGACCTGGTACGAGCAGCAAGCGGAGGGAAATCGAAGAGCGGCGGAACCAACACCATAGGCGGTGGAGGTCCCTTGGTCAGCGACAATAAGCTACCCATTTTCACACACTAATCTCACTTTCTCTCTACAGAAATTCGTCTAGGGTTTCTGATAACCAACTTTTTTTTTCACAACAGGTTGATCGATCAGAGAAAGTACGGAGTTCGTTGGGAAGCCATGAACTTCTGAACCCTCCCCCGCGCATTTCTGATTTAACTGAACTGACTCTTTCTGTCAGTGACGTGGCACGTTTTGGAGAAGCTTCACCGTACGTGGCCCTGTGGCAAAATCTGGGCTCAAATTGGCCCAATGAACAGACCTGCACCAAAACGGTTAGGAACGGTTATTCGCTTTTCGATTTCGGATAGGAGTCTAGGACTCGGGTATTTTTATTTCGGTTTCATTAGTTTTTTTTTATATATTTCTTTTTATCGTAATAAATGTGTAAACAGACGTGGAAATACTCTTAAATTTGATATTTATAATATATAAAGCATAAACATATTTGTTAATATATAAAACTTAAAAATTTCCCCATTAACTTGTAAAACTTGCACATATCATTGATATAAAATAGTTAGAAATAGGTTCATAATTAACAGGGGACAACATGCTTCAGATTATTTGATGTTCGGAGTAGGATTGAGCATATTCTCGGTTCTTCCTTTGTCTAATGTTTGCATGAGAGATGTGGTACTTCGTTAGACAACAAGATTTGCACTAGTTTCCATGGTCAATATATATGTGGTCTTTTGTCTTTGGGACTAACTCTCTGACGATCAAGTTAGAGAGTAACGGTATTTGGGATTCGCTTAGTTACGTATTTGGTCGTGAGAATGTGACTAGAGTTGCATCTCCGCCTTTGGTACCAACTTTACCTTTTTATATACGTACAGTGTCAGACTCGCCCTTACCCCTGCCATGTTGTACCTCCAGTTCTCATATTACCTTTCCAATGTCTTTTGACTAGACATCATTGAGTCGTATTGTCATTAAATACTCTTTGTGGAAAGTACTTCATGGGAGAAAGTTCGTTAAACCGGTCCCAGTTGTTGATGTGATGATCCTTGTGACTAGGGATGGCAAAAGAAAACCGAAACCGACGGGGAAAACCGAAAACCGAAATAAATGGGCCGGGTTCGGGGATTTAAAAAAACGGGGATGGGGAAAAACCGAAAAGTTATATCGGGGACGGGGACGGGGATGGTATTAGTATCCTGTCCCGATTACCCGGCCCGAATACCCGATTAACCGCCCCGCTATAGTATATAATATATGACATTTTTAGTTTTACTTAGCCATGACCCATTTATAATCCTTTTTTCGGAACATATTCCCTAATGCGTCTTTAACTCTTTTTCCTTGAAATTATCTTGCATTCTTGTACTTGGTTAGTACATAGAAACCTGAATATAAAAGTCAATTGGGTTAGTTGGTCTAAAATTACTCATTTAATTAATCGTTTAAGTTAAACGGGGATACCGATTACCCGCGGTTTTACCCGATTACCCGATGGGGGTCCCCCATTAAATCCCCGCGATTTTTTAAACGGGGACGGGGATGCATTTTTTAAACGGGGACGGGGATGCATTTTTGGATTCTGGTATTTCGTTCTCAGACAACTACAAATATGTTGGACCTCGGTTAGGTCCTTTGACGCAAGCAATTGTGTCGAGTTGATAGAGTGTGACGTATAGACGTATAGTCATTCCTTACTATATGTTATTAGTTATCGTTAGTAAACTTAACATATCTTGTTGGAAATTAGATAGGGTATACAAATTGAAATTTACTTATGCTCAAACGTTTATTATTTCTTGAATTGTTGTACTTAAAGTATTATACAACTATTTAGAGTAGTTTACGGTCATGTTTAATCAATTGCTTATGAGATTGAAAAAATAACAAAAAATAATATAGAACTAAGACATCCCCACATGATCGGTACCATCATAACATGTTACTTAATCCATCCAGCCTATCCATTTGCAATTGACACATGGACATGCAATTAATGTATGTTTTATACACTATGCATTAAAAGTTGTACATTACCTTGGATTCAAAGGAAAAATATAACCATTACCTTAGATTAATTCAAGGGAAAAATATAACCTACTTGAGTTTACAAGTATACATGTTTCCAATTACTACTGCAAATGTATAAATGAAAAAAAAAAAAAAAAAAAAGCCATTGGTCAACCATCAAGAAGGAATCCAAGTGACCGGGACCCCTTCCTCCGATTCCTGCCGGATTCCTTCAGCAATTCCGCCAGCCACCGCTTCTCGTTATCCACATCCGGGTCCGCCGTCCCAAGCTTCTCCTCTCTCATCCCAACAACATATTCCAATATCTCAATTGCATCGTCCCACCTATACATTATTTAATCTCAGTTTTATATGTTGTTTATTAGAGAGAAAATGAAATTAGTCAGTTTTGGAGGTGGTAATTTAAAAAAATAATAGTTTTTTTTTTTTGCCTAATTCAGAAATGACAACCAATATTGTAACCGGCCCATTGATTAATATAAAAAAAATAAAAACAGAAAAATAGAGAAAAACTTTGTACAATGCGAAATTCTTTTTCTATGTTGCAAAATTGTTCACATTACTGCAAAAATCATAAATTTAATCAAAAAAGTAAACTTTGGGAATTTTTTTGTAGCGCAGATATTCAAAAACAGCAAAATTTATCGTGCGAAAATGAAATGTTAGGTTAATAGACATTCAGGAAAAAAAAACAAATTGGTATAAATTTGAAGAAAAGTCTAAAAACGCCTTAAAAAGGGTCCCATTATGCTAAAAATAGTGATTTCGCAATAGACTCACCACAAAATCGATGGTTACATGCGAAAAGAGCAAAAAGGAAAAAAAAATATTTGAAAAATATCACCTCTAAAATAGACTAGTTTTTTTCTCTTTATTAAAGTTGGTACACGTTTATCTTTTTTATGTATAAAATATTCTTATAAAGTCATAATCGTAGAGTTAACTAAATTGAAAAAAGTGAATATTTCAAAATTAACTTTTTAATGCCTAAACCAAATCCCAAATACCTGCCCAATGCATCATAAGTCCCAGCAAGATTACTATACACCCCAAGCGTAACAATATGCTGAGGTCCATACTCCATCTCCAAAACACCTTTCGCTTCTTCAAACAAATCAGCCGCTTCATAAAACGACTGAATCTGGACAGACGCAAGTCCCATTTGATTCAGCACAAAACCAAAAAAAGCCGATCTCCTCTCTCCGGCCTGTCGAAACTTCAAAATCGCAACATTAAAATGATCATACGACTCTAAATAATTCCCCATCATATAACACAAAACCCCAATTTGTGCCTCAACCCCAGCCGCGATACGCAACTGACCCGGGCCCGACCCGTAAATTTTTAAAGCTTTTTTTAATAACTCGAGAGCCCGTTCGAGCTCGTTCATTGATTCATAAATCGCCGAAACTTCAATAAGCCCGTTTGCAATTTCTTCATTTCGATTCTTTTTAATCGGTTTATAAATACGTAAAGCATGTTCACAATACGTTTTCGACTCCCGAAACTTCCCGATTTTGTTATAAAGATCCGCCAACCGGACATAAACCGAACCAACCGACGGATTTTTCTCGCCTTTCGTTAACTTAAAAGCATTTAACGCTGTTTGATATGAAAAAATCGCGTCATCGTATCGAGCAAGCGATAAATACGCGTCCCCGATGCAAACATCGATAGCGGCCACATCAACGTCATGTCCGTCCGCTGACATCGACATACGGGCCAGCACGAAGTGTTCGAGGGCGACTTCGTAATCGCCTTTCGAATCGCAAATCAGGCCCATCAGCCTACGGTCGGCTGCCTCTTGTAAAGTAGCAGCCGTCCCGTTTTCTCCGTGTATTTCTAAAGCCATTTTGCATAGTTTTTTAGCTTCGTCAAATTGGAAAGCTTGGACGTGGGCCTCTGCCACGTACCTACATGTTTCCCCAAATCGGGCATCGTGTCCCCCCAAAACGTGTTTTTGAATCTCTAAACCTGCTGTGTAACAGAGTATTGAGGTTTCCATTTTTCCTTGCATCGCGTATGTATCGCCTAATTGCATACACCCTGCGAATTTCGCTAATGAATGTTTTTGGCCTTCGTTCATGTTCGTTAGCTCGATTGATCGTTCAACAATCGGTATCGCTTCATCGAATTCCCCTAAAACGCAATACAACGCTGCGACGATGTGCAAACACATGACGAGTTCCAAATCGGGTTTTTCCGATTGAATACTTTCAAACAATTTCATCGCACGCACAGCAAAATCGAGGGCCTTTTTTGGATCATCACCGGACGACATTGCTTCACGAGCTTGTTTCAGTAAATACGGCCCGAGGTACTTCGGTTCTTCGCTTTTCTTCATACTCAATTTCGACCCTAGTTTCTTATAAGCCGAAAGTGATTTCGTCTTCGAAATCGGCTTGGGGATTTTTGCGGAAGATGAAGGTTTAGCAATCGGAGATGGATTCGTCGTCTTGTTGTCATCACCTGTTACAACGGTTTCCTTCTCTACATCTTCCGCTCGTTCTTTCTCATCATTTTTTACTCCGATTTTCGAGAAATCTCCTCGAGCAAGGAACCGTAGCTCGGAATCGATCCTTGATTCCTGGCCGTAGGATAAGTAACTTGAAGAAGATTGATCGGAGCTTTCCATTTCGCATACGTTGTTATAGAGTCTATCCATGGAGTTTTCATCGAGTCTGATGCTTAAATCGATCGAATCGGTGTCTGGAGTGTGTGTGCTCAAAGGGCTTCTTGGTGAAATACGTGCGAACTGTTCTTTGTGTGGCACGTAATGTGTGTCTGGTAAGTTTTCGTTGCTCGATGTTGGGTCTGGTTTCTTCATTGCGGGTTTCGGCATTTTTGCTTCTTGAATGTGTTTCAACACGGATTTGTGAACCTATCAAGCAAGAAAAAAACACAAAACTAACTTAAAAATTGAATTGTAATTATGTTGTTCAACATATTTTGGGAAACCCAAACACCTGTGCGTTTCAATATAATTTCTGCATTCAATTCTTTTACAATAACCCCTTAAAAAACTTGCAAATCACAGAATTTAAAGAAGAAAAGGACCCCACAAATTACAGTTTGAAGAAGAAAAAACCCAAATCTCAACATGCGAAACAAGATAAAGAAACCTGGTTTATAAAGAGGATTTAGATCAGAACCCGGAGGCAAGTTTGATTTCAATTAGTTATAAATAAGAAAATTTATTGCCTTTAAAACAAATTTATAAAACAGAAAATATATGAATAAGTAACCAATCACGGGAAGTCGGGAACATGCATGTTACGGAAAAATACACATGAAATATTGAGTGATTTCATAACAATTTCTTTATTTTGATCACAAGAATTCCATGAGCAGAAAATTCAGAAAATAATAAGATTTTGAAGAAAAAAACTGAACAACCATAAATTTAAATTTGAAATCAAAACCAACACTTAGATATAATTAACAAATCTCAATCGCTAATCAACAAACGAAACTCGAGCACATTCACGAATGAATCACAAAACCTCAAAACCCAGAATTATTAACGTCTACTTTGTCAAAATGCAAAAGCAGTTATTACCCGTCCCGAATTTCCCAAAACAAACTTCAACCGCTGATGATAAATTGAAAATCAAGGACGTTGATCGATGAACGACAGCAATAAACAATTAAGCGCAAAAACCCAGAAAGTATTGACAGGTAATTTATCAAAATGTAGAATGAAAAACAGAAGGCTGTTAGCAATGAAACGAATGGAGAAACCACACGTAAGATTCAAAGTCATAACAGAACAGAATACAGAAGGGGCAAAGCAATTAGTCACGTACCGTAATAATTCAAGTAAATGAAGGATCCAATATCTTCTGTTCGCAAGTTTCCTGGGGCACAAACCAATGAAACCAGAAGAATAATGGCGGGATTTGTGCGTAACCAGAACCCTTGTTGATTTTGTGAGAAAAAATATACGAAGAGAGATGGGGATATATATGAAATTGAAGAAGAAGAAGAAGAATATGGTTATTGCAAAAATGGTGGTTGAAGAAGGGTTCAAATGGCATAAATTTTATCAAATTTTGAATATGGTTGATGTGTATATTTTATTGAAACTGAAAATATGAACAGGTATGAATCAATGTCAACGAAAATGGGGATGGAGAGAGAGAGAGAGAGAGAGAGGGCGGTGGAATGTTAGAAGCCAGAAGAAGGGCGCCTGTTTATCTGGCACCTAACACCGACCTCTCGGCAACCGCACGCTCACTCCTTACTTGGCTATAGCTTTAGTTATTTTACTTTACGTTGTAATATCTTTGTTAGTTATTTAATGATAAAATTGACTTTTTTATCGATTAATAAAAATCTAAATAAATTGATAAAAATATTATATAAAATACATATGAAATTATAAAAAGCAGTACATTTATCACGTTTAATTGTTAGATTTGACGTTAAACCATAAAAAAAATATAATTATGTTATTTGATAATATTAGTAAAATGTTATATAAATTAAAAAAAGCAATAAAATATATTAAATGAGACAACTATTGGTAAGCTCACTAGGCATTTCATTGTCTAATATATTTTGACGTGTATTAGGTTAATTATCATGAAGGAGTAGCTTGAACGAGGATATTTAGAAGACCACGAGATGTGTGGCCATTTGAACTATGTTTTATTATTTTTATTGTGATAACACCTCGCTATTACGAATTTAACTACTTAATGTTGAGTTTTGGGGTCTAAATTTCCGCAAATGATGACCTTATTTTAATGAATGAATGGACTTTGAAAAGTAATGTTTTATAATATAACCCTAGCAAGGGTTGTCATAGTTAGCCTACTTCAAAATCAAAATTTGCAAAAAAACAAAAAAAAAAAAAAAGAAAAAAAAAAGACGCAAAACGTTATTCAAAACTTGATACTCTATCATTGATTAATAAAAGTTTTAACCTGTTCCCTCAAAGTGTCAATAGTAGCCATTTTTTTTACAAATCCCTCAAAGTATCCACAATAGTCCTTGTTTGTGCAAGTTGTTATTCAACTTTGCTTGAACATCCACATGTTTTTTTTTTTTTTTTTTTTTTTGTTGAAATCCACATTTTTTTGTTGAGCATCCTCATACTTTTGTTGAACATCCTTGTATTTTTGTTGAATATCATCATATTGTCTTAACTAACTCCTTCAATTTTACAATCTCCGCTTTTGTCTTGGCACACTCTTTATCATCATTATTATCCAATAAATCATACGTTTCAGAAGGTCCCATACTAGAACCAATCGACTTGCCATATGAGCCAAATCCATATAATTTACTTTTCTTATAATACCCTCCAATAACATCATAAAAGAGTTGGTCATCATCAACTTCATATTCTATCGCTACCAACTGCTCTCATTGTTCCTTGTAATCATCCTACAATTTCATAATTGTATTAATATAAAACTTATACAAGAAAAACTCAAATGGTAAATATAAAATTAATTGAAATGAAACTCGCATGATTTTTTAGCTTTGTCAACTAAAAATTTCTCTCTATCATGATTCTTAGTAAGTATATACAAGAATAGTTCATGGCGAGCCGGATCATGTTCCCAACGCTTCTTCTACATATATATGCCAAAATTTCAACACATTACGAAAAGTCAGAGCAGATGCATTTAGGCTTAGCTCTTTAAAAAGAAAAATAACACATTATTTTTTAGGCTTAGCCTTTTAAAAAAATCAAAATAGAACTAATACTATCGATTGATGTTTCTCCATGTTTCCCGAAAGCTGTAATTTGGAACAAAACCGGACTTTTACAAATGATACTTTGTAGTATCAACTCCTTGGTATGCTCTGTTACGATATTTTGTGCATGGACATATGATTTTATCTTCATTCATATAACTTTGTTCACTAGAAGCAACTCAATTAATGTGTTGACGCCATTTATGAAAACATGATCACACTCATCAAGTCTTTTATACATCCAATTCCTATTTGTAGTGCTCATTTTATAATATGTGCAAACATATATAAAATATGTTTGTGAAAAAAATTCAATCTTTGGATCTGACTGCTAAAATCCTTTTTATTGGAAGTGAGTTTTTATAATAACAATAATAATATGAAATAATAATTAATAATTATCCATTAACTTAACAAGTCTAAACTAACGGTATTAAAAATGACCAAATTTATAACGAAATCGATCAATAATGGCCTTTATACAATATTGTGCTCAAAACTTATCAAAAGTGCCAAATCATGGTGGACGTTTTTGAGATTTACTTAAGTTATTGATTTTGAGTTATGACTTCCTGTATATAAAAGAATTACAAAATTTTAAAATTTTCATTTGCTGTTAGTTTTGAGTTTTCTGACAAAGAAAATAGTTTTACATGCTCTATTTTAGATCTCAACTCCAATTCTATATTTTTGTAAAGAGGTTCTATATCCTCTTAATAAATCTTCCTAAATTTTTCCTAATAATTAGATCAATACAAGTGTTAAAAACAATGGATGAGATTAAAAGAGAGGATTAGTGGAGTCCACATGTCATAATTTAGTGGGTAGGAGGATGAATTAGGAGGATAAAATAGGAAGAAATAGAATTTTCCTTTTGTAAATTTTGTTCTTTCTATCATAATCATTATTTTGCAACGTCAAGTTTCATAGCGCCACCAATAGTACGGTCAGGTACATCTTGATATTCCCAATATGAATAGAGTACCTCAAATAACGAGACTCTTCCATAAGGATATCCCCTAAGACACCAAAAATTAGAACCCATACTCGACCCTAGAATGTATCTTAAGCTCACGACCATCCTCTTCTCGTTGTTTGATGTGTTATACTAAAACTCACCCTCACCGTCTATAAACAAATAGCTACGTTCAATATTTCCATGGCAATTTCTATAGCATATCAGCTAAAAAAAATTGTAGCAAATTTCATAGCAAGATAGCTATGGATTTTAATACCGTAGCCAAGTAACTATGGATTTTTATTTCGTAGCAAATTTTCTTAACAAAATGGCTACGAATTTAAATTTCGTTGCCAACTAGTTACGAAGTTTTATGCCGAGGCAAATTTCCCTAAGAAAATAGCTATGAATTTCAATTCCGTAGCCAACTATATATATATATATATATATATATATATATATATATATATATATATATATATATATATATATATATATATATATACTAGTTGTGAGACCCGTGTATTACATGAGATGATACAAAAAAATATTAATTAAGAATATCTAAACATTAATAATTATACATAAGAAATTTGTTTGTGTATCGTGACATCTTGCTTTTGATTTTTACTATTACGACTTTGTATTTTGATAAATATAATTGATTATGAGAATGTCACCGGTACTAAAATCAAATTCACTATTATGATTGGAATCGTTCTTCAAAATATTATGACGTCAATTGTCTCTCTATTGTCTCTCAAATCATTCTACACATTAAAAAATAATATGATATTAGAAAACAATTAATTTTGAAATTGAATGATAACAATTAATTTTAAAATTAAATGATAATTAAACCGATCATTAAGGAGTTAGAAACGTTTTAAACTAATTAGTTTTTTTTAAGAAATTTAAAATTATGATAAAATGACATGTGGATTTGAGTTACTTATTTATTAGGATATGATATATATATATATATATATATATATATATATATATATATATATATATATATATATATATATATATATATATATATATATATATATATATATATATATATATATATATATATATATATATATATATATATATATATATATACACGAAGGGATTTAGGTACAAAAATATTTTTGTGACCGTTTTGCCCTTGATTAGCATTATTTACAATCCATCATACTTGAAATGAAATATGATGCAGTTAGCATTTCTAAAATATTTATAGAAACACAAATAATATTTTCTCCTTCCCTGCACCAACAATGAAATATTTTGCGAGATTTTGCAGATTCCCTAACATCTCAACTCTTGTAATTATAATCTTAGAAGACATTGGAATTTCAAATTTCAAAATTTCTATTATACCAGTTGGATACCCGCATAATGCAACAGACGGCAAATAGTTTCTTTTGGTTATTAATTTTCTTTCAACAGACGACGACCGACTTATATTCGGTGAATATTATTCTTTCCACCAAAAGTTTTCTTTTAGTGATATGTTTCCTCTCAAAATTATATTTGAATGCAAATAAACACACAATGGATCAATACTTGGTTCGCAAAATGTTCTTAGAATGGCTTGAATCCATCGAATAAATAGGAGTGTGAAAAGATTTGAATTTTGAGTAATTAGAACTCTCGTTTTTTTATTGTTGACGTGAAATTGGAAGGAATAAATAAGAATGCGGAGTGATTCATTTTTATCATATTACTATAAACTACAAATTTAAATTTCTCGATTTTGACTTTTCTCAAAAAATGGTATCGAGTTATTTTCCATATTTTTAAACTTAAATATGGAGTTTTTGAGTGTCTAAATACATTTCGTAACTAGACGAAATCCCGCGCGTTGCATAAGTTAAAATTATGTATGAAAAACTTCGTCATTCAGATTATCTATGAAATAATAACTCTTCCACTAAGTTGATAAATAAACTTGTAACTACTTTGAACAATAAACATCTATTACAATCACAATACTCAATGATCGTTACCCGTATTTGCGCTTGAATAATATTAAATATAATTCTCAATCTAGTCTTAATTTTACTATTGTGATTATTAACTAATTTGATTATTACTTATTTTACCATCTGTGTATTTCTATCATAATGATTATTTAAAATAACAATGCTTCTTTAAGTTAATGTAATATAATTTATGAATTTACGTTACTATATATTATTATTACCGTCAATTAAGTTTAAAAATAAGTTATTATTATTAAGTAGTTGTATAAGACTTTTAAAAACCACTTATTAGTATTAAAAATATAAAATTTTAAAGTCTATATAGAAAGTTTTATTTTATTTGTAATCATATTACATTAACAAATGAATTCTGAATCGTTACTAAAAGAACATTTAAAAATTGTGTCGATTTCAAATCAATATGATGTATATCTTTAATAAATTGTTAGTTACATCCACAATGATGAAACATAATCAAACAATCATATATGATATTGCAAAATAATAGCATACATCTTTAATAAATTGTTAGTTAAATGTATTGAAGTTTTATTAATATTACAACCCTTCAAATTTCAAATAAGAGTTATTTAGCATTAAACTACTACAATGAAGAGTATTTTCTACTTATGGTATTTAATTGATACTTATGATACTCAATTAAAGTGAATTGAAATATTTAAATTGTATTTAGTCAACTAAATGAATAATATGATCCTCTAATATGTAGTTTTTTCGTATAACTTATTTTTGTATATTTGTTTCAAAGCAAAGTTTCAAACAATGTGTTCTAGAATATGATTAGCGAATGATTGTGTGAAAAGCTATTTGACAATAGGAATTTGCAGATGTTTAATGTATTTTATGGTAGGAAATGTATTTATTTTTTATTCATTAGTATATAATAAATAAACAGTTAAAAAATATCATATCAATTTTAAAAAACATAAAACTAATAGATTAAGAAAAAACCTACAAACTCATTACTATAAACTTAACTATAATATTTATAAGTGTATATGTATCTTTTTATTGATTTATATTAACCGATTCATGGAGGCTTTGAATTTTTTATGAGTCAAAATACTTGAGAAATACAAATAAGTTCTTCTCTAGTTGTTACAAATTCATGATTGTAGGTTGTTGTATGTATACATTCACTTTTTATATTGTTGCATACTATTTTTTGAGCTTAAGCTCTTGTATTTGTGTTTTTTATGGTATATGATTTTTGACATTGTAGTTAATTTGCCTATTTCATTGTCTACATGAAAGTTATCATTAACATATATATGTATGATACATATTATTATCAACAAATGCTTAGAATGTATTAGAAAAAACCACAAACTATTAATGATGATTTGAAAACTACAATCTATTTTTATTTTCCAATAATTCCTTTATATTATATTGAATTTTGACATATTTTCATGTTGTAATTATATTAGTTACATAATCGACGATGGAACTCAATCAAACAATCATATAGGATATTACAAAATAAGAACATACATCTTCAACATATCGTAACAAATAAATTGAAAAAGAATAAATTTCTCTTTGATCTAAATATACAACATAAATGTTTTCTTGAAATCTAAAGAAAGAAGAAGGAAAAAAGAAGTGAATACAAATTGAACCAAAAAATAACTAAAATATCTTCAAACATTTTAAAATTTTGATAGTCGTACTTGAAAGGTTTTGCACAAACAATGAACTAGAAACCCTAAGTTCACATGCAACCTAGTTGAGGATCTATGTTTTTCTATCTTATGAACATATAGCAAAACCTAAGGCCAAACAATAATTTCTAAAGATTAAAATGAAGAAAACCAACCTTTGATTCATGATCCAGAAGCTAGCAGCAAAAGTTTCCTGCCTCAAATGGAGTCACACCCAAGCAGGAGGAGAGAAGACAGCAGAGTTCCAAAGAGTTCTCAAAAATGGTGCAGGTTTTTGGTGGCCAGGAGATTCCTTTTATAGGTTCCAAGGGTTACAGTCAAAACCCTAGAGGAGCCTCCTTATTGGGCAAGCCTGTTGACCATTTGGACCAAGGCTTTGAAACCCTAATTAGGGTTTCGCCAACTATGGAGGTGCCCTCCATATTGTCGCCAACTTTAGCCCCTGCCACTGGCCAGCCAGTTATTCAACTATTGAATAAATACAAACCAGTCCCTGCACTTTTAATTAATTAAATTAATCACCAAATTAAATCCAATTAATTCTAGATTAATTTCTAATTAATTATTATAGTTTCTAATTAATATATTAACACTTAAATATATTAATAAACTATTTATTTTATTTCTATTGATTTATTAAACAATTAATAAATCAACCTTTCTCTCTATTCAACTCTACAAGAATCCTCTAGCTTTGAGGGCAACCCAAATGGACTTTGCTTCAATTAATAAGATAAATACAATTTATAGTCATGTCTTAGACACCTAATCCAACAGTCTCCCAGTTAGATAAGTTTATGACTTTAATTGTCAATTTATCTTCTGATTAACAAATCTCAGTTTCTCAGAAACTGTTACCGAACTCTGACCAGTCAGTTATGTCCAAAGATAAGTGATCATATGATCCTCCGTCCAACAAGATATTTTCAGACTCAAGACATGGATTAAGATCAATCTCGGTCCGATACTCTGTTTCTCGATTTCTGATTTTGCTTATGACTTTAAGACTACTTATTGAATACATCAACTTAGTCCTGATTGGCCAACCCTTTTAGTCAACTTCAAAATCATCGAGAGGCCTACATATATCTGTTTCCCGTCAGGTCAAGGGACGAATAAGTTTCGACTCATATAGTCATATCGTTCACCAGTCAGATCACTCACAACAATACGTTTATAACATCGAGTTACCGATGCGTTTTCACATTATCAATGAGCAACTGTCTTGCAAATTACAACTCATATCTCTCCACTCTAAGATCCTAAGATATTATTGTCTCAACATTGCTTATGATATAATCCATGAAACAATCTGTTGAGTGTGGGTTTATACAATACTCAAATCTCTATTTCTAAGTACTCATGAATGTTGTAGCAGTCTCACTGCAATGTCTAACTCCTTAGACAATCTACAAACCAGTTCATGATAGCCTTCGTTCATACTTACTCCCTAAAAGTATGAGTGACTGTGGAACTTTGAATAATCGAATTTACTCAGGAAGTTAAACGTGCAAAAATGAAATACAATATTAAACAATTGACAGAAGCAGTAAACAATACTCATTTATAAATCTCCATTATAAAATTGCTAAAGTCAATTACATTTATATTGTTACAAGTTTCAACCTATCTAATTACTAAAACTAATATCATCCCTCAGTCCAATACTCCGAGCATGCTGATTGTGCATGATCATACTCATAGCCTTAGTCAAAGGATCTGTAGGATTGTCTTCTGATGATGCCCTCTTAACCAGGAAGTAACCTTCTTATACCCGATGTCGAATGTAGTGGTACTTTCTGTCGATATGTCTGGACTTTCCATGATCTCGCGGTTCCTTTGTCAAAGCGATCGCTCCTTCGTTATTGCAGAATAGTTTCATCGGCTCCTGAATACTCGGGACAACTCCAAGGTCACCGATGAAGTTATTCAGCCAAGCCGCTTCCTTAGATGCTTCACTCGCTACTATGTACTCTGATTCGCATGTTGAATCAGCCACCGTCTCTTGCTTGGAACTTTTCCAAGTGACCGCTCCACTATTTAAGAGAAACACCCAGCCTGACTGAGACCGACCATTGTCTCTATCTGTCTGGAAGCTGGCATCTGTGTATCCACTCACCTTTAAGTCATCACTGCCACCAAGGACTAACACCATGTTCTTTGTCCTTCGCAGATACTTAAGTATGTTCTTTACTGCTATCCAATGCGCTTTACTAGGATTTCCCTGGTACCGACTAACCATGCTTAGTGCAAAGGATACGTCGGGGCGAGTACATGTCATAGCATACATGATCGACCCTACTTCCGAAGCATAAGGTACTCGACTCATCTCAACTATTTCCTCATCGGTACTCGGACTTTGAGTCTTACTCAACTTGACATTACTTTGGATAGGTAGCTCTCCCTTCTTGGAATTTTCCATACTAAACCTCTTTAGTACCTTTTCCAAGTATGTACAGTGGCTAAGACCTATAAGTCTTTTCTTTCTATCTCTTAATATTCTTATCCCTAGAATATAGGCAGCTTCTCCAAGATCTTTCATGGCGAAACATTTCCCGAGCCAATACTTGACATCTTGCAAGGTCGAAACGTCGTTTCCTATGAGTAGTATGTCATCAAGATACAGCACCAGAAAAGTGACTATACTCCCACTAGCCTTGACATATACGCAGGACTCATCCTCACTCCTAGAGAAACCAAACTCTTTGACTTTCTCATGGAAGCAAAGATTCCAACTGCGAGAAGCTTGTTTCAATCCGTAGATTGATTTCTCAAGCTTACACACCTTTTTAGGATGCTTTGTGTCTATAAAACCCTCTGGCTAATTCATGTAAACATCCTCAGTCAACCTTTCCGTTAAGGAAAGCGGTTTTGACATCCATCTGCCAAATTTCATAATCATGAAACGTAGCTATGGCAAGCATTATCCTAATAGACTTAATCTTGGCTACTGGTGAGAAGGTTTCATCATAATCAACCCCCGGGGTTTGAGTGAATCCCTTCGCGACCAGCCGAGCTTTAAAGGTGTGTACCTTTCCATCCATGTCGGTCTTCTTCTTGAAGATCCATTTGCACCCGACTGTCTTTCGACCCGGCACATTGTCAAGCAAGTTCCAAACTTGATTGTCATACATGAACTTGATCTAGCTGTCCATCGCCTCTTTCCACTTGGCAGACTCGGGGCCCACCACCGCTTCACGGTAGTTAGCTGGCTCATCCAAATTTGTCAATGTATGATCACTGATAAACATGTCACCATCCGTAGTTATATGGAAACCATAAAACTCGGGTGGCATGCTAACTCTACCCCGAATGCCTAAGAGGTAATGAAATGTTAGTTGGTCTAACAGGAACCTCTTCCTCATGTTGGTGGCTAGTTTCTCCTAAGGTTGTTTCATCGGGTGTCTCCTGAATTTCTTCGAGATCAATTGTGCTCCCACTGTCCTCTTTGGAAATGAGCTCTCTCACTCTCAAGACTCCTCTTCTAGCTACAAAGACAACGTCCTCGCTTGGTCTGTCGAACAAGTATCCAAATGACTGTTTTGGGTATCCGATGAAAAAGCACCTCTCACTTCTTTCTGCAAGTTTGTCTTGAGTCTCTCGTCTCACGAAAGCCTCACAACCCCAAACTTTGATGTGTGCCTAACGAGGGAACTTTCTCCGTCCACATTTTGTGAGGTGTTTTAGCAACCTTTTTGGTTCGGACAAGGTTAAGGATATGGGCGGCAGTCTCTAAGGCATACCCCCAGAAATGGATTGGAAGTGATGATCGATTCATCATGGAACGAACTATGGCCAACAAGGTTCGGTTTCGCCTCTCAGCAACACCGTTCAACTGTGGTGTTCTCAGAGGCGATAACTGTGAAACTATTCCACATTCCTTAAGATAATCGAGAAACTTGATACTAAGATACTCACCGCCTCTGTCGGGTCTAAGCATCTTTATCTTTCTACCCAATTGATTTTCTACTTCATTTTTATACTCTTTGAACTTTTCAAAGGTATCTGACTTGTGCTTGATTAAGTAGATATACCCATATCTACTAAAATCATCAGTAAAGGTCACATAGAACTGCGTGCCATCTTTTGTGGTTGTTCTGAAGGGACCACACAAATCTGTGTGTATGATATCCAACAGACATTCACCTCTTTCAAAGGAACCTTTGAATGATGATTTTGTCATCTTGCCAAATAAACAAGACTCGCATACATCATCCGATTTAAGTTCAACTGATTCCAAGACTCCATCCTTTTGGAGTTGGGCGATGCGTTTCTTATTAATATGGCCAAGGGCGACAGTGCCACAAACACGCCTTTTCTACACCACTTGTAGAATCATTATTTAATACATTATTACCACAATTGTCAACATACATAATACTCCCTCCGTCCCAAAATGATAGTCCATGTTTCCTTTTTAGTTTGTCCCAAAATGTTAGTCCACTTCTAAATATAAATGACATCTTTACCAAAATACCCCTAACTTTAATTGTGACAGCCAACACATATAGTGCCGACATTAAATGCAAAGAAAGGATAAAACAGTCATTTTGTAGGAAAAAGTAAGATGCATTTAATGTTTTCTTAATCTGTATGTTTTTTGTCTGTGGACTATCATTTTGGGACGGAGGGAGTAATTTCATACACTCTATCACAAGGCAAAACATTAAAGATAAAAACATCATTTTTAAAAACTGAAATTGAACCATTCAATTTATCAAAAGTATAATAATAACCTTGTCTGAACAATGCATGAAAAAAATTATGTTTCTTGCCATATCATGCGAATAGCAACAATTTATGTAAATCTAAACTAACTCCACTACTAAGCACTAGTTTATAAACACCGATCTTGGTATCATGTGACGTTCGCCTATTGCCCATGACCAGGTTCAATCTACCATGCTCCAGCTCCCTACTTTCCTCTAGGCCCTGCAAATCAGAACAGATATGAAAACTACACCCGCTGTCAAGGACCCAAGAACAGGAAGAAGATGAGTTATTAAATATTGTGTAAGTACCTGCTTGTGATGGCTTCACTTTGCCATCCTTGATATCCTGCAAGTACTTGGGGCAACTTCTCTTCCAGTGACCCTTCTCTTTGCAATAAAAACAATTGGCTTCCTTGGGATTCGTGACATGCGGAACACCAGAAGACTTGGCTCTCGGGGCACTGCTAGATGACCCGACATGAACCCTTTCCCTCCAATTTTGCTTAGGAGGGCCCTTCCTTTTCTTTCCCTTGCCAGAGCCAATAGCCAAAACGGGCTGATTCACAGTAGGTACTGTAACACCCCAACTTTTACACAAAATTTTTTTTTTACAAACTTTATTACAATGTTTAAAAACAAACCAAGTATTTTCATTACAAACGGGGTATCACGAATTTGTTTCACAACCACGGTTCAAACCTGTTTATCATACACTTTATACAATAACAAACGCTACGGTCCCACACCCGACTCTTCTAACGCCCTTCCGGTTTACCTGAGTACATAGCATTTAAAACAAATACGTGAGACATAATGTCTCGTGAGCATTATGGGTTTAGACCCAAAACAATTTACCAATTATATCATTATCCTTTAAATTTCCAAGTTTTTCATTTCCTGTGAGCGCACCCACAGGTACTCATTATTTCATGATGGTACATTCCTACGAGCGCACCCGTAGGTTTTATACGAGACGCACCCGTATAACTACTTCCCCAATAGCATGAAACGCATTCATCTATCAAGGTAAGACAACTACTTCGTGACGGGAGGTACCATCCCAGTAGTGTCTTATTGCCACCTCTACCGCAGCAGGCCGTGGTCTTTATCCGGATACTAAAGCAACTTATCATCTTGTGCCAATCACATTGTTAGTCCCTGTATTTCTGGTTCCACTTCTTTCACATTATAATTATACTTTTAAATACATAAACTACTTTGACTCCAAAATACTTTAAATAAAATTCATTTAGCTATGTACTCGAAAATCCACATAACACTCACCTCGAGTCAGTTAGTCTTTTGCACTTCTTTTTCCTTCGCTCGGTTCACCGTATTTGAACCACCACCTATTATTTACAAGATATACGTTTATATTCAATTCATATATATAACAACTAACTTACAGCACAAGAGTGCCATACTATGCTACTACAGGTTATAATAAATGTATAATCATTAATAAACTCGTTTTATCGTTTTCTCCGAAATACGCGTATTCTGCTACAGTACCCCCGAGGGGTCGTATTTCAGTTCCGACTCTTTTCCATGAAATCTTAAGCCATATTAGACTTGTGTTTCAAATTTGGAGTTCATTGGACAAGTCTAGCTTAAATTTCAAAATTAAGTTTTGAAGTGAATAGTACTTTTAGCCTCTGCCGCTACAGTAACTTTTCCGCAAGGTCGGATTACGGATTTGACCATTCCCGACATGTTCTTATACCATTTTAGGGTTATGGCTGAAATTTCAGGTCAATCGGATATATCTAGCTATGGTTTCTAGCGTTTGGGTTATTTGAAAATTTTAACATTTTTGGTCCCTGTCTGGCCCCTGACTGAAGGCGCACTGCGCCAGGTATGGGGCGCACTGCGCCTGGGCGCACCCTGCCCTGGTCCTGGGCGCACTGCGCCTGGCGCCTGGGCAGGCTCTTGATCAGTCGCGATTTGGCACTGTAGCATGCAGTTTTGAGGCTTTAAGCTCTTATTCTAGGTCTTAATCACCTGGGGTTTGTTCTAGGACTAAAACCCTTAACTAATAATAGGTTTTTAGCCATTAAAAACACTTCAATAACTCAATTACAGAAATTAAAGTTCTTGGCTAAACTTGAAAATTCTCAAGAATAGCATTCTACTTTCATGTTTTTGAGTTAAGTTCTTAACTAATGGCTTAGTGGGAGCATTAGTGACTTAACCCCCATGATTCATGACTGAAATTATCAAATTTCAGTTTCCTTAAAAAATCATCAAGAACTTAAACTAGGGTTTTGGTTTCTTACCTTGGAAGGTTGGAATCACCAATTCCAATTGTTAAGTTCTTGATTCCTTGATTCTCCAACACTTGAACTTTCAAGACCCGTAGCTCTCTTGCTCTCCCTCTAGTTTTCTCTGGACATTTCTATTGTGTTCTTACATAATGGAAGAAATAAATTTATATAATTAATATATACACATTTGCATTTTTGGTCCTTTGGTTTCTAATTCTTCTACAAAAAGGGTCCTAAGACTATAACTTTGCAACCAAAGTTCCATTAACTTCTAACTTAACATTTTCTTGACATTTTGGTCATTTCCATGTCAAATGACCATTTTGCCCTTTTTGGCCATATTTCACTATTCATGCGATAAAACTCCAACTTTCTTATAAACGTTTATTTCTTATAGTATTATTTCACAAATACATATTATTTTACATATTAATCTCATAACATGTCAAAAGACCGTTTTACCCTTTTACAACTTTTCGCATTTTCACCCGATTATTTTAAATTTTATTACACATTTTCACGGGTTCTTATAGGTACACTTTTACCCTTTATCCCATTTTCAGCAGTACGTAGCATGCGATGCAATTCAGCCAAAGTGGTCTGATTGTTATTCAAATGATACGCCAGCCTGAACTGGTCATAAGAACTCGGTAAGGAGTTAAGCACTATGTCAACGGCCAACTCCTCGTGTACAGACATCGCAAGCTTCCTAAGCCGATCCACGTAACCTTGCATCCTTTGCACGTGAGTGCAGATGGACTCTCCATCCCTAGGCTTGATGTTCGTGAAATCTTTGACCACCTCGCACCTCTTGATGTGCTCTTGCTTACGGAACTTTTCCGCGAGCTCTTTATGCATCTCGTAGGGCCAGTAGTCCTCATAAATTCTTTGCAGTTCAGGGTTCATGGTAGCGATCATGATGCAGGCGACTTTAGTCGCATCATCCGAGTGTTTCTGGTACGAGGCAACTTCCTCGGAAGTAGTGGTATCTGGGTCAACTTCAACTAGATCGGTTTCGAGAACATACTCTTTGTGTTCAAACCTTAGAGCCATGTTGATGTTACGGATCCAGTCATTGTAGTTAGTGTCGTCCAGCGTCACTTTGGAACACAATGACAAGATTGAAGTGACATTACCAGGGTTGGAGTGGGGAACGGTTTGGTAAACAGAAGACATCTATATAAGAAGAATGTAGTTTTAATTAGATACATATAAGTAATCCTTATATTAACCCAAGAATAAATATAAGGCTAGGATCCTACAATAACAATTCACAATATCGAAGAGGGATGCCGTAATCTTTATTGTAAATTTTATAAGGTAGGCGAATGACGATTCAGCCAATTCCACCGCAGAAACATAATCATATTATAAGGGAATTCTTAGTTTCTTTTGAGATTTATTGAACTGTTCAATAACATGTATTAATTTCGGGAATGCCCCATTGTTTGTGACTGGGATACCGAGGATCAAAAACCGGGTGTGAATAACCATGCAAATTAGCTTGGTACTTTCGAAGTCAATTACCATCTCAAATTGACGTACCGGTTAACCACATACGCTCCATCAATAATGGTAAAATCGAGAAACCCATTGCAACTCTTTGTGGACCCCAATTGGTGTGCCGGTAAACCACACACGCTCCACCAATGTTCCACAAAGTGCAACGCGCAATTCCATGGATTAGCATCAATTCACATTTTAACCTAAAGTAACTAGATTGGGATTTTGTTAATGGTTCTAGTACTTTCAATTATAGCATTATACTTTTAAGAGGCTTAAGCGGTTTCATCAAACCCGTTCGGCTAACGACACTCGACTGACCAGGAGAACGGTGGGTGAGAGTGGACACCCATTAAACTACCATTTTGTAGGCAGTCGTCTTATACCCTCTTTATAGAACAGTTTTGTGAATGAGGCCTACTAACGGTAAGACTAACCAATTTAATCTTATACAAATAATATTAACTTTTAATTATACTATGTATAAGATGTATTTTAATCTTATTAAAATATTTAGTATTTAATCCTTTAATTTTCGCAAATTATCATATAATTTTAAAAATTAAATTTAAACCCTTTAAGTGATTTAATTTATCTTTTAATTAAACTATTAATTAAATTAATTAAATCAAAGATATGCATCACAAAATTAATCAATTTAATTACCTATCTTTATCCCTAATTTTCAAAAAATACAAGGAATGGATAAAGGGTTCCAGTTATTTAATTAATCAGCAATTACCAAAAATAACAACCTACTATCCAAGGCAAGCATAGAAATCGCAAAAAAGGAAGGAGGCTAGGGTTTTCTAAACCCTAGCCGCCAAAGTCTATCCTTGGCCTCCAAGGTTTTAATTTTCGAAAACCCTTAGGTCACATAAACTAGTTATAGCAATTCACATAGAAAAACAGCCAAAGCTCTGATACCACTGAAAGGTTTTGCACAAACAATGAACTAGAAACCCTAAGTTCACATGCAACCTAGTTGAGGATCTATGTTTTTCTATCTTATGAACATATAACAAAACCTAAGGCCAAACAATAATTTCTAGAGATTAAAATCAAGAAAACCAAACTTTGATTCTTGATCCAGAAGCTAGCAGCAAAAGTTTCCTGCCTCAAATAGAGTCACACCCGAGTAGGAGGAGAGAAGACAGCAGAGTTACAGAGAGTTCTCAAAAGTGACGCAGGTTTTTGGTGGTCAGGAGGTTCCTTTTATAGCTTCCAAGGGTTACAGTCAAAACCCTAGAGGAGCTTCCTTAATGGGCAAGCCTATTGACCATTTGGACCAAGGCTTTGAAACCCTAATTAGGGTTTCGCCAACTATGGAGGTGCCCTCCATATTGGCGCCAACTTTAGCCCCTGCCACTGGCCAGCCAGTTATTCAACTATTGAATAAATACAAACCAGTCCCTGCACTTTTAATTAATTAAATTAATCACCAAAACAAATCCAATTAATTCTATATTAATTTCTAATTAATTATTATAGTTTCTAATTAATATATTAACACTTAAATATATTAATAAACTATTTATTTTATTTCTATTGATTTATTAAACATTTAATAAATTAACCTTTCTCTCTATTCAACTCTACACGAATCCTCCAGCTTTGAGGGCAACCCAAATGGACTTTGCTTCAATTAATAAGATAAATACAATTTATAGTCATGCCTTAGACACCTAATCCAACAGTACCCACCTTTATCTTACAAAATTTTTCCCATCTTCATGAGTTTAGACAACAATAACAAAAACAGAAGAGAAGAAATGCAGGCATATATTAGTTACATAACCGAAGACGGAACCCAATCAGACAATCATATAAGATATTATAAAATAAGAGCATACATCTTCAACATATTGTAATAAATAAATTGAAAAAGAATAAATTTCTCTTTGATCTAAATGTACAACATAAATGTTTTCTTGAAATCTAAAGAAAGTAGAAAGAAAAAAGAAGTTAATACAAATTGAACCAAAAAATAACTAAAATAGCTTCTAGCATTTTAAATTTTTGATAGTCATACCCACGTTTATCTTGCACCTTTTTTCTCCATCTTCTTGAATTTATACAACAATAACAAAAAGAGAATAGAAGAGAATGCATACAACCAAGTATGAAAATAATGTTCTTATATAAGAAAAATATTTCATTTAACTAAGTCATTAATTGGAAGAAGTTCAAAAGGTGGGAGTTTCAAATGAATATGGTGCAAGTATTTGAGTTATCTTGATCCACATTCATGGATGACCTCTATTATAAAAGTTATATAGATAGATATAGATTAGCAAAGGCTAATCAGATAACCAAATAAAAAATGGCTGACGACCTAACTTAGCGCTTTTTCTATTTTGGGAAATCCATTATTAGACGGAAAATAACATCCTTTATTCTTCAATTCCTATATATATACATACATACATACATACATACATACATACATACATACATACATACATACATACATACATACATACATACGTACATACGTACGTACGTACATACGTGCGTACGTACGTACGTACGTACATACATACATACATACATACATACATACATACATGCATGCATGCATGCATGCATGCACGCACGCACGCACGCAGGCACGCAGGCACGCAGGCACGCATGCACGCATGCACGCATGCACGCATACATACATACATGCATGCTTGCATGCATGCATACATACATACATACATACATACATACATACATACATACATACATACATACATACATACATGCATGCATACATACATACACGTTTATTCTAAAATGAACAAAATAACTAGAACGATATATATTCTTAGGTGAACTATTTTTTTTAAAATAATCATATTTTTTCATTATTACCAATCAGTTTCGTAAAAATATATATTCTAACAAAATATATATTCTGATATGAATTATTAATAAAAAATTATTTCAAAAAAACACAGAATATTCTATAATGAACAAGGTATATTCTATAAGTAAGCTAATACATATATTCTATTCTAATATGAATTCTATTACAGGATTTATTCAAATTTGAATTACAAGAATATTCTTATTTGAATGTTCTTGAGCATCCATCTACAATTCTGAATCTTCTTGAATGCATCCTTTAATATCACCATCAGAAATGCGGCTCTTTAAACTGTACAGATGATGACAGAACCTTCAATTCAGATTGCAAATTTTAAACTTTATAACAAATATGAAATACATTTAAATCAGTAATAAGAAAAGGGCTAAATGCAAGAAATAACAATAAACTTTATAACAAATATGAAATACATTTAAATCAGAGGTGTTAATCATCGAAGTAGTGTTTTTCGGAGGTGTATCTATGTTCCTTTGATGTATCAATTGTAACACCCCGATCTTTTATACACTTTGAGAAGTGTAATATTTTATAAAAACATTATGTAACAAAATATCAACTTTTTAAAAAAAATCTTTTCTCATGATATAAAGTCATGTCTTAAAATTTTCGGTCCCAACCAAAAACATTTGAGTTTTAAGAAAATGTTTAAAAAACTTCGGGGGTTACAACTCCATATCATACTACACCATATAAAGCAAGTTAGGATACAAACCGTTACATCGGCCAAAGCTCACTACTTCTAAAATTCCAATTTCTTCGGGTCATATACTTGCTTCTATTACTCGTGTCTAGAACCTGGGATACAAGGCATAAATAAAATACGTAAGACGAAAACGTCTCGTGAGCTACATGGGTTTGGACACAAAACATTTATAAGCATAACTTAGTCACTTTCAAAACCATTTTAAACCAATTATATAATGACGCTTGCTGTTAAACCTTTTGTAACAATATAGAAAGATATTTTGCTTTCAACATCTTTCAAATAAATCAAGTAAGAAAGCCACTGACATAAAACTTTTCTTTTTCTTTCCTTTAGCTTGACTGGTATCTTAACAATTGGATTTTTATACTTAGGGCCTTAATCACTCTTGGTGATACTCCAAGTCTATACCAGAATGGAGAGAACTTGATCAGTCCATCCTGGCCTCATTAGCTTAGAACATCTACTTCGAGAAGGGAGTGGTACCGCCCCAGTAGATTCCTCTATAGTCCCCTTCGGGAACATCATTGCCCGGGCCAAACATTATCTTTTCATTCACATTACTTTGCGTTGCATTACATTGCTTACTTCAAAATACCAGTCATTCATAAACATAACTTTGCTTGTTGTCAAACATTTGCTCAAATACTCATTAAGGCTAGATGTCAAAACATTCTTTCATAACAACATAAGGCTTAATGCCAAAACATTCTTTCATGACAACGTAAGGCTTAATGCCAAAACATTCTTTCGTAACATTAATGGCTTGATGCCAAAACATACTTTCATAACATTATGGCTTGAAGCCAAAACATACTTTTAAAATCATCTTATAAAACTTTCATAATCACATCGTAACTAGAATGATTTCCATATCATTTAATATTAAAAAAACGTCACATAAAAACTTTATCAATAATTTGCCGTGTACCCCATAGTGGGAAAAAGCCACATGTACTCACCTTAGTAGCTAGGTACGTCTATCTACACTAATCCACGTAACTCTAGTCCTTCGTTGCTTCCAAACGTCTTTCAATTGCTATTAATCTAATAAAGGATTAAAACGTATTAGACAACTGAACATATACTAATTGTCTAATAATTCTTAAACTACTTCCACTCATCATCTAGTTTCATTCCAATGTCCAAGTGTGATTCTTAAAGTACAATACCAATTTTGGACATTTTTACCCTTTTGTCCCATTTTGACCAAAAATGGTATTTTTCGGGTTTCTATAAAGTTATTCTAGAGAAACTAGGAGTTTAATTTCTCTTTAAACTCACTTTAATTGTTAAACGTCAAAACAATCCTCATTTTACTCATTTATGTCGTTTTGGCAAATTTCAACGAATAAAGTTTCTAAAAATAGAAACCGGCAAAAACTTTGATATTTTCCTTCAAATTATCACCAGGATGTTCCTAACATCTTATAAATGTCATTCCGACTAATTGATGTTCTTTTGGACACTATTTTTGCATATACTAAGGTCGTACCATAACAGGTGGAATTCACAATTCCATTCCTTTTTGTTAAAAACTTGAAAGATATCCTTTAACCCACATAACAATTGTATAAACATCCATTCTTTTGGTAACATATAACAATCTTATGATTTTAGCCCAACTATTGCATAATCATATTTTAAGAACAATTCCTTTACTACAATCTCAACCATTTATCCATGTTTCTTCTCTCGATTGCTTTCTCTTTCTCGATCTGTAGATCTCGAGTCCAAGAGACTAACATGTCTTGATCTCGTTCTCTCTCTGATTTGGGTTTACTCAAATCCACCTTCCCGATTTCTTCTTTCTCTCTTAATCCCGATTTCTGATTGTGAAAAAACCGGAAACTGAGTTTTAGTTGGATCAGATTTGGCTGAATGACTAAAATGCCCCTTAGCTCATGCCTTGGAGAAATTTCCAACTTTTATTTATTATTTTTTTCCCTACTGACTTAAGTCTAATTCTTTCTAGAATTTTCGTATTAGGCCATTGAACATGGCCATTTGGTCATTTTTGTCACTTTTTAGCTATTTTAAATCCTTTATAACTTCTTCGTTATAACTCCAAATGGCCTGAATATTTTTCCTATATTCTTGTTATTTCAAATATTACCAAAGTCATCTTAATGACTTTTTCCAAATTCCTCTTAGATTTTGAGATATTAATTTTTAAAGAATGTTTAATAAAGTTTTCACTTTTGGTCCTTTATTCCCCTTTTTGCTCTTGGGTCGTTAAAACCAAATTTCAAAATGAAGTAACATATCGTATTGACTTAATAAAATGCCTTAACCTATACATTTCCATAGTTTCACCTTATTTGACCTTTTTGTCCATATATAAAACGTTTAAGCGTGAAATTATATCTTATACGCTTAAATAAATTTTTGGTTGTCACATCAATTTCAAATCGAACACAAACCTGAACGGAGATCGGCTAAAACTAGACTTTTGGTTTTGCCTTGATTAGTTGAATTCGACTCGGCTTGTTTTGGCTGTAGCCATGAAACTCCAATTGCGTAAAATCAATCTCGAATACACACAAACAAGCTTGAACACACACAAACTGTAATACCGTGTTATTAAATCATAGAGATTTTGAGTTAATCTTAGTGTAATTAAGATTAGTTAAGTTGATGTATGAGTTTGCGTGATTAGAAACCCATTTGGGAGAAGTTTAAACTCTTAAAAATGTCAAAAGAGGTTACAAGGGTCGTGTTTTATAAACACGGGTCGTGCTGTGCAAGACAAACCATTTTGGAAGCATGCAGTAAGTTACACGGGCGTGTTTTTATTAACCCGGGCGTGTCAGGAAACTACACGGGCCGTGTTAAATTAACACGGGTCGTGTTATTCTACAGACCAACTTTTTGAGAGCAATCCGTAAGTTACACGGGTCGTGTAACTTTAACACGGGCCGTGTTATGCTGCAGACCTATATAATGTGCAGAAAATGCTTATTTCGGGAAAAATAGACCCAAACTTCATTCCAGAGCTTCCTAAAGCGATTTTCTGTCAAATTGAGCCAGGGGAAGGCATGTGATAAAGAAAGACGGACAAGTTTAGAGCCTGTCCTTTAGTTGAATTAGATTTATTTGTAATGCCTGGTATGTAACGTGAGGACCTTTTGTTGTAATTAGTGCTTGATAACATCTTGTTTTCTATGGTTTAGTACAAGTATACCCATTTTTTATGTATAATTTGTTGAAAATTTTTGGGTGTACTTTGTATAAGAAACCGGGTGTTACAAGTTGGTATCAGAGCATGGTTTAAGTGAACTAGGTCTTGAGTGTAGAGTCTTAGACTTAAACTGAGAAGAGAGAGCCCCTATCACATGCTTGGGACAGGATATTGCTACAGATTTTAGTATATGATTTAAGTATAACTTTTATGTTATATTCGTTATTTGTTGTTTTCTGTGTGAAAATACAGATATGGAATCAGATAAAGGATGAGTTGAGAAATTGGTCGGGGCTGGTTGGACCTACAGTGAATAATGAGACGAGATTTTGGTTGATATGAGATATCAACTAATGAGAAGACAAGAATTTCAGTTGCTAATGATAGATCAGCGGAATATGAGATGAGATAGTAATTGAGAAAAGATCCCGGTTGACGCGAAATTCCAACTGATGAGGAGCTAAGAGTTGAAATATGTTAGTGTAGCCGATTACACTCAAGAGTTGAGAGCCGAAGTGCGCAAGTTTCATCAAATGAAGAGAATAGATTTTTGTTGCTATGAGGTATGTGAGTAACTTTACTTAACATGTTAGTTATTTAATTGTTAATAATACATGTAATAGAATATGTGAAAAACATGTGGACACATAAAAGATCAATTGAAATTACATGTGGTAGAAAATTGTGGTTATAAATTGTAGTAATTAGCAACGAGATGAGAATATCATGTCCACTTGAGGTAAGGTTTACATATCCTATAACGAGTGTTATATGATTATGTATAACTGAGATTATAAGAGGTTTCTTGGCGAGTACTTAGCAACCATGGAGAAGTGTGTATATTGAGTATATACATGGTGGAAAATGTATAAATTATGATATTGTGTATATATTGCTTGTTGTTTCATAGATGTGATGAGATTTCTGTATATGAGTACTTTGTGGTTGAGACCACATATTTTATGGGGCCACATGATTAGTACTTATGATTGATCAAAATGAATGGCTGAGATAGCCAAAAGAGTATGAGTTGAGAAAGACGGTGAATGTGTAGTTGATTGCACACTATAACTGGTTATGAGTTGACATGCTGAGAGTTAAATTGTGTGGTTTGGATTTGTCACATAATGAGATATTTGCGACAGAGTTGTCAGAGGACACTCGAGTAACCACATAAAGAGTACCTTGTGGTTATAATTGAGAGAACCTAGAGTGGTTCATGTAGGCCTAATTGGCCTAGAGATTGGGTTAATTACCTAATGAATGTGATCGAGACCACATATTCGGTTGGGTCACATATCGAGTAAATGTGGTTGAGACCACATATGTTGTGGGGCCACATATTGAGTAAATGTGGTTGAGACCACATATGTTGTGGGGCCACATATTGAGTAAAAGTGGTTGAGACCACATATGTTGTGGGGCCACATATTGAGTAAAAGTGGTTGAGACCACATATTTGTGGGGCCATATAACGAGTAAATGTGATTGAAACCACATATTCTGTGGGATCACATATTGAGTAGTTGAGGTTGAGACCACATATTTCTGTGGAACCACGTAATGAGTACCTTGTGGTTAGAGTAATGAAGATTGTTGTGACTCAGACAAAAGGAGGAGTAACGGTGAGTCTATATGGCTCGAGACCGTAGCAGAGACTCGCTAGAGTCAAAGACGAGATGGATTGAAATTAGATAATGGTACGAGGTACCATGATCTGATCAGAGGACTGTCTGAGGTACCGTGAGATAATGTTGAATGATGAGACCAAAGGATGGTACGGGGTACCAAGAATTGAGGCAGAGTGGTGCTATAGTGGTTGTGCTTGTGTGTAGACAAGCATGTACTTTATGATGAAGCGGAGTAATGAGACATGTACTATCCTTGCGTGTGGATAGATATGAACGTAGCGGTAAGCTTGTGTGACTTGAAATCTACAGGTTGAGAAGAGGACGAATCAGAGGCTGAGTAACAGTATAGAGGTATTGTGAGATAATACAATGAGTAATACTGTTGAGAAGTGTTGTTGTGAGTATGTGTGTTTATCATGTAATCGTGTTGCGAATGTGTGAGATTTCTTGCATGTCGAGCGAGATAGAGTTGTGTAACTACATGATGAGAAAATATGAGTGAAAATAGTAGAAGAGTAATTGTAATTGTGATTAATAGGATTCATTCCTTAATAATCAAACCAATTACTGCCAATGAGAAAAATGTGTGAATGTCGAGATGAAAATACTATTTATTCGTATGAGACGATGAATAGTATATTTTATTATAATGATTTTGAGTTCTTTTTTTGAGATTAATGAGTTAGTCGGATAATGAGATATGATCTCACCTTAGAGATTACGGTGTTAGATGTTATTATTTTGAGTCGTGTGTAGAGATTACGATGAGCATTAAGTATGACCTAATTGTGTCATTCGGATGAATTAGATATCGCGGTGATAATGACGGAGAAGTGGTGAGAGAGAAAATCCTTACTGATGGTATGTCAGGAGGAATATATGCGGTTGTGTTGAGAATTTATTGGATAATAAATTATCGAGTTTGATAGAGCTAATGATTTAGTGAGAATGTGATGTGGATTTGTCCACAAAAGAGAGGATATAATGAGTGAGTACATCGAGAGAAACAACATGAGGTATGTTGTTAAATTGGTTTGAAGAGGAGCCACTTTGGTGGAGGATTGTTAGTTGTATATTGGGTAAAAACCTAATATGTGTGTTGAGGTGGAAACAGAGATGAATTAGCTTTCGGAGAATTTGAAATCAGTTGTGGTGATGAGACAACTGAAACGGGTCTTGCGTGACCAAAGTGTCGAGAGTTAAATAACAAATTCAGAGAAGGCGTGAGTGAAACTTGTAACACCCGACTTATTAACCATAAACACCCCAAAAAATTTTCATTTTGAAACCAAATATTTTACAATCAAAACACAAGTAGGGGTATTAGTTAATACAATACGAGTACAAGTGTATCACAAAGTACAATACATAATATTATACATCTTTAAGCCGGGCTGTCACTTCAGTCACTAAGTCCTCAGTCACGGACTTTATCTTTTCCCTTCGCGGGATCACGCTCACCTGCAGGGACATATCACATAAACTGTGAGCTATGAAGCCCAGTGAGTAATCAAATCAAATACTACATGTATAAGAATAAAATTCTCTATACAAAGTCAAATATGTAATTTCATACAATACAAAATCAAACATGGCTCACGGGAAAATCCCGCTGTTGCCTAGACTCACGGCTGGTTCCGGTCTTGTCTATATAAGTTTAAATATGGCTCACGGGTTAACCCACTGTTGCCTAGACTCACGGCTGGTTCCGGTATTGTCATAAAAGTTTGACTCACAGCTCCGTTCTTGTCTATTAAAGACTCACGGCTTATCTGGTATTGTCATATCAAATCAAATATCTGTCATTTTTCGTCCCCAAAACTATTTTCAATCCGCAGCTGCTCAACAATCATATATCACATCAAATACGAGTGAGATTACTCACCTGAAGGTTTGCTACAACTAGCGTTTAGCGGTTCTTGCCTTTCGATGTGTTTCGCAAAATCTTGTCCCGTACCTATAATTCAATCATTTCCACAATGATTATAGGTTAATAACTATTCTAATTAACTCTAATATAATAGAGTTCAATAATATATAATGCCTAGTTAATAACCTTTCCGTTTACTAACTTTATATGAATTTTACTATTCACCGAGGCATTCGGGTCAGTCTACAGTGCCCCCGAGGGGTCGAAAACTCCATATGAAAATTTTCCCAAACTTTTTAGACCATAACGAGCCTATGGTCCAAATTTGAGCTAAAACGGATAAGCCAAGCAAAAGTTAGCGTTTTTGATCCCCTGCCTGCCTCTGCTTAGAGGGCGCACTGCGCCAAGGGGAGGGCGCACTGCGCCTGGGCGCACCCCGCCTGACTTTGGGGCGCACTGCGCCTAGCGGCAGTGCAGACCCCCTGGCCAGTCGCGATTTATGCACTGTAGCTTGCAGATTTGGTCCATTAAGTGCTTATTTCCGATCTTAATCGCTTGGGGTTTGTTCCTAGGTTAAAACCTTACATATTAACAAGGTTTTTAACCATCAAAACACACTCAATCATCCATATTAAGAATTAGGGTTCTTAGTTTGAACAACCCCAAATCTTCAATTTTATCATTTATAACAACCTACTTCCAATTTGTTGATTTAAGCTCTTACTAACATGACTTATTGGAAGTATAACTTACATTTATTCACATAATCTCCACTGTAATTTCAGTTTTGAGTTCACCAAAAACTCACCAAACTCAAACAAGTAAGAACTTGGAAAACTTACCTCTAAATCTTCCAATTCTACCCTTTGGAGCCAAGAACCAAATTGCAAGCTTCAATTCTTCAAAAACCTTTCTATCCTCTGCAGAATTCAGCCACAAGAACCATCCCGTAACTCCCAAAATTCTGCACAATTCATTTCTTTTATACCTCCAATATTTACAATTTGATCCCTAGAGTTGCATATTTAAGACTTTTGCCCCAATTCACAAATATTATGACACAATTTCAGTTTTTAATAACATTTTAAGTCCAAACTCAAAATATTATTACAAAACAAATCCTTTTCTGTCCAAAAGACCAAATTACCCTTTTTGAGATAAAATGACCATTTTGCCCTTTTTATTATAATTATATAATAAATACATTTTCGGCGTTACAAATTCTCCTCTCCTTTAAGAGATTTCGTCCCCGAAATCATACAAAAAGTTGAGGATATTTCTCCCTCATCTCACTTTCGGTCTCCCATGTCATGTCGGAACCTTTGTGATGACGCCAAAGTACTTTCACCATGCTGATCTTCTTGTTTCTAAGCTGTCTTATCTTGCGGTCCAGCACCCGCTCGGGTTGTTCCGGGTATCTCAGCTTTTCATCCACCTCAATTTCAGCCAGAGGTATATGTTGAGACTTATCAAATAATGTTTTTCTCAAATGGGACACATGGAATACATCATGTATGCCATGAAGTTCATCAGGTAACTCCAATCTATACGCCACGGCTCCAACTCTTTGGGATATACGAAAAGGTCCAATGAAGCGAGGACTCAACTTTCCTTTCTTTCCAAAACGAATCAAGCCTTTCCAAGGGGATACTTTTAGCATTACCATATCTCCCACGTGAAACTCTATCGGTTTCACCCGTCTGTCCGCATACTGCTTCTGTCTATTCTGAGCTATCTTCAAATTTTCGCGTATCAGTTTGATCTTTTCTTCAGTCTGTGCTACAATTTCGGGTCCAGCCAATGGCTTTTCCCCAACTTCAGTCCAGCAAGTCGGAGTACGACACGGTGCTCCATACAAGGCTTCATACGGGGCCATTTGAATACTGGAATGATAGCTGTTATTGTACGCGAATTCCACTAAAGGCAAATGATCTTCCCAGCTTCCACCGAAGTCTATGACACAAGTCCTCAACATGTCTTCCAAAGTCTGTATTGTTCTTTCACTTTGACCATCGGTCTGCGGGTGATACGCAGTACTCATAAGTACTTTTGTACCCAATCGCTTTTGAAGACTTTGCCAAAAATGAGAAGTAAATCTACTATCCCTGTCCGACACAATCGATGCTGGTAATCCATGCCGACAAATTACCTCGTCAATGTAGATTTTCGCCAGTTGATCTACTCTATACTTCTCCTTATATGGTATAAATTGTGCCGATTTGGTCAATCGATCCACAATTACCCATATGGAATCATAACCTCGCGGTGTCCGCGGCAACTTAGTCACGAAATCCATGGTAATATGGTCCCATTTCTTCTCTGGAATCGGCAATGGCTGTATTGCTCCATACGGTTTCTGATGGTTTGACTTAACTTGCAGACAAGTCAAACATTTTTCCACAAATCTTCCAACATCTCTTTTCATTCCAGGCCACCAATACATCGGTTTTAACGTCCGATACATTTTAGTGCTGCCCGGATGAACTGCATATCTGCTATAATGGGCATCTTCCAGAAGTAATTTCCGTGCCTCTCCCTGTTTTGGGACCCACACACGTCTTCTGAATGTCTTCAATTTCTGAGCATTTTCTTCCAGATGCTTCATATATCCAACCATTCGTTCACTTTTAACATGCTCAGGCTTGCACGCCTCTTTCTGTGCTGAACGGATCAATTCTGGTAATCTGCTTACTACACCCATGCATGCGGATGTAACTTTCAGAGGAGCTTCTTTTCTGCTTAGAGCATCTGCCACCACGTTCGCCTTACCAGGGTGGTACTGAATTTCACAGTCAAAATCTTTCAGCAGATCCATCCACCTTTGCTGTCTCATACTAAGCTCCTTCTGGTCGAAAAGGTACTTCAGGCTCTTATGATCAGTGTAAATGACAAACTTTACACCGTATAAATAATGCCTCCATAACTTCAATGCTAAAACCACCGCAGCTAGTTCCAGATCATGAACGGGATACTTCTTCTCGGCATCTTTTAGTTGGCGGGACGCATAGGCTATGACCCGACCTTTCTGCATTAGAACACAACCAAGACCAATTTTAGAAGCATCGCTGTAAATCACATATTCTTCTCCGCTTTGTGGTAAAGCCAACACTGGCGCTTCACATAAAGATTGTTTCAACTTCTGAAACGCTTCTTGCTGCTTTTCGGCCCATGTGAACTTTTCACCTTTCTTGGTCAACTTAGTCAACGGAGCAGCTATCGAAGAGAAATTTTCGACAAATCTTCTATAATAGCCTGCTAAACCAAGGAAACTTCGTATTTCGGTTGGACTCCGAGGCGGTTCCCACTTCATCACGGCCTCAACCTTTGCTGGGTCGACTTTCACTCCTTCGGCATTGATTACATGACCAAGAAATTGGACTTCTCTTAGCCAGAAATCACACTTGGAGAATTTCGCATACAACTTTTCTTGACGAAGCAGCTCTAACATCTGTCGAAGGTGCACTTCATGCTCAGATTGGCTTCGGGAATACACCAAGATGTCATCAATAAACACTATCACCGAGGTATCAAGGAACGGACGACACACTCGGTTCATGAGATCCATGAATACGGCTGGAGCATTGGTTAACCCAAAAGGCATCACCAAAAACTCATAATGACCGTATCTCGTACGAAAGGCTGTCTTCGGAATGTCTGACTCCCTTATCTTCAACTGGTGGTATCCTGACCTCAGGTCAATCTTGGAAAAGTAGGACGCGCCTTGAAGCTGATCAAACAAGTCATCTATTCTGGGTAGCGGGTATTTGTTCTTCACCGTGATCTTGTTTAACTCCCGATAGTCAATACACATGCGTATTGACCCATCCTTCTTCTTGACAAACAGAATAGGGGCTCCCCAAGGCGATGTACTTGGTCTGATGAAACCCCTGTCTAACAATTCTTCCAGTTGCTTGCGCAGTTCCACCATCTCTGAAGGTGCTAAACGGTATGGAGCTCGGGCGACAGGTGCAGCTCCCGGAACTAGTTCAATCGTGAACTCAACCTGTCGATCTGGTGGCAACCCTGGAAGTTCATCTAGAAACACATCTGGAAATTCGTTCACCACATTCACATTCGCTACTCCCACTTTAATAGGTTGAGCTACTGATACATAAGCTAGATAAGACATGCCTCCTTTGCTGATACAGCTTCGAGCTTGAGCAAAAGAGATGACTGGCATCCGCAACCGAGGTCGTTCACCTTGAATTTTCATCCATTCCCCTTCCGGTGATAACACTGTAACACTTTTATTTCTGCAATCCACGTTAGCATAATTCGTTGCTAACCAATCCATCCCCACAATTACACCAAATTCATTGGTAGTCATCGACTTCAAATCTATAGGGAAAACGGTCCCGTAGATTTTAAGCTGACAACCTTCCAGATGATCAGAAACCCAAACATATCGGCCGTCCGCTATAGCTACTTCTAAACTTTCATCCATTGATGTTAACGGTACATTCAGGCGAGGCAACAAAGACTCCGATACGAAACAGTGAGTAGCCCCCGGATCAAAAATAACATATACATGTATGGAATTAAGAGTGAAGATACCTGTCACCACATCCGTTTTCTCCCGGGCTTCCTCCACCGTCATCTGAAAAGCTCGTGAGACCACCGGTCGTCCTCTGTTCTTCGGTTCTTCTTTCTTTCCAACATGGTCCTCTCTGGGTCTTTCACTGTATGCCCCAGATTTCTGTTGGGGACAGTTCAGTCGAATATGATCCGTAGCCCCGCATTGGAAACACCTACGGTCCGCCCGACAGTCCCGTATAGTATGACCCGTTTTTCCACAATTTCGGCAGATAAGCGACCCAGTATCGCTGCGACAACTGCCCGTGTGCCGCATTGGAACCCTGTTCCAAATGCAGGAATTCATCCTCCAGCTTCTGAATAGCGACTTCCGAGCAGTATTCTTCATTAAACTTTGTCTTGAATTGCTCCCAAGGTATCGATTGGGACGAATTAAGATCCAATGATTTATAGTAGGTTTGCCACCAATGTAGTGCGCCACTTGTAAGTTGGTTCGTGGCAAATTCCACTTTATCATCATCCGCACACTTGCTCACTCGGAACACCTTTTCCATATGCATGATCCATTCCATAGCTTTGACTGGATCATCTGTCCCCGAGAATTCCTTTGGTTTACAACCAAGGAAAGTTTTATAAGTACACCCAATTTTCTTGATAGAGGCTTCTCCACCTTGTGTTTCTTTCACTGCCCGAGCCCGACTTTCTCCCTGGCTTTCATTCTCCGGCTGTCTGTCATGAACACTTTTTGCAGCCTCTTCAGTAGGATCAGGATGGGCACTCGGGTTGGGATTGCCACTCGGGTTAGGATTGTTCGATAATGCTGGCAGCATTTGCCTAACCACTTCTTCCACTATTGCCCGGATATCAGGTGGATTTTGTCCCACCGGTTCCCTTGCTGGTGCCCTTCGCCCGGCAGAACCGCGTGAACGGGCTGGTCCACTTCTTGCTGGTCCACTTCGTGCACTTCCACCACGCGAATTTACACCAGTGGGGTTACTTCGTGTATTTCTCATACTTCAAAATTTCAGTAAACCGTTAGATTACATATATAATAACAAGCTTATATATATCTAACAGTCCATTTATCCGTCCTTCTCTCAAGGTTTAAGTCCAGGAATCTAACCTAAGACACCTAGTTCACTTAAACCACGGCTCTGATACCAACTTGTAACACCCGACTTATTAGCCATAAACACCCCAAAAAATTTTCATTTTGAAACCAAATATTTTACAATCAAAACACAAGTAGGGGTATTAGTTAATACAATACGAGTACAAGTGTATCACGAAGTACAATACATAATATTATACATCTTTAAGCCGGGCTGTCACTTCAGTCACTAAGTCCTCAGTCACGGACTTTATCTTTTCCCTTCGCGGGATCACGCTCACCTGCAGGGACATATCACATAAACTGTGAGCTATGAAGCCCAGTGAGTAATCAAATCAAATACTACATGTATAAGAATAAAATTCTCTATACAAAGTCAAATATGTAATTTCATACAATACAAAATCAAACATGGCTCACGGGAAAATCCCGCTGTTGCCTAGACTCACGGCTGGTTCCGGTCTTGTCTATATAAGTTTAAATATGGCTCACGGGTTAACCCGCTGTTGCCTAGACTCACGGCTGGTTCTGGTATTGTCATAAAAGTTTGACTCACAGCTCCGTTCTTGTCTATTAAAGACTCACGGCTTATCTGGAATTGTCATATCAAATCAAATATCTGTCATTTTTCGTCCCCAAAACTATTTTCAATCCGCAGCTGCTCAACAATCATATATCACATCAAATACGAGTGAGATTACTCACCTGAAGGTTTGCTACAACTAGCGTTTAGCGGTTCTTGCCTTTCGATGTGTTTCGCAAAATCTTGTCCTGTACCTATAATTCAATCATTTCCACAATGATTATAGGTTAATAACTATTCTAATTAACTCTAATATAATAGAGTTCAATAATATATAATGCCTAGTTAATAACCTTTCCGTTTACTAACTTTATATGAATTTTACTATTCACCGAGGCATTCGGGTCAGTCTACAGTGCCCCCGAGGGGTCGAAAACTCCATATGAAAATTTTCCCAAACTTTTTAGACCATAACGAGCCTATGGTCCAAATTTGAGCTAAAACGGATAAGCCAAGCAAAAGTTAGCGTTTTTGATCCCCTGCCTGGCCTCTGCTTAGAGGGCGCACTGCGCCAAGGGGAGGGCGCACTGCGCCAAGGGTAGGGCGCACTGCGCCTGGGCGCACCCCGCCTGACTTTGGGGCGCACTGCGCCTAGCGGCAGTGCAGACCCCCTGGCCAGTCGCGATTTATGCACTGTAGCTTGCAGATTTGGTCCATTAAGTGCTTATTTCCGATCTTAATCGCTTGGGGTTTGTTCCTAGGTTAAAACCTTACATATTAACAAGGTTTTTAACCATCAAAACACACTCAATCATCCATATTAAGAATTAGGGTTCTTAGTTTGAACAACCCCAAATCTTCAATTTTATCATTTATAACAACCTACTTCCAATTTGTTGATTTAAGCTCTTACTAACATGACTTATTGGAAGTATAACTTACATTTATTCACATAATCTCCACTGTAATTTCAGTTTTGAGTTCACCAAAAACTCACCAAACTCAAACAAGTAAGAACTTGGAAAACTTACCTCTAAATCTTCCAATTCTACCCTTTGGAGCCAAGAACCAAATTGCAAGCTTCAATTCTTCAAAAACCTTTCTATCCTCTGCAGAATTCAGCCACAAGAACCATCCCGTAACTCCCAAAATTCTGCACAATTCATTTCTTTTATACCTCCAATATTTACAATTTGATCCCTAGAGTTGCATATTTAAGACTTTTGCCCCAATTCACAAATATTATGACACAATTTCAGTTTTTAATAACATTTTAAGTCCAAACTCAAAATATTATTACAAAACAAATCCTTTTCTGTCCAAAAGACCAAATTACCCTTTTTGAGATAAAATGACCATTTTGCCCTTTTTATTATAATTATATAATAAATACATTTTCGGCGTTACAAATCTCGAGATTTGTTTCTAATATTTTGTTAATTCTGGATTTTTAATCTTAGTGTTGATAAATTGTGTGACATGGGTGAGACAATTGAATATCTGTGTCTTTTATGTTGTATGAGTGTTTTTCCTACTCTAAACAATGAGAATATGCAAGTCGGAGAAATCAATAACTAGCGTGTTGTTATTGGAGCAATAAATGGAGAGAGAGAATGAGCTTGAGATCGGTGAGACCATTTTTCTTATTGAGTTAGAGTAAGATCATTTTGAGAAAATTTGAAATGAAAGTTGGGTTCCAAATGGCTATATGAGACAAGTTGGTGATTGGACTATCACTTGAGGAGTGAGGTGAGATACCTTTATGTCAACGATGCTATAGAAAAGTGTGTGCTCTGAAAGAGTGAGTATTTTCCCACTTGGCAATGATGATAGCCAATATAGCTATAGAGATCATCTTACGAGAATGATGGCGAGCGTTAAGATTTTGCGGTCAAGATATCCCTTTTTGTTTCAAGAGATTCCGAGGACGGAATCTTTTAAAGGGGTAAGAACTTGTAATACCGTGTTATTAAATCATAGAGATTTTGAGTTAATCTTAGTGTAATTAAGATTAGTTAAGTTGATGTATGAGTTTGCGTGATTATAAACCCATTTGGGAGAAGTTTAAACTCTTAAAAATGTCAAAAGAGGTTACACGGATCGTGTTTTATAAACACGGGTCGTGCTGTGCAAGACAAACCATTTTGGAAGCATGTAGTAAGTTACACGGGCGTGTTTTTATTAACACGGTCGTGTCAGGAAACTACACGGGCCGTGTTAAATTAACACGGGTCGTGTTATTCTGCAGACCAACTTTTTGAGAGCAATCCGTAAGTTACACGGGCCGTGTAACTTTAACACGGGCCGTGTTACGCTGCAGACCTATATAATGTGCAGAAAATGCTCATTTCGGGAAAAATAGACCCAAACTTCATTAAGAAAGACAGACAAGTTTAGAGCCTGTCCTTTAGTTGAATTAGATTTATTTGTAATGCCTGGTATGTAACGTGAGGACCTTTTGTTGTAATTAGTGCCTGATAACATCTTGTTTTCTATGGGTTAGTACAAGTATACCCATTTTTTATGTATAATTTGTTGAAAATTTTTGGGTGTACTTTGTATGAGAAACCGGGTGTTACACAAACACAAGTAAAAACACTGAGATCTGCTGTCAAGAAATAATGTGGGTGGGTGTCATAGTTCTAGAGAGAGAGATATATATATATATAAAGAGACTCATAAAGACCTTTGTTCGTGGCAGAGATGATGGGAACTGTCGAACACTTCTGAAGTGCTTCTCTATTAACGGTACCTGAACATCAAGATGTGGGTTATTCGGAATATCTGGTTCGATCTTGTTGTACCTAATCAAATAATGAACAAACAGGGTCATCATTTAAGACAAACATGGCATGAAATGATGAAAACAACCTGGTGAGTGAACACCCTAGAACTTGGAGGAGGAGAACAACCAATGTAATCACAATCAACACCATTTTTTTTATTTAAGAACATTTGACGTATCAATAATGAAAAACAAAACTCATGATAGATTCAATCATAATAACCGTAATCACTGATGGGAAATTTCTTGAAGAACCCACAAGGGATTTTGATCCCAACATCACGATAATTGTAACTGAAGATCAAAAACAATCCAAAATCACCATGGATTAAGATCATGAGGAGATTGCGAGAGGTAACTGAAGATCAAAACACATACATACCTTATAAACGGGACCATATCCACCGTCGCGTATCTTGTTGGCAGGACTGAAATCATCAGTCGCACATCTTAGTTAAAATTAGGGATATTAAATTGGGGGATTCTCAATCCAGACAACGGACATTGAACAATCGGGTTAGATAGAAACGAATACAGGATTCAAACTAGGGTTCTTGACGAGGAATTCCGTCGCGTATCTTGTTGGCAAGACTGAAATCATCAGTCGCACGTCTTAGTTAAAATTAGGGATATTAAATTGGGGGATTCTCAATCCAGACAACGGACATTGAACAATCGGGTTAGATAGAAACGAATCCAGGATTCAAACTAGGGTTCTTGACGAGGAATTCTTGCCTGTGAAATCCAGATCGCATAGCGCTTCAAATAAGGGTTCTTGACGAAGTTTTTTTGCGATATCCTTCATCTGAAAATACGTTGGTACTAAATTTACGATAATATTCATGTCAATTTGGTTTGATAGAAACCAAAACTCAATCAGGAGCAACATGTGGGAAATTTGTACCGTATAATTGTAGAATTTTGCAAGGCGAGGTTTGCCTTGGTTGTTGATCACCATCATATCCCGTATCATCTCGCGTAAACCCTAAATCTCAGCTTACTTTGTTAAAACGATGGTGGGGTTGAAGTAACGAGGCGGAGAAGACGAAGATCTGATAACCCTCTCCATCCATCGATCTCTTTGTCTCCTTCGATCTCTCTCCTGATTGCTTTATTGCTACTCGAATTAACTTTCTTTCAAGTTAAGGAATACACGGCACATATGTGAGAGAGAAGAGAGGTTAATTGGAAGAGAGAGAATATTAATTATCGGAATCAGTTTTAATTAACCAGTCAACTTCCAAAAATACATATAACTTTTTTACTAAATTACCCTTAAAAACATTTAATAATCGGTTAAAATAATTAAGAAAATTAAAAAATCAATTTTAATCATAATCATCGATTAATCTTGATCAATGGCTATCTTTAGTTCTCACGGTTCACACAAATTATTTAGTTCTCATAAGATCTTATATATATATATATATATATATATATATATATATATATATATATATATATATATATATATATATATATATATATATATATATATATTGTAACGCCCCAATTTCAAAAATTTTAAAAATCATTTATTACCAAGGTTCCAATAAAACATTTATTCCAAAACATAAATATGTTCAACATAATACTTAAATTAACAGCGGAAACATTTGAAAATACTAATATAGTTCATTGACATCAATCTCTTGAATGCGACGCGCTGACGTCAAGCCTTGCCCTTCCCTTTGTCATTTGAATTACCTGAAATATTATAAAAACAACGGGTAAGCTTAAAGCATAGTGAGTCCACAAGTTACCATACATGCCCACACATTAAACAACCCGTCCTCGAGAACGACCCGACCCTACCCGCCATACAACAGCTATGGGCGTTCATCATACAACAGCTATGGACACGGGAAGGTTCTACCCATCATACAACAGCTATGGGTTCCCGGTTATGGCCCAGCCCATCATACAACAGCTATGGGACAAGGCAATAGTCCAACTCGCCATACAACAGCTACGAGGGGACACGCATCAGTACTGAGCCCAACAACAAATAACCACAGATATAGAGCAAATCATATAACTGTAAACAACACACAAGATGCCTAACATGCAACATCATATAGTAAGGTGAGGATACTCACCTGGTTCGAAACTGTGTAGATATTTTCTAATATCCCCACTTAGCTCGTCCACACACCTAAATCCCACACACATACAACATATCAATTACTGACCAGGCTCTTGCAGACCTGCCTAAAGGTTAGACTCAATATTTTCCATCAAACCGTGGTCAAAACTAAGTTCCTGGTCAAACAGTCGCTCGCCGCGGCGTGGCTCCTCGTCCTACGCGCCGCGGCTATCATCGAATAAACACGGGGTTTCAGCCGAGTCCGCGTCGCGGCTCGTAACTTTCCAAAATGTTTTTAGCATTTAACAGTGCATCAATCGGCTAGGGTTTCACTCCAAACCTTTCCTGAGATCAGAAAGTACCCTAAGATCACTTCCTTAGGGACATGCAAGTCTATTCATGTCCTTAGTCTAACCCTAAGGGTTACAAGTCATCTAAGACTACTACTTAAGGGATAACACCATAAAAACGGGATAAACTGAAATATCAGAAGGTAGATCCTCTTACCTTACTTCTGGAAAACAGAGAAATGCACCCGATCGACTACAGTCTTCCCCCACGTTGTATCTCTTCCTTCAAACCTCCAAAGCCTTGGAACCAAAGAGTCTCTGCTGAAACCAGACGCCTCTGCTCCAGAAAACTCCCAAAAACACGAACCCTAGGGCTGGATCCCTTTATATAGGCGTTTAAATCCGAATTAGGGTTTTTCACTTTAGAGGCGCACCGCGTCGCGGGATCTTTAAAACCGCGACGCACGTACAAATCCTTCGCGATTCTAGATTCTTCCTAAAGCCGCGCCGCGGATTCCTTCGGGCTGCGACTCGGTAGAACGGGTCTTACAATTCTTCCCCACTTAACTGGATTTCGTACCCGAAATCCGTGCCGGTAAATAATTCTGGATAATGCCTCCGCATTTCCTCCTCTGGTTCCCAAGTCCATTCGGACCCTTTTCGATGCTGCCACTGAACCTTAACTAATCCTATTGTTTTATTTCGTAAAGTCTTTATCTTCCTTTCAATGATGGCAATTGGTCGCTCCACATAATTTAGGCGTTCATCTAATTGAATATCTTCCAAAGGTACTATTGTAGATTCCTCAGTAACGCACTTTCTGAGCTGCGAAACGTGGAACGTGTCGTGAATCTGACTAAGCTGCTCGGGCAGCTCCAACCGGTAAGCTACCTTACCTACACGGGCGACAATTCGATATGGTCCAATGTACCTAGGGCCAAGCTTTTCTCGCTTCCTAAAACGAATAACTCCCTTCCAAGGTGACACCTTAAGAAGAACATAATCCCCAACTTGAAACTCGAGATCGGACCGTCGCCTATCCGCATAACTTTTCTGTCGACTTTGTGCCGTTAACAATCTCTCCCGAACCTTCTGAATTAACTCAGTTGTCTTGAGCACCACCTCGGTACTACCCAATAGCTGCTGGCCAACCTCGCCCCAGCAAATAGGTGTCCGACATTTCCTTCCATACAACATTTCAAAGGGAGCCCTGCCAATGCTCGCGTGATAACTGTTATTGTAAGAAAACTCAGCTAAAGGGAGATGGGAATCCCAACTCCTGCCAAAATTGATGACGCATGCCCTAAGCATATCTTCCAGCGTTTGAATCGTCCTTTCACTCTGCCCATCCGTCTGAGGATGATATGCTGTGCTGAAATGAAGGCGAGTGCCTAATTCCTCATGAAACTTCTTCCAAAACCTAGACGTAAATAGGACATCCCGGTCGGATATCACCGAGACCGGTATACCATGCCGAGAGATAATCTCATCTACGTAGACCTTAGCCAATTCCTTTGCAGAGTAAGTCTCTTGGATGGGGAGGAAATGAGCACTTTTAGTCAACCTATCCACAATAACCCAAATAGTGTCCATATGTCGAGGGGTTCTTGGCAACTTCGTGATGAAATCCATTGTGATATGCTCCCATTTCCATTCTGGGATCTCAAGAGGCTGCAATCTACCATGAGGCCGTTGGTGCTCGGCCTTGACCCTACGACAGGTCATGCATCTTTCGACAAACTCAGCTACTTCCCTCTTCATGCCTGGCCACCAATAATATTCGCGTAGATCCCTATACATTTTAATTGCTCCAGGGTGGATAGAGAACCTGGATTTATGTGCCTCCTCCAATAGGGTTTGACGAACCCCGCCCAGCTTCGGTACCCAAATTCTCTCATGGCAAGTTAACAAATCTCTACTATCTTTGACCATGGCTGCCAACTGACCCACAATTCTTTCACCTTTTTGATTTTCGCTCTTGCTTGCCTCCACCTGGGCTTTCCTAATCAGCTCAAGCAGCGGTGTCACAATTGTCATCCTTAGACAAACTCCCCGAAGGGGTGCACCCGAAGCCTTACGACTTAACGCATCCGCTACCACATTGGCCTTTCCAGGGTGGTAGTGTATCTCACAATCATAGTCTTTCAATACATCCAACCATCTTCTCTGTCTCATATTGAGGTTTGCCTGATCCATCAGGTACTTCAAACTCTTGTGATCCGTGAAAATAGTGCACTTCACTCCATACAAATAGTGTCTCCAAATCTTGAGAGCGAAGACCACCGCTCCCAATTCCAAATCATGAGTAGGGTAGTTAGCTTCATGGGGCTTCAACTGTCGCGAGGCGTAATCAATCACCCTTCCTCGTTGCATCAAGACTGCCCCAATCCCGAGATAGATGCATCGCAATAAACTACCAAATCCTCCAGGCCCTCAGGCAAAGTCAAAACCGGAGCTTCACACAATTTCCGCCGCAAAGTCTCAAAAGCATGCTGCTGCTCCTCACCCCACCGAAAAGCAGCATTTTTCTTAGTTAGCCGGGTCAAAGGTACTGCAACCTTTGAGAAGTCTTGGATGAAACGACGATAATAACTAGCCAGACCCAAGAAACTTCTAATCTCCGAGGGGGTCTTCGGGACCTCCCACCGCATCACGGCCTCTACCTTAGCCGGGTCTACCATGATTCCTTGCTCGTAAATGATATGACCCAAAAACTAAACCTCCCTCAGCCAAAAGTCACATTTGGATAGCTTTGCATAAAGTTTCTCCTTCCTTAAGGTTTCTAATACTTCCTTTAAGTGTTGTTTATGTTTCTCCCTGCTCCGAGAGTAGACTAAGATGTCGTCAATGAAAACTATAACCGACCGATCCAACATCGGTCGACACACCCGATTCATTAAATCCATAAAAGCTGCAGGGGCATTGGTCAGTCCAAACGGCATCACTACAAACTCGAAGTGGCCGTACCTCATCCTAAAAGCCGTTTTCGGGATGTCTTCCTCCCGTACTCGCATTTGATGGTATCCTGACCGCAAATCAAATTTTGAGAACCACGAGGCGCCCTGCAGTTGATCGAATAAGTCGTCAATGCGAGGTAATGTATATCGATTCTTCACCGTAAGCTTGTTCAGCTCACGATAATCTATGCACATCCTATTGGAACCATCCTTCTTCTTAACAAACAAAATAGGCGCTCCCCACGGAGAGCAACTGGGTCGAATAAATACCTTATCTACCTTATCTCTGGAGGCGCAAGACGATACGGTGCTTTAGCTATTGGAGCTGCACCGGGAGTTAAGTCGATCTTAAATTCCACCTGTCTCTCTGGCGGCACGCCAGGTTGGTCCTCGGGAAAAACATTAGGAAAATCCCGAACCACTGGTATATCACCTGCTTTCTACTGTGGCTTCCTTTCTCGTGCGTCTACAACATAAGCCACAAATCCCGAACCTCCATGCTGAAAATGTCTGCGTGCCTTAGCAGCTGAACAGAAAACTGCACCTCGATTCTTTCTCTCGCCCTGCACAACCGGCTCTCCCCCACTTGGGGTTTGAATCCACACTCGCTTGTTCTTACAATCGATCCATGATTCATGCTGACCCATCCAATCCATACCGATGATGACTCGAGAGTCACTCAACGGTATAGGGATGAGATCGATCGGAAACTTTATTCCATGATGTTGGATTAGGTGTCTAAGCCATGACTAATAATTAGTATTTACCTAATTAATAGAAGCACAGTCCATTTAGGTTGCCCTCATGGTTGGAGGTTTGGTAGAAAATTCGGTAGAGAGAAAGGTTGATTTATTATGGGATTAATAAATCAACAGGAATTAAATATATGGTTTATTAATATATTAAAGTGGTAATATATTAATTAGAAACTATATTAATTAATTAGGAATTAATCCAGAATTAATTGGATTTAATTTGGGGATTAATTAATTAATTAAAGGTGTAGGGACTGGAACTGTAATTATTCAATAGTTGAGTAAGTGACAGTGTGACAGTGGCCAGTAGTTGGCGAAATTAAGGAATGATTATCCTTAAATTTCGAAATTGATAAATAAAGATAAATAAGAGTTTGAATTGTAAGATAAAAGGTTTATCTTATTTGAATTCAAAAAGGTTTATCTCTAAGGTTTATCAACTGGCCATTTGGAAACTATAAATAGGGGTTTCCAGGCATCATTAAATTTCGCCAATTCTCATATACTCTCTCTGGATTTTCGATTTCCTCTCCTCTCTGCTTGGGTGTGACTTTCATTTGAGGCAGGATAATTTTGCTGCTCAGCTTCCAGAAAATTCTAAAAGGTTTGTTTTTCTAATTTTATTCTTTTAGTCAATTTTCTTATGGCCTTTAGGTTTTGTTATATGTTCAATTAGAAGAAAACATAGATCCTCATAGGTTGCATGTGAACTTAGGTTATTTAGTTCATGGTTTGCAGAAAACCTTTCAGTGGTATCAGAGCCTGTTTTGTTTTCTTATTGAATTGATATAACTGTTTTAGGGTTTAAAGCCTATAAACCCTAATTATATTAAGGATCGATTTCTAGGATTAGGGTTTTGGAAACCCTAATCCCCCTTGCTATTTTCGAAAATTGTAATTAGGGTTTTAGGAGGTTTTCTATTTTTGGTAACTTTATTTGTTAATTAAATGGATAACCTTAAACCCCATTATTTGAATTCGAAATCTAGGGGGTTTAGGATAGGTTTTAATTAATTTGATTAATTTGGATAAACCTATCTTCATTGAATTAATTTAATTAATTATTAATTAAAGGATAATTCAAAAGGGATTTAATTAATTTTTAATTTTCGAAAATTAATGGAAAAAATCCAGAAAAATATTTTAAAATGTTTAAAATATTTAGATTTAATTAATTTAATTAATTGGTAATTAAAATTGATTAAATCGAAATTTAAGGTTTAATTTAATTCAAAATTTAATTGTTAAATTTGGTAAAATTAAAAGATAAACCTTGAATATTTTAAAGGGTTTTAAAATACATCTTATATATGTTATTAAAAGTTAATACTATATATATGAGATAAATTTGGTTAGTCAAATCAATAGTAGGCCTCATTCACGAAGCTGGTCTATAAAGTGGGTATAAGGAGACTGCCTATAAAATGGTAGTCTAATGGGTGAACACTCTCACCCACCGCTCGCCTGATCAGTGGAGGGTCGTTAGCCGAACGGGTTTGACAGAACCACTTAATCATTAAAAGTATAATGATCAAAGTACTAGAACCTTTACACAAAATCCCAATCTAGTTACTTTAGGAAAAATGTGAATTTGATGCTACCCCATGAAATTGCACATTGCACTTTATGAAACGTGTGTGGTTTACCGGCACACCAATAGGGGTTCATAAAGAGTGGCAATGGGTGTCTCGGGTGTTATCATTGTTGATGGAGCGTGTGTGGTTTACCGGTACATCAATTTGAGATGATAATGGACCCCGAGAGTACCAAGCTAATTTGCATGGTTATTCACACCCGGTTTGTGATCCTCGGCATCCCAGTCACAAACGGTGGGGCATATCCGAGATTAAACATGCTATTGAACAGTTCAATATATCTCAAAAGAAACTAGGAATTCCATTTATAATAAGATTATTTTTCCGCGGTGGAATTGGTTGAATCGTCATTCGCCTACCTTTATAAAATTTGCTTATAGATTACGGCATCCCTCTTCTATGTTGCAAATTGTTATAGTTGGATCCTAGCCTTATTTTATATTGGGTTATTATAAGGACCGACAAGTATCTAATTAAACTTACCTTCTTTTATAGAAGTCTTCTGCTGATCAATCCGCTCCCCACTCAAACTCCAGTGTTTCCTCTATCCTCTCACTGTGTTCCAAGGTTCAATTGAACGGGACAAACTACAATGACTGGATTAGAAACATCAAGATGGCTCTGAGGTACGAGAACAAAGAGTATGTTCTCGAGACTGAGCTTGTCGATGTTGACCCTGAAACTGCTACTCCCGAGGAAATTGCCTCGTACCAAAAACATTCTGATGATGCGACCAAAGTGGCATGCATCATGATCGCCACAATGAACCCCGAATTGCAAAGGATATACGAAGACTACTGGCCCTTTGAGATGCACAAGGAGCTTGCGGAAAAGTTCCGCAAGCAAGAGCGCATCGAGAGGTGCGAGGTGGTCAAGGACTTCACGAACAGCAAACCTAAAGATGGAGAGTCCATCTGCGCTCATGTGCAAAGAATGCAAGGTTACGTGGAGCGGCTTAGAAAGCTTATGATGCCTGTACCGGAGGAGTTGGCCATTGACATAGTGCTTAACTCCCTACCGAGTTCTTATGACCAGTTCAGGCTGGCTTATCATTTGAACAACAATCAGGCTAACCTGACTGAGTTGCATCGCATGCTTCGAGTTGCTGAAGACGGGATGAAGGGTAAAAGTGTACCCTCGGTTAATCAGCCCGTCCTAGCCATTGGAAGTGGCAAAAGAAAGAAGAGGAAGGGCCCTCCTAAGCAAAATTGGAGGGAAAAGGTTCAGGTCGGGTCATCAAGCAATGGCTCGAGAACCAAGTCTTCCCAGATTCCTTGTGTGGCCAACCCCGATGAAGCCAACTGTTTTTACTGCAAAGAGAAGGGCCATTGGAAGAGAAGCTGCCCCAAATACTTGCAGGATGTCAAGGATGGGAAAGTAAAGCCATCGACAGCAGGTATATACACTATCTCAAAAAACTCACCATCTTCTAATTCTTGGGTCCTTGATACAGGATGTGGTTTTCACATTTGTTCTGATCTGCAGGGCCTAAAAGAAAGCAGTGAGGTGGAGCACGGTAGACTGAACTTGATCATGGGCAATAGGAGATCGTCCCCTGTTACCAAGATCGGCGTTTACAGTTTAGTGCTTAGTAGTGATGTTAGTATAGAGTTAATTAATTGTTGCTATTCGCCAGAAATGACAAGAAACATTATTTCATTTCACGCATTGTTCAGACAAGGATTTCAATTTTCTTTTGATAATAAAATTGGTTCGATTTCTGTTTTCTAAAATGGTATTTTGATTTTTACTGCTTATCCTTGTGATGGTGTGTATGAAACTGTTGAATGTGTTGACAATTTAGGACATAGTGTAAATTATATTGATTCTACTAGTGGTGTAGAAAAGGCATGTCTATGGCATAGTCGGCTCGGGCACATCAGCAAGAAACGCATCGCCCAACTCCAAGAGGATGGAGTGTTGGAATCATTCGACCTCAGGTCGGATGATGTATGCGAATCTTGTCTGTTGGGCAAGATGACTAAATCACCCTTCAAAGGGTCTTTTGAAAGGGTGAGGGTCTGCTGGACATCATTCACACGGATGTGTGTGGTCCATTCAGATCAACCACAAAGGATGGCACGCGGTTCTACGGTTATATCTACTTGATCAAACACAAGGGTGAGGGTCTGCTGGACATCATTTACCGACGATTTTAGTAGATACGGTTATATCTACTTGATCAAACACAAGTCGGACACCTTTGAAAAGTTCAAAGAATTTAAGAACGAGGTAGAGAATCAATTAGGCAGGAAGATAAAGATGCTCAGGTCCGACAGAGGCGGAGAGTATCTAAGTATCGAGTTCCTAGACTATCTAAAGGAATGCGGAATAGTTTCGCAGTTGACACCTCCCAGGACACCACAGTTGAACGGTGTTGCGGAGAGGCGCAACCGAACCCTGTTGGACATGGTTCGTTCCATGATGAGTCGAGCTTCACTTCCCATTCACTTCTGGGGGTATGCCTTAGAGACTGCCGCCCATATCCTCAATCTTGTCCCTACTAAAAAGGTTGCTAAAACACCTCATGAGATGTGGACGGGGAAAGTTCCCTCGTTGGCACATATCAAAGTCTGGGGTTGTGAGGCTTTCGTTAGACGAGAGACTCAAGTCAAACTTGCAGAAAGAAGCGAAAGGTGTTTCTTCCTTGGTTATCCCAAACAGTCATTTGGATATCTATTGTACAGACCGAGCGAGGACGTTGTCTTTGTAGCTAGACGAGCGGTCTTTCGAGAGAGAGAGAGCTCATATTCAAAGAGGACAGTGGGAGTACCATTGAACTGGAAGAAATTCAAGAGTCATCAGATGACGCAACCTTAGGAGAAACTAGCAACCAACATGAGGAAGAAGTTCCTGTTGGTCCGACAGATGTATCCTTACCTCTTAGGCGTTCCGGTAGGGTTAGCATGCCACCCGAGTTTTATGGGTTCCATATAACTTCGGATGGGGACACGTTTGTCAGTGATAGGACACTGATAAATTTGGATGAACCATCTAACTACCAGGAAGCAGTGGCGGGCCCTGAGTCTGCCAAGTGGAAAGAGGCCATGGATAGCGAGATCAAGTCCATGTAAGACAATCAAGTTTGGAACTTGGTTGACAACGTATCGGGTCGAAAGACAGTCGGGTGCAAATGGATCTTCAAGAAGAAGACCGACATGGACGGAAAGGTACACACTTTCAAGGCAAGTGTTGAAGCGTCAATTCAACAAATAAATTGAGATATAAAATATAAAGCTCAAATCTTAGTTCTCTGCTCAATTTACTAATAAAGTAGTAAGAGATAAGCAGGGTCGATCCTCAGGGACGCGGGTCTAATATTACGCCAGATTTATCATATAAGATACACTAGATGTAAAGGGGGTTTTGATAAGTGAAAGTTATAAAACTAATTAAATTAAACATACAAATAAACTGAAAGATAGGAAAACACAATGAAGTAAAATTCTGATTCCATTTTCACATGTTTGACAAGGATTCTCAATCAAAGATTAGAAGTTCTATTCATTTCATCTAAGATAGTTTTAAAAGCATTAATAAGCTCTAATACTTTTGGTTCACAAATAGATTTAATCAAAACAAGCTCTCTGAATTAAACCTATTTCTCTTAACATAATCCAAACAAGCTCTTGGATTATATTAGAGAAATGCATTAGGATTTAAGTGAACAACTAATCAACGTTTAATACTTCTCACAAGCTCGGAAGCGTGAAAACGTGTTATTCGAATTACATCCAAATAATCTTCAACAAAAGATCAATTCGGGTGTTGTTACAATATCTATTCATAAAACAATTACGGATTTCACAAATAGATTAACAATCATGACACAAATATCAATTCAATTGGCCAAAATGAATCAACATAAGAATCAATTGAACATTAAACATATAATTCGAACAACTAGATGAAAAACATAGATAAACTTCTAGCCAAATGATTAAAAACACCAAATCACATGTTTGATAGAATCGGAAAGGGTAGAGATCTAGCCACACATGAGTGGACTAAGATCTCTACAACACAAACGATAAAAAGTAATATAAATGCACTTACAAACAATGTTTAAACCACAAATTGATGTTTTCCAATGGTCTAAGATGATAGGAATCTCCCAAAAATCGTCCTCTCTTTCTCTAGAATGAAGAATGCTTCAAAAACCACCACCCAAGGCCTTAAAACCGTGGAGAAAACTACCAAAAAGGTAGTTTTGCATCCTGACCCGACCCGGGTTTTATAACCCGACCCGGGTTGCAACTTTCTGAATAAAACGTTTGCGAAAAAGGGGTGGAACCCGACCCGGGTTGTGAAACCCGACCCGGGTTAGTCTTCAGTCTTCGTTTCTTCATTTCTTCATTTCTCACGTCCGCTCCATTGCTCCCAAATCCGCTTCCAACGCTCAATCACCGCTCCAAATATTCTTTCAAGTGCTTCAAGCCATCCAAGCTTCGTTCCAATCTCTACGTTCCACCTTCCAAAACTCCAATCCACTCCAATTGTTCATCTCCACCTGAAATTCAACACAAGCATATGTAATATCTTTTGTTCCCGGAAATTAGATGAATATGCATGAAAACACTATAAAAATAAATAAAACAAAGATAAAAACGGCCTAGAAAAGATGCATAAAATGCATCTAACAAATCTCCCCAAGCTTAAGACCTTACTTGTCCCCAAGTAAGACAACAATAAGAACGAGTCGGGAATCGATTTGATGACTATGATCCTAAGCCAGAACGCGGAAAGAAATCTAGATGAAATGAAAATGCGGATGCCATGAGAAAAATGCAAGATTACTAAACTAAAAAGAAAATAAACTAAAAAAAATGAAAATCTTTTTGGTTGTTTAGTCGACCCAGTTTTTAAGTTTATTATCCAATGTCCCACATCCCATGTAGCTTTACCATATATATAGATTTTTCATTAGAAACACATGGTTATTTCTTACTCCAAATTAGCTTCAACGGAATCACGGACAAAAGACATTCTCCTACAAAACTCCTAGCGTAAAATCAGCCTTTACGGTCGGAAAGGTATAAAATTTTTGACCAGGCCTTACCAATCCAACTTTTGAAACATTAAACACTCCCTTAAGGCAAGCTAACTCATAACAAGGCAACAACATATTGTAAAGGGTTCATCTCGACCTAAACCCCCCAAATAACGCCTCAGTTTAAATCTCGCTTTTTTGTTATTACCCCCTACCTATCACCTCACTCAGTCTTGGCTTGCACACTTCACTTGAATTTGACTTTGACTTGATTTGATTTCTTGAAATGTGCTTGCTTGTAGGTGTAGTTTTTGTGTTACACCTTCTTCAATCTTTAATCTTTTAATTTTTTGATTTCTTCATTTGAATTTGCTTGATTTGATTGAATTTTTCTTCATTATGATTTGGACTCTCCATCTTGATTATTTGTGAAGGACTTCTTGATTTGAGTTTCTTTGATTTTGGTTTCTTGAAATCCTCCTTGACTTTGATTACGGTTTAAAGAGCCCACCATTTGAATACTTCGGGAAGACTGAGTGACTGGACATGTAGGGTCCAACGAGACTTTAAACTAAGATGTACAATGGGGAGTAAAAGGATATGAACCTTGTTTACAACTGTTTTGCCCCTTCCTAGTTGTTACTTTGCTTTAAGAAAATGTTTAACCTTTCTCGTTTTGCATCAACAAGGCTTGTTCAAAAAATTATAATTTTCACATTGTAAAAACTACTTTTATGCCTAGAGAAATGAGGCTAACGCTTCCGTCCCTATCATTTTCCGTCTTAATGAAGTATGTTGGAGTAAGCCCAATTTTCATTTATTTTAACATAATGAAAATACAAGCATACCGGGACGTAAAACACTAGACAACAAACTCTATGAAAGGTCAACTAAACAAAATTTTATTATTATTATTTTTTTTTTTATATATATATATATATATATATATATATTTATTTTTTAGATGAATGAATGCATGAAATGCATGAAATGCATGAAAATATAGAAAATGAAAATTAATTTGAAAATAAAAATCTAAGTATTTACAAAAATTTTAAAAAATTGTACAAAAATGCAATGCATGAATGAATGAAATGAAAATGCATTCCCCCTCCCCAAGCTTAAAATTAAGCATCGTCCTCGATGCTTGGAAAGGGGAAACGCGCCTAAGATTCCGGGGGTGGAGGTGGCGGGAATTGGGTTGGGTTAAGATTCCAACCTTGGAACATTGAGTACATGTCGGAGTATTGTTTTTGCTGGTTTTCCCAATACTGCCTCTGTTGTTCCCAATGTGTGGAGTAGTCGGTTTGGAAGGAGGTGAAGCGGGTATCGAGGGAGTGGTAATCGGTACGGAGAGATTGATAGTTGGTGTTTAAAGCTTGGTAATCTGTGCGCAGACCGGATAGATTTTCCTCGATACGGGACAGCCGGTCATCGACGGAAGACGAAAAGGCACTAGAAGAGGCACCCGGCTCGTCAAAGGAAAATGGCTCACGCGCGGGAGGGCGAGGATCTCCGTCGGGAAAGAGGAGATGAGAAAGAAGCCAATCGGTACGCTTAGTGATCGGATTTAATTGTAGATGATGAGCGATGTCGTCAGTGATATAAAGCTCGGCTCCAGTAAAAAGGTGGGGAATTAACCAATGATGCCCATCATCACGTTGGCGAAATAACTGCATCGCCTCAAGAACATTGAAAGTGAGGAAATGGCCTCCTGGTGAAGGTGGTTCACTCGGTGAGAACTGGAGGCCAAGGATGTTTTGGACAATCAGGGTTAAGATTCCACCACAATGGAGTTGACCGACACCAGATTTAGCAATACGGGCGAGTCGATGCCCAATGCACTTACCGAAGTGAGGCTTTTTACTCCAATTAATAAGCATCACTGTTAAAATTTGTAACTCAGGGAGGGTGACAGTACTGCGTTCTTCACGTGGAAAAACGATACAAGCCAAGATCCGATGAGCTACTTTAAGCACTGGATGAATAAGGGAGGATGCCTTGGCAGAACTCGCCTGGTACGATTCGAGGTTAGTTATAGATCCCCATGACAAAAGAGGGTCAAATTTGGGTGGTTTGGTCTGTATAGGGTCATAGGTATTATTACTTGGATCCTGACCAACCAAGGAACAAATTTGATCCGCATGAACGTCGAATCTGCGGTTTGCTAACCTGAAAGAAAGCACGTTGTCCTCAAAAGTAAGCGAGGACAAAATTTCTCTAGATGGACGCGCGTATGTCGGGGCGCTAATTTCTAGAATATTGGGCCACTGAATATTGTTAAATAAAGTGCGGACCCCTTCCAAAACGTGCAATTCATTCATAGAATCGATGTGGGCAAATTTCTGAACGACAAACTGACGACGCTGAAAATTGTTAAATTTATTTTGTTGAGTATCATCTACAAATTCTACTTCCCAATCATCGGGAAGATGGGGAGGAGGTGAATCGGGAGATGGAGGGCGTTGGCGACTACTGCTACCCTTTTTCTTTTTAGCAATAGTTTTTCGTTTTTTAGAAGTACCCTCCATTTGGGAAACAACGACAGAAATAGGCACGTGGAAAAGTCAACGGAAATGTCAAATGGGTCGCACTTGTCAACGGGACCACAAAATTGGAAGTTCAAATTTCCGTTAGAAAACGCGGGAAAGATAGTTAACGATTATTCTTAAACTCAAACCCAAAACACAAAATCATGGCAATTGCGAAAATAATGAGCATGGAAGAATTTTACCGGATGAAATCGGGTGAAATGAACGTCGAATCTGCGGTTTGCTAACCTGAAAGAAAGCACGTTGTCCTCAAAAGTAAGCGAGGACAAAATTTCTCTAGATGGACGCGCGTATGTCGGGGCGCTAATTTCTAGAATATTGGGCCACTGAATATTGTTAAATAAAGTGCGGACCCCTTCCAAAACGTGCAATTCATTCATAGAATCGATGTGGGCAAATTTCTGAACGACAAACTGACGACGCTGAAAATTGTTAAATTTATTTTGTTGAGTATCATCTACAAATTCTACTTCCCAATCATCGGGAAGATGGGGAGGAGGTGAATCGGGATATGGAGGGCGTTGGCGACTACTGCTACCCTTTTTCTTTTTAGCAATAGTTTTTCGTTTTTTAGAAGTACCCTCCATTTGGGAAACAACGACAGAAATAGGCACGTGGAAAAGTCAACGGAAATGTCAAATGGGTCGCACTTGTCAACGGGACCACAAAATTGGAAGTTCAAATTTTCGTTAGAAAACGCGGGAAAGATAGTTAACGATTATTCTTAAACTCAAACCCAAAACACAAAATCATGGCAATTGCGAAAATAATGAGCATGGAAGAATTTTACCGGATGAAATCGGGTGAAATGAGGATTCTTGAAGTTTTGAGATGCTCCTTTCCGTTTCTCCACTCTCCCCAAGCTTAATCTGCAAAAAGATTGAAGAAAATCAAATTTTTGCTTATAAAAATCGGATTTAGGGTTTAAGGAAAACCCCATTTTCCACCATTTTTGACCATTTGAAGCTTGAAGGTGGAGAAGATGAAGTTGGGGAAGAAGATACATACCGTGATGAAGTGATTGCACAAGAAGAAAGTCGATTTTTGTGGGTAGAGGTTCGAAAAATCGCAAGTCGGGTGAGAGAAAACGAGTCGTGTGCGTGAAAAGTGAAAGAGAATGCAAAAAAAAAACGCAGCAGTCGAATTTTAAGTGGGCTGGAAAAAAATGTGAAACCCGGTCCGGGTCGATCTACACGGGTCGGGTTTGGGTGTTGGTCAACTTCGAAATTTCAAGTCCATCGCAACACGGTCCGGGTTCGACGACACGACCCGTGTTCGTAAGAAAACCCGATCCGGGCTCCGGAACACGCCCCGGGTTGACGGACGTAAAATGGACCTGTGCTTGAACGACAAAGGACCCGACCCTGGCTAGGAAAACCGACCCGGGTTAGTAAAAACTCGACCCCGGCTTCACAACCCGACCCGGGTTCAGTGGAACTCGATCCGGGCTCCGGAACACGCCCCGGTTTCGTATTTTTTTTTTTCCTTTTAATTTGCGTTTTTCAACATTCGCCTCTTATATGGACGTACCTTTTTCCACGTTTTGAAACTCTTGTTCGTTTTTCCGCCGTTTTTGGGTGACACAAACTTTGGAAACATCAAAATGAAAAATAAAATTGTTCGAAAAATAAAATACGAGAAGTGTAAAATAGCAAACGATTAAAGCAGTAACGTCCGGGTTGCCTCCCGGTCAGCGCCTTCATTTAAAGTCATTGGCTTGACTTTTCCCGAGGCTGCTACGGTGCATTGTGCTTCGGATTTTTCTCGGTTTGAGCTGGGAGTTTACCTTGGGCCTCTAGTTTACTCATTGAGTTTGCAAGTTGTGAAATTTGTTGTTCTAAGCTTTTGATACTTGCCTTCGTCTCGTGTTGAAATGCTTGAGTACTTGTTGCGATACTTTTCACTATGTCCTCCAAGGACATACCCGAGCTACTACTCCCTTGGTTTTGATTTTGGGGAGGGGGGTAATTGTGTTGAGGTTGAGGTCGAAAATTCGATGGAGGGTTATTTTGTTGGCATAGGTGTCTTTGTTGTGGTTGAGATCTCGGTTGAAAGTTTGGGTTTTGTTGATATCCCCAATTGTGATTATTTCTCGGTTGATCAAAATTTCCTTGGTTTTGGCCGGGATACCCACCAACTGCTTGTACTTTTTCCGTGTCTTCTTGAAGCATAGGGCACATATCGGTTGGGTGCCCATATTGCAAACATATCCCACAAGCTCGGATGGTTGGTGATTCCACACCTTTATCCTTTGTTAGCTGCATCACCGCCTTCGTTAGTTCCGAAATTTGTTTTTCCATGTGCGGGGTTGACACTTCCTTAACCCCTCTTGGCGGATCGGCATACCATTCGTCTTCCATTTTCGTGTGCTTTGAATCTTCAGACATGTTCTCTATAAGAGCTCGAATTTGAGTTGGTGTTTTGTCAATTAAAGAGCCTCCACTCGATGCATTGATCAACCTTCGCTCCATTGGTGTCAGACCTTCACAAAAGTATCGGAATAGTTGATACTCGTTGATTCCATGTTGTGGGCATCGGGCACACAACTTCTTGAAACGTTCCCAATATGTGTGAAGGGCTTCTCGCTTCCCTTGTTTAATACCAATGATCTCCCTTCTTAGACTTGAAGCTCGCGTTTCTGGAAAGTACTTATCAAGGAAGAGTCGCGCAAGGTCATTCCATGTAGTGACCGACCCCGGTGGTAGGTCATATAGCCACTCCTTGGCTGCGTCTTGAAGAGAAAAGGGGAATGCCCTTAACTTGATTTGGTCTTCGGTCACATCGTGCGGCTTCATACCAACGCAAACTACATGAAATTCTTTAAGGAACTTGTGGGGGTCTTCGTTCTCCAAACCACGAAAACTTGGTAACAAGTGGATTAATCCCGACTTCAGCTCAAAGTTCATCATCGCGGGATAAGTAATGCAGAGTGGTTGTTGGGTGACATCGTGAGTCGCCCAATCACGTAAGGTTCTTTCCTCGGCCATGTGGTGGTCTCGGGTAGGGGATTCGGTGATCTCAACCTCGGGTATAATAGGGATTGTGAAATGTGGTTGTGGGGTATTTTGGATTGGTGAAAGTGGTGGTGAGGATTCTTTTGATGAAGGTTGTGTAGGTGAGGATAGTGTATCAGTCTCGGTTTCACTTGAAAGGGGGATGTCCTTCCAAATGTTAATGATTGGAGGGTTCGATGATGTAGAAGTTCTGGAACCCGGCTGTTGCCTCTTCCGAAGCTTAGCTTGTTTCCGTAGCTTCTTTGCTGTCTTCTCAATCTCCGAATCAACTGGTAGCGGTGTACCTGTACGTAAAGATCTTGGCATAAAAAATTAGTACTGCCGTATCCCCGGCAACGGCGCCAATTTGTTGAAGCGTCAATTCAACAAATAAATTGAGATATAAAATATAAAGCTCAAATCTTAGTTCTCTGCTCAATTTACTAATAAAGTAGTAAGAGATAAGCAGGGTCGATCCTCAGGGACGCGGGTCTAATATTACGCCAGATTTATCATATAAGATACACTAGATGTAAAGGGGGTTTTGATAAGTGAAAGTTATAAAAATAATTAAATTAAACATACAAATAAACTGAAAGATAGGAAAACACAATGAAGTAAAATTCCGATTCCATTTTCACATGTTTGACAAGGATTCTCAATCAAAGATTAGAAGTTCTATTCATTTCATCTAAGATAGTTTTAAAAGCATTAATAAGCTCTAATACTTTTGGTTCACAAATTGATTTAATCAAAACAAGCTCTCTGAATTAAACCTATTTCTCTTAACATAATCCAAACAAGCTCTTGGATTATATTAGAGAAATGCATTAGGATTTAAGTGAACAACTAATCAACGTTTAATACTTCTCACAACCTCGGAAGCGTGAAAACGTGTTATTCGAATTACATCCAAATAATCTTCAACAAAAGATCAATTCGGGTGTTGTTACAATATCTATTCATAAAACAATTACGGATTTCACAAATAGATTAACAATCATGACACAAATATCAATTCAATTGGCCAAAATGAATCAACATAAGAATCAATTGAACATTAAACATATAATTCGAACAACTAGATGAAAAACATAGATAAACTTCTAGCCAAATGATTAAAAACACCAAATCACATGTTTGATAGAATCGGAAAGGGTAGAGATCTAGCCACACATGAGTGGACTAAGATCTCTACAACACAAACGATAAAAAGTAATATAAATGCACTTACAAACAATGTTTAAACCACAAATTGATGTTTTCCAATGGTCTAAGATGATAGGAATATCCCAAAAATCGTCCTCTCTTTCTCTAGAATGAAGAATGCTTCAAAAACCACCACCCAAGGCCTTAAAACCGTGGAGAAAACTACCAAAAAGGTAGTTTTGCATCCTGACCCGACCCGGGTTGTGAAACCCGACCCGGGTTAGTCTTCAGTCTTCGTTTCTTCATTTCTTCATTTCTCACGTCCGCTCCATTGCTCCCAAATCCGCTTCCAACGCTCAATCACCGCTCCAAATATTCTTTCAAGTGCTTCAAGCCATCCAAGCTTCGTTCCAATCTCTACGTTCCACCTTCCAAAACTCCAATCCACTCCAATTGTTCATCTCCACCTGAAATTCAACACAAGCATATGTAATATCTTTTGTTCCCGGAAATTAGATGAATATGCATGAAAACACTATAAAAATAAATAAAACAAAGATAAAAACGGCCTAGAAAAGATGCATAAAATGCATCTAACAGCAAGACTGGTTGCGAAGGGCTTTACTCAAACCCCAGGGGTTGACTATGACGAAACCTTCTCACCAGTAGCCAAGATAAAGTCTATTAGGATTATGCTGGCCATAGCTGCATTTCATGACTATGAAATTTGGCAGATGGACGTCAAAACCGCTTTCCTTAATGGGAAGTTGACTGAGGATGTTTACATGAATCAGCCAGAGGGTTTTGTCGATGCAAAGTATCCTAATAAGGTGTGTAAGCTTGAGAGATCAATCTACGGATTGAAGCAAGCTTCTCGCAGCTGGAATCTTTGTTTCCATGAGAAAGTCAAAGAGTTTGGCTTCTCTAGGAGCGAGGATGAGTCCTGTGTATATGTCAAGGCTAGTGGGAGTATAGTCACCTTTCTGGTGCTGTATGTCGATGACATACTGCTCATGGGAAACGATATTCCAACCTTGCAAGATGTCAAGGCTTGGCTTGGGAAATGTTTCGCCATGAAGGACCTAGGAGAGGCTGCCTATATTCTCGGGATAAGAATATTGAGAGATAGGAAGAAGAGACTAATTGGACTTAGTCAGGGTACATACTTGGAAAATGTACTGAAAAGGTTTAGTATGGAAAATTCCAAGAAGAGAGAGCTACCTATCCAAAGTAATGCAAAATTGAGTAAGACTCAAAGTCCGAGTACAGACAAAGAAATAGCTGAAATGAGTCGGTTACCTTATGCTTCGGCTGTAGGATCGATCATGTATGCTATGACGTGTACTCGCCCTGACGTGGCCTTTGCTTTAAGCATGGTCAGTCGGTACCAGGGTAACCCTGGAAGGGCGCATTGGATAGCTGTGAAAAATATACTCAAGTATCTGCGAAGGACAAAGAACATGGTGTTAGTCCTCGGTGGCAGTGATACCTTGAGAGTTGAAGGATATACAGATGCCAGTTTTCAGACGGATAGAGACAGTGGTCGGTCTCAGTCGGGCTGGGTATTCCTTTTGAACGGTGGAGCAGTTGCTTGGAAAAGTTCCAAGCAAGAAACAGTGGCTGATTCTACGTGCGAATCAGAGTACATAGCAGCAAGTGAAGCGTCAAAGGAAGCGGCTTGGCTGAAGAACTTTATCGGTGACCTTGGAGTAGTCCCGAGTATTCAGGAGCCCTTGGAACTATTCTGCGATAACGAAGGTGCGGTCGCCTTGACAAAGGAACCGCGAGATCATGGAAAGTCCAGACATATCGACAGAAAGTACCACTACATAAGACATAGGGTAGAAGAAGGTCACCTCCTTGTAAAGAGGGTATCATCGGAAGATAATCTTGCAGATCCCTTGACAAAGGCTCTGAGTAGGATTAAGCATAATCAGCATGCTAGAAGCATTGAATTAAGAGATGATATAAGTTTTTGTAATTAGATAGGTTTTGAAACTTGTAACAATGAATTGTATTTGACTTTTGAGATTTAATAATAGAGATTTATTAATGGTCTACTACATTTGTCAATTCTTTATCATTGTGTTTCATTTTGCATGTTTACTTCCTGAATAATTGGATTATTCAAATATCCACAGTCGATTACACTTTTTGGGAGTAAGTGTGAAGTAAGACTGTCATGAATTGGTAATAGATTGTCTAAGGAGTTAGACATTGCAATTGGATTGCTGAACCATTCGTGAGTACTTGGAAATGGAGATTTGAGTATTGGATAAACCCGCGCTCAATGGATTGCTTCATGGATATATCACGAGCAATATTGAGACGATAATATCTTTTGATCTTTAAGCTAAGACATATGAGTTATGATTTACTAAGACGGTTGTTCATTGATAATACGAAAACGCATCGGTAACTCGATGTTATAAAACATATTGTTGTGAGTAATTTGTTTGGTAAAAGACATAAGTATATGAGTTGAAGTTTATTCGTCCCTTGACCCTAACGGGGAACAGATATCTGTAGGCCTCTCGATGAATTTGAAGTTGACTAAAATGGTTGGCCAACCGGGACTAAATTGGTAGTCTAAGAGTCATATGCAAATCGGAAATCGAGGAACAGTGAATCAGACCAGATTGATTTTATCCATGTCTTAAGTCTGAAAAATATCTAGTTGGACGGAGGATCATCTGATCACTTATCTATGGACAGGACTGATTAGATCAGAGTTTGGCATTGGTTTCTAGGAAGCTACAAGTGCTGGTTAATTAGAGGTTAAATCGGTAATTATAGTCATAGACTTATCCAAGTGGGAGACTGTTGGATTAGGTGTCTAAGCCATGACTAATAATTAGTATTTACCTAATTAATAGAAGCACAGTCCATTTGGGTTGCCCTCATGGTTGGAGGTTTGGTAGAAAATTCGGTAGAGAGAAAGGTTGATTTATTATGGGATTAAAAAATCAACATGAATTAAATATATGGTTTATTAATATATTAAAGTGATAATATATTAATTAGAAACTATATTAATTAATTAGGAATTAATCCAGAATTAATTGGATTTAATTTGGGGATTAATTAATTAATTAAAGGTGCAGGGACTGGAACTGTAATTATTCAATAGTTGAGTAAGTGACAGTGTGACAGTGGCCAGTAGTTGGCGAAATTAAGGAATGATTATCCTTAAATTTCGAAATTGATAAATAAAGATAAATAAGAGTTTGAATTGTAAGATAAAAGGTTTATCTTATTTGAATTCAAAAAGGTTTATCTCTAAGGTTTATCAACTGGCCATTTGGAAACTATAAATAGGGGTTTCCAGGCATCATTAAATTTCGCCAATTCTCATATACTCTCTCTGGATTTTCGATTTCCTCTCCTCTCTGCTTGGGTGTGACTTTCATTTGAGGCAGTATAATTTTGCTGCTCAGCTTCCAGAAAATTCTAAAAGGTTGGTTTTTCTAATTTTATTCTTTTAGTCAATTTTCTTATGGCCTTTAGGTTTTGTTATATGTTCAATTAGAAGAAAACATAGATCCTCATAGGTTGCATGTGAACTTAGGTTATTTAGTTCATGGTTTGCAGAAAACCTTTCACTTGAATCACTACTTCGCATCCCTGATAAACACTAGTCGCTTGCACGGTTTTATCATCCGCAATTTCCACTTCTATCGGCCGATGAAGAGTTCCTAAAGCAATACCGAAACTCTTTCCCAACGCGGTAGACACAAAAGAATGACTAGCACCCGAATCAAATAGTGCAAAGGTAGGCGTAGAGTTGACTAAGAATGTTCCTAATCAAAGCATAATAGACATATTAATTACACACACCACAAACACGAGGCAAGTAAAGAAAGAGTACCCGTGACGACGTCGGGCGCATCCTGTGCCTCCTCGGCGGTCATGACGAATGCTCGACCCTTGGTCTTAGGGGCTTCCCCTTTCCCCTGCCTACCATCGGTAATCCGGAGTGTAGTGGGTGCCGGATTCTGAACCACTCCCTGAGTCAGACGGGGACATTGGGCCTTGAAGTGGCCTACCTGATTACAATTAAAACAAATCTTAACCTCTTGCCGACAATCTTTAGCATAGTGGCCCTCATTTCCACACTTATGGCATATTAACACCCAGCAACGCCCCTCATGATTCCTTCCACATTTACCACACTTACCCTGGCTCCTTTGCCCTTGCTTTCCCTGATCTGCCCCTCGAAATTTCTTCGACACCTGCTGAGTCTGAGTAGGCGCCGGACGCTTCTGCTTTTGTTGGGTTTCCAGTTCCAATTCTCGGGCCCGAGTGGCCGCTATCATATCAGCAAGAGTTTGGTGCCTAGCAGCAGACACAAATTCCCGAATGTCTGTGCGAAGCATCGCCAAGTATCGTGTCATCCTCATGCGCTCGGTTGCCGCAAACTCTGGACAGAAGAGTGCTCGCTCATTAAACTTTTTGGAGATCTCCGTCACCGTCTCAGTAGTCTGGGTCAGATTTAGGTATTCCTGCGCCAAGCGTTCCATTTCCACCCGTGGAACATACTCCAGTTTGAACTGTTCCTTAAATTGCGGCCATGTAATGGCATCCAACTGAGCAGGAGTGAGATCTTTCGTTCGTATCTCCCACCAATCCTTCGCACCCTCTCTTAAAAGATTCGCCGCAAACGTTACCTTGGAGTTCTCAGGACAGGAACATGTGCGGAAAGCACCCTCCACCGCGGAAATCCACCGCATGCTAACAATCGGATCCCTGCCCCCATCGAACATCGGAGGCGAACAAGCCGAAAAGTCCTTATAACTTGCATCCCTAGCACGTGATGTGCCCTGAGTAGCCAGTCGTTCCTCGAGCATTGCCCATAGCTCAGCCTTAATCGTACCAAAGAATTGAGGTATCGCAGCCAACACTTCTCGCGAAACCTCCTCCGCTATCAGGTTACGGAGATTTTCATCAGTCGGTCCTCCCCCACTCGAGGCACCCGCATCTGGTCCACCGTTACTTCGAGTGACTGCCATTCTGAAATGCGCAACAATTCTAATATCAATACTCGGGTCACTCTTATCTACCTAACTACTTGACTTTCTAGGATTTCGGTTGACTACTCTTGACTCAAGCGTGAATCCTGTGCTTTCGGTAATACTGGCCTGGTACTACCTTCCACACCTATTCGCCCTTGTTCCAAGTTCGTCAATCATCCTCCTAAAATGTCACACACATACTAAACCATTTTCTATGACTCCTGCGGTCAGGCACCGTGGTGCCTAATCTTTTGATCTAACTCTCCATCTCATACGTGCCTAAGAGAACTACTGCTCATGTCGTCGAGTCGCCTCACGGACGCACAGCCGTATACAATCGGGAATAAGATAGACGTTTGAATAACTGATCCTACACTAGAGTCACAACCAAACAAGGAACAGCCAGTAAGGCCAGACCAAAAATTCTCAGGCTATCTTACCCTAATTGCATATAACCTACCAGCATTCACTAAGCAACCTAACGACAGTAGCATAAAATTCCAAAGCAGCACATATGGCACAAAACAGTCTACAGAGTATATTATCCAGGCAACTTTACATTCTAGCATAATAAATTTTATCACATAACACAAACTTGGCATGGGTAATTGGGAATCACAAAACTTACTTGAGCTCGGCTGACGGTTCGCATCACATCTTCTTTTACTTTAATTTAACCTTCGAAAAACATTTTCTTAACAAAATCGCTCAGTCCTAAGTTTGAGTTTGGATTCCCAATACAGTTCATCCAAATCCCTCAAACCAAGGCTCTGATACCAATTTGTAACGCCCCAATTTCAAAAATTTTAAAAATCATTTATTACCAAGGTTCTAATAAAACATTTATTCCAAAACATAAATCTGTTCAACATAATACTTAAATTAACAGCGGAAACATTTGAAAATACTAATATAGTTCATTGACATCAATCTCTTGAATGCGACGCGCTGCCGTCAAGCCTTGCCCTTCCCTTTGTCATTTGAATTACCTGAAATATTATAAAAACAACGGGTAAGCTTAAAGCTTAGTGAGTCCACAAGTTACCATACATGCCCACACATTAAACAACCCGTCCTCGAGAACGACCCGACCCTACCCGCCATACAACAGCTACGGGCGTCCATCATACAACAGCTATGGACACGGGAAGTGTCTATCCATCATACAACAGCTATGGGTTCCCGATTATGGCCCAGCCCATCATACAACAGCTATGGGACAAGGCAATAGTCCAACTCGCCATACAACAGCTACGAGGGGACACGCATCAGTACTGAGCCCAACAACAAATAACCACAGATATAGAGCAAATCATATAACTGTAAACAACACACAAGATGCCTAACATGCAACATCATATAGTAAGGTGAGGATACTCACCTGGTTCGAAACTGTGTAGATATTTTCTAATATCCCCACTTAGCTCGTCCACACACCTAAATCCCACACACATACAACATATCAATTACTGACCAGGCTCTTGCAGACCTGCCTAAAGGTTAGACTCAATATTTGCCATCAAACCGTGGTCAAAACTAAGTTCCTGGTCAAACAGTCGCTCGCCGCGGCGTGGCTCCTCGTCCTACGCGCCGCGGCTATCATCGAATAAACACGGGGATTCAGCCGAGTCCGCGCCGCTGACATAGCCAGTCCGCGTCGCGGCTCGTAACTTTCCAAAATGTTTTTAGCGTTTAACAGTGCATCAATCGGCTAGGGTTTCACTCCAAACCCTTCCTGAGATCAGAAACTACCCTAAGATCACTTCCTTAGGGACATGCAAGTCTATTCATGTCCTTAGTCTAACCCTAAGGGTTACAAGTCATCTAAGACTACTACTTAAGGGATAACACCATAAAAACGGGATAAACTGAAATATCATAAGGTACATCCTCTTACCTTACTTCTGGAAAACAGAGAAATACACCCGATCGACTACAACCTTCCCCCACGTTGTATCTCTTCCTTCAAACCTCCAAAGCCTTGGAACCAAAGAGTCTCTGCTGAAACCAGATGCCTCTGCTCCAGAAAACTCCCAAAAACACGAACCCTAGGGCTGGGTCCCTTTATATAGGCGTTAAATCCGAATTAGGGTTTTTCACTTTAGAGGCGCACCGCATCGCGGGATCTTTAGAACCGCGCCGCGCGTACAAATCCTTCGCGATTCTAGATTCTTCCTAAAGCCGCGCCGCGGATTCCTTCGGGCCGTGACTCGGCGGAACGGGTCTTATAATTCTCCCCCACTTAACTGGATTTCGTCCCCGAAATCCGTGCCGGTAAATAATTCTGGATAATGCCTCCGCATTTCCTCCACCGGTTCCTAAGTCCATTCGGACCCTTTTCGATGCTGCCACTGAACCTTAACTAATCCTATTGTTTTATTTCGTAAAGTCTTTATCTTCCTTTCAATGATGGCAATTGGTCGCTCCACATAATTTAGGCGTTCATCTAATTGAATATCTTCCAAAGGTACTATTGTAGATTCCTCAGTAACGCACTTTCTGAGCTGCGAAACGTGGAATGTGTCGTGAATCTGACTAAGCTGCTCGGGCAGCTCCAACCGGTAAGCTACCTTACCTACACGGGCGACAATTCGATATGGTCCAATGTACCTAGGGCCAAGCTTTCCTCGCTTCCTAAAACGAATAACTCCCTTCCAAGGTGACACCTTAAGAAGAACATAATCCCCAACTTGAAACTCGAGATCGGACCGTCGCCTATCCGCATAACAATTCTATTCGATTTTTTCAATAATTTTTGACCAATCAGATGTGAATTTTAAGTAAATAATTTTGAATTTCAGTTAATTCAATTGTATATGACATCAAAGGTTAAATTAATAAAAATATAAGTGTTTTTTCTTGAATTCACATCTGAATCTAAGAATGTTTTTAAATTTACATAAGTTGTTATTGAATGATTTACAATTATTGAAAAATTTGAATTCAATGACTAATTACATGTGAATAATCTTTCATACAAATTTAGTACAATTTATATTTACATTGTGAATTTTAACTGTTTTCTTGTTTTAGACATGTTAATTCACATCTTAATGGTAATTGTACCTAACTTTTTCAACAACTTTTTATAATCCAAATGTGAATTTTAAGCAAATTAATTTGTGAATCTAAATTATTTCATTTGTGTATGATCAAAAGGTTAAAAATAGTATGCATCTAATTTTAGATATATTAATTCACATATAAATGATAATTGTATCCCATTTTTTCAGCAATTTTTTGTTCATTCACGTGTAAGTATAAGTAAATTAATTTGTGAATCTTAGTTAATTCAATTATATATTATCCAAATGTTGAAATTGTAAAGAATATAAAAGAATTTATTTAAATTCATTATGAAAATTTAGTGAGATTCATATCTGAATCTAAAAGTTTGTTTAAATTCACATAAGTTGATATTGAATGATCAATGATTGTTCAAAAAAAAATTTAATGATCATTCACATTTGAATAATCTTCTATAAACTTGTTATAGTTCAGATTCACATTGATTAACTGTTGATTAACTATTGTGAATCTGAACAAGATTTTTGAAATTTTTTTTTCGTTTTTACTATATTGATATGGATGTCTGTTGAAAGAGAATAAAAAATTATGAAGTTTGATATATTCGATTTTTTATTTCGATAAAAAATAAGCTTTAAAAATAAAAAATAAATAAAAAACGAAGTGGGTTTTTTGTAATTATCCGCTACATACGCGTTCAATTAAAAATTTACAACCTTATATCCGGCCGTCGATAATTTAAATTCCGACGCGCATGATTGGTTTCTTGGTTCCTTGTTTTATTTTGGTTCTCTATTGAACTTATATATATATATATATATATATATATATATATATATATATATATATATATATATATATATATATATATATATATATATATATATATATATATAGTGTTAGGATCCGGTAGGAACCGCGAGTACTCTTCTAGTCCAATCATTCTCATAAGGGCAATAACGTCAAAACGTCTTCCTTCGACGTGACGCAATCACGTGCGACGCACGTCCACGGAACGAAATACGTACTAGAGGATTTAAGTGGGTTTTTTAAGTAGGTTTTTTTCATCGTGATTTAAGTGGGTTTTTTTCCTTTTTTGTTTTTTTTTTTGTTTTTTTTTAATTTTTTTAATTTTTAATATTTATTTATTTTTTTTCAAAAAAAAAATATTTTTTTTTTCAAATTTTTTTTAATTTTCGATTATACTCTGTTTTTAGTGTTTTATTATTTTTATTAATTTTTATTTTTTTATGTTTTTTTATTTTTTTATTTTTTATTTTTTTATTTTTTTGAATGCTACAGTACTCGATTTTTAATTTTTTTTTTTAATTTTTTATGTTTATTTTTTAATTTTTAATATTTTTAATCTTAATTTTAACGTTTGTTTTTCGTATATTTAATATAATCATTTTGAATCATGATATTTTTAATCATAACATTTTGGATCATGTATTTTTGGATCATAACATTTTAGATCATAGTTTTTTTTGCATCTTGGATCATAGGTTTTGAATCATTTTATCGTTGTATGTTTTTTTTAACTTATTTTGGATCATAACGACTGTTGGATCTTGAATCATAACGAATTTTGGATCTTGGATCATAAGTTTTGAATCATAAAACATATTTTGGTTCTTAATATTTTGGATTATAGACTTTTTTTTTGGTAATTTGATAAATTTTTGTTTAAAAATAAAAAAGAATATACACATAAAAACTTATTTTCAAAAAATTCTTTTTACTATTTATTAATATGATATCTAGAATGATCCCTTAAATTTTCATAATTTTTGAAAGATTTTTTTATTTTTTTTGAGTTTTTAAATATAAAAAATAATAAAAATATATTTTTTTCAATTTTTCATGATTGTGCTTGTTTTGTAGATAATTAAATTTTAAGAACTTTGGTTTTTTCAGATTTTTTTTTTACAAAAAAAAAAAAGTTATGGCCAAAATACAAAGTGGGTGGAAAAAGAAAAAAACTTAACCAATAGGAGCTTGACACATGGCGCGTGACTTTGGAGGTGTTTGGAGGCGAATCAGATGCCAGGAACTCTTTTGCTACATTGACCATTTTGACCTTCAAGACTTATGTTTCCCTCCCTCTTAGTTTCTCATATGTACAAAAATAGTCCTTCAATTTTAAAAAATAATCATTTTTTTCACATTGAATCTAATCTATTCAATTTTCAAGATGAAAGGTTCAGATTTGTACTCGCGGTTCTTACCGGATTTTAGGTTCCTACACGATTCTCCTTATATATATATATATATATATATATATATATATATATATATATATATATATATATATATATATATATATATATATATATATATATATATATATATATATATATTATTTTATTGATATTTGATTTTTTATTAAAAATATTCACATATGCAAAATTAATGCAACGTAGATTGCTGTTTTCATTTGAATTTAATTACTGGAACATATTATACAAGTTTTTTAGATTTTGGAAGATCCGACATTGGTTATCCGATTTTTTTATAAACAAATAAATTGTATAATGCAATATTATGTGAAATTTATAGATAACTTCAATCCTTAGTTGATAGCCATTCAAAGAAGTACTTACAAAAATATTTGTCATAGATACTACATTTTAAAAATAATGTTCTTAACTTTCATTTGCTCGTTCGTTTAACTCTTCATCGCAAGTAATCACAAACAAGAAAATGCACCATAAAAGGCATATCCATCGAACTTTTTGTCCAAATTCTTCTATACGATATTGATTCCAATAGTAGTTCATTTTAAAATTTTGATGTTTGTTATGGAATTTTTTTAGTTACAAAATAGTACATGAAAAGTATTGCTTTTGAATTAATTTTTGGTGCATTAAAGCATAAATGTTGTTATCGCATAATGGTAGATGTGGGAAAGCTTTATCATAATAAAAATGGCCTAATTTTATGAAATTGGTTTCCCATATATCTCATGATATTTAGTGAAATTACATTTGAACTAAAAATTATAAAAAGTTATTAATAGAAACTATTAATATAGACTATAGAGTTCTGTCAAAACAAAAAAATACTGCAGAGTCTTGTATGTGCTTCTCGCACAAGGTTTCTATAAAAAAAATTACAGCTTTGTATACGTTTTTTTAAAGGACTCTCTAAATTGACAACGAACTTTGGAGATGCACACACAGGGTACTAACGTTCACCACATATGAACAACCAAAATAGCAAAACTTATCATTACACCCTAATAAGGACAACGAACTTGGTTGATCAAATTCATAAAATATAGCTCCAGCACCTCGCCCTCCACCAGCATGTCTACTAAAGCTTCTGCTGGGAAAATGGCCTCAATAATCCCTACAAACCTCTCAAAGACAATAATAGAAAAATAAACTTAACATAAGAATATACATGGAAAACTTCAAAACCGGAGAAAAACCACAGGCCTCCAAAGAGAAAGATCCACTATATGATAAATTGTTACAATCACATAGACTAATCTCTCAAGCCACCCCCAAATTACACCCACACTCTCAAAGTTTTAACTAATACTTTCACCACTCTAAAATAAGAGAAAGAAAGAAATAACCAAACACTTATAGTGTATTGTTGGTTGGGGTGCTTTGAAACCAAAGCCTTGGTCCTTATTTATAAGCTTGGAGACATATCAAGCTTTCATCCTTCTAGCAATGTGGGATGAGAGCCTTTTCTTCATATAGCCAAAAAACCAACAAATCTCCATCTTGGATAAATGAAAGAAAACCGCAACCACATAAAGGAACATCGTCTTCATCGACGATTATAATTCTAAAGGCATAGAATTATTATACTCCACCATAAGAAAGTATCACCACTTAGAATAAACCATCCTAAGAATTTCACCTCGACACATGTTGAAAAAAAATTGTTGAAAAATTTATGGTACAACTTCCACTTGGCATACCCGGAAGTTCATCAGCCATAAACATAACTTCACCACACATCTTGCATTTATGTCAATCCAATGTCCATGTGCAGTTCCCCCGCTAACAGAAACACATCACTTTCCATGGTATCATGCCCATAGGGATGAAACAACTCAAAAGAATTCATCGCCGTCAGTAGCGACGGAGATACTGTTAGCTGTATCGGAGCTTTTTGTCGAACTCGCTGCTCCACCTCGACAATTTCTCTTGACATACCCAGACTCTCCACACTTCCAGCATACCGAGATCTTCTGGGAGTGTTTATTCTTCTCGTTCCTGCATATCATAGCCATTCCTTCTGACGAAGCATAGTTGCTACTTTCCAGTCGTTTCTCCTCAGACAGGAGTTTACCAGTAACATCCGTATACTTCAGGGTCTCTTTTCCGTACATCAAAATTGGCTTCATATGCTCATAGGAAGATGGTAAAGACAGTATGAGTCTTAAAGCTTTATCCTCATCTTCAGTCTCCACTCCAATAGCCTCCAGTTCTGACACGATGTTATTAAGAACACTTAGATGATCTGAGATTTTTGTATCTCCACTCATACGAAGAGTATGAAATTGTTCCTTGAGATACAACCGATTTGATATGCCTTTGCCTTGATACAACTGCTCAAGCTTCTCCCACAAATCTTTTGCCGTTGCGATCCCATGCACATTTGCAAGAACATTCTTTGCTGAATACAAACAAATAGCACTTGTCGCTCTCAAATCTAGATCTTCCCATTCTTCATCATCGACTTTACTGGCTCCGGCTGAATCCTTGCTAGAAACAGGGACAGGTCTCCCCCTCAACACCTTGTTTAACCCAGACTGAATCAACACATCCTTGACTTGAACTTGCCACAAACCAAAGTTGATTCTTCTGTCAAATTTTTCTACATCAAACTTCATGGGACTGTATGTTGCCATTGTATCCGTATCTCAAAAACAGTATTGTATACTAGAAAAATATGCACCAGACCTATATGCAATACACCTAATAAAGGATTCCCAGGTAAGAGTGAAGGGTCACAACGGACACGCTTAAATACCAATCTTTCCTAGACAGAACTTTCTTCAGATATATACGTATTTACAGCCCGCATATAATTCTATCGTATACAAAACGGTTTATCCTCGTTTCTGATGTGGAAGATCAGACAAAGCTGCAACCACTGAGCATACTCCGAACCTTCAAAGTACCAAGACAACTCCAATACGATTAATAGAAATTTGTTTCTGATGTGGAAGATCAGCCAAAGCTGCAACCATAGAGCATACTCAAATTTCTAAAACCGATACCTCCTCCAAAACACGAAGCTCTGATACCACTTGTTGGGAAAATGGCCTCAATAATCCCTACAAACCACCCAAAGGCAATAATAGAAAAATAAACCTAACACAAGAATATACGTGGAAAACTCCAAAATCGGAGAAAAACCACGGGCCTCCAGAGAGAAAGATCCACTATATGATAAATTGTTACAATCGCATAGACTAATCTCTCAAGCCACCCCCCAAATTACACCTACACTCTCAAAGTTTTAACTAATACTTTCACCACTCTAAAATAAGAGAAAGAAAGAAATAACCAAACACTTATAGTGTATTGTTGGTTGGGGTGCTTTGAAACCAAAACTTTGGTCCTTATTTATAAGCTTGGAAACCTCTCAAGCTTTCATCCTTCTAGCAATGTAGGATGAGAGCCTTTTCTTCATATAGCCAAAAAACCAATAGCTTCCACCTTATAGACAACCAAAACAGATGCACCCTTGTGACTATTTTTTTTATTGGTGTAAAAAGAGCCAGGCTGTAAAAGAATGCATGAATGACATTAGAGGAACATTGATGTAGCAAATAGACATATTCTAATAGCATCATACAATTGTTGACTATCATATGTTTAGGTTAAAAAACAAATGTTTTATTTTGCTACATAATGTATATTAATTGAAGAATAAGATCTCTGTAGACATGACAGAAAACATTAGTAAAACCCTTAAATTGGGTTACCACACACTATAGACTCACATGCACATAGACCACATATACACACACACACACAAACAAATACATACAATAACATATGACACATTCATTGGACCATTTTACCCTTGGAAACTGTGACACCCCAATTCTACTGTTTGCAAATACTATGGTTTTTCGTATAAATACTTGGATATGAAAATACGGTTTAACAAAAACCGATTACTTACATGTTTAAAAACAGTGGGTGTTACAAATTCATACCAAATCTAACCATAATAAGCAAGAAGGATTAAACCTTAAGTCCAAGATAGGAGCTATGTGGGCTCCACTCCAGCTAAACTTCATCCAATTATAGCATAGCATTTAACCTGGAATACATGGCATAAAAATAAAATACGTAAGACAATAATGTCTCGTGAGTTACATGAGTTTTAGACTCAAACCTTTAACTTCTTTTCCAAATCTTTATATAAAACTTATGACATAAATATCTTTCAAAGTTTTAAAACATTATCATACCATAGTTCTTTATTCTTTTCAAAAATCATTACATATCATACCTTCCATACCATCTTCTTTCAAAACTTTATAATAGCAATATAATATAACTCTTTACTTCTCAAAAATCATTTTATGTCATGCTTTATGAAAATAACTTCGTTCTTATTTTCTTTGACTGGTTTTATAAGGTTGCTGGATTTTTATACTTAGGGCTTTAATCACTATAAGTGATACCCCAAGTCTCTATGGCTAGAAAGAACGGATCAATCCCCACCATAGAAGTGCTGAGGCGATCTACTTCGCGATGGGACTTGTCCCCAGTAGACCCCTTACCTAACCCGGGAAGGTTGGAACATAGTTCCCTTACTAACGATGCTTGCTACAATTACCAGTCATACAAAACATTTTCTGCTTGCTTGAACATTACTTACATACATATAACTTGTGGCTAAATGCCAAACTTCATTACTTTCTATCTTTATGGCTAGATGCCGAATTTATAACTTTCATTTCACATAAACTAAACCATATGTTTAAAACATGTCTATATAACATTTTAGGCTTAATGCCAAATCATACTTTCCAAACATTTTGTGGCTATATGCCCTTTCATACTAGAAAACATTTACAATTTGTAACCGAAACATACTTCTTAAACATATTATGGCTATATGCCTATCCATACTTTCAAACATGTATTCAAAATATATATACCTTCATATAATTGGTTCATAGACCAAAACATAGCTTCAATTATAGCATTAAACTTTCACAAACAAGTTAGAAATAAAACTCTTGCATATAATTTCACATATAAGATTTTATAAGAAATCTTGTAAATACTTACTTGCCATGTACCCCAGAATGGGTAAAAATACTGCATGTACTCACCTCATGTATTGCTAGATGATTGACTACACATTCCTTGTATTTATACTCTTTTGTGATTAAATAATCACTTGGCATGAACCTATAATTAACATGTTATACATTAAAATTCATGCTAACTGACTCTACAACTCATTAGAGTCCTTATAATACTATCTTGGATCATAATAAGTATATAACTTTAAAATGACCAACTTTAGTTAAACCGTATTTTATACGTATTTTACTACAGTACCCTCGGAGGGTCGTATTTCGATTCCGACAATTTTTCATGAAGTTTCATAACATATTAGACCTATGTTTAAAATTTGAGGTCAAACGGACAAGTATAAGACCAAAACTCAAAATCAATTTGGACTTGGCAGAAGACAAATTTCGAAACTGTATTTTTCTTCTGGCGCGAGATCGCGTCCCTACGGGGGTGCAGATCGCGACCCTACGGGGTCTGCAGCAACCAGAAATGGTGATTTTTATGGTATAAATTCCCATTTTCCTCATTTTAAGCCCTTAATTCACGACTTAATCACTAAGGTTTGTTCCATGACTAAAATCATTCATTTACTTCAAGTTTTTAACCATAAAAATCATAGATTTAAATAATTTTCCAAACATTTTCGTTTTTGCATTTTGTTGTCCAAAACCGAAATTGTCCAATATTAATCATTTCTACTGACTTATTTCAACAATTTCCACATATGGAACTCATTAAAACCCCTTGGAATTAATTTGTTCATATAAAATTGATTTCCAAGGCTTTTAAACAAAATTCAATTTTTTCAACAATAGCAACATACTTTGATGATTTTTAAGATATGTTCTTAATACTTGACTTAATTGGTTTAGAATCATTCTAGGACTAAAATAACAACTCCTTTATACATCTAAACCATAGTTTCTTCAATTTCATCACTTTTGATTGAAATCATTCCCAAAAACTCATTTTTACTCAAAAAAAATCATTTTAATGAATTTCCAAGAAGGGAATTGATTTCTCTTGTCTTTTATGACACTTTAGGCTTATTAGATCATTTACAATCAGTTTCAAGCTCATAATTTGATTTATTCTCATAAAATCCCGTTTTTGACAATTTTCACCAAAAATGCAAATTTTTGAAATCAATCACTTAGGAATGTATTTATACATCTTAAGTGATTATTAGAACCTAACAAAACAATAAAAATCACTTTCAATTTCACAAACCCATTTCTAGGGTTCTTGAGCTAAAATTCTCATTTCTTGATCTTTAACACTTTCAATGGTTAAACTAGGTTTAGGTAGTGATTAAGGCACAAGTTAAGGCTAGGAATCATAGGATAATCCTCCTCTAGCCACTGAATTTTCGAAGCTACGGTAACTCATTCAAGAAAAATGGGTTAAACAACCCTAAAACAAGATTACTAACCTTCTTTGGCTTGAAATTATGAATTGGAAACTTAAATCTTCAATTCCCATTGATATCTTCAAGAACCGATCCTTAGCTCTCTCTCTCGTTCTCTCTAGATTTTTCTGAATTTATGAGAATTAATGATATATTTTCTCATTTTTATATTTTCCATATTTACAGTTTTAGTCCCTGAACTTTCATTCCTTAGACTTTTGACACAAATATTAACTTTGGCCACATGAAGCTAAAATTCTTACATTTTTAGTCCAAGCTAGAATTATACTTTTATAATAATTCTTGTATATGGTCAAATGACCAAATTACCCTTCTCATGGTAAAATGACTAATTTACCCTTAAAAACATACTTTCTCATAAAATATACATAAAACTTTAAATTATACACACATTGTTTTACATATTTATATTATTAAATTTGGGTCGTTACAGAAACCATTGACCAAATAACAACAGGAACGAACACACAAAGCAAACCCACACACACACACACACAACCTACACACACAGAAAACACAAAAAATAATCTGGTTTGTTTGTTTTCTTTGCAACGTACTTAACAATTCTTGTGGAGATTTTTTAAGGATTTTCAGATGAAATTAAAAGGATTGAGAAGGACATAAAGAAAAGAAACCCCACACATGAAAGACACTGAATATACACATAAATACATAGAACGCACACAAATATTAAATTTACATGTAGAAGAAGACGTGGAAGAAGGATGCAGGTTGTGAGAATTTCTTCGATTGATTGTTTTGCCGAAGAATAGGTGGAAGAATGATGAAGATCGTGAGAATTTATGATTGACGGTATGTAGATATGGATAGCAAGAAGATCATGCATATCCATTTAGCCAAATATTATGGGATTTACCAAATTTACCAATAATATAGGCAATTTAAATTTAGAATGTTTAGATAGATATGAAGGATTTTGAAATTCAATTTTAGATGAGATTTTACAGATACTATTCTGGTTGGTAATACTTTAGGCGGGAATTTAACAATGAAAAGCCTAATATTGTGACATGTGGCAAAATGACATTCTAAAAAAATGTCATGTGCCATCTTAGCTTTGTTTTATTAGAATAGGAAGATTCCAAGGCAAATTCAAGTAACAAAATAGATACAATTTTAATTTTGTAGCCAACTAGCTACGGATTTCTATTATGTAGGAAATTTTCGTAACAAAATAGCTACGGATTTCAATTTCATAGCCAACTAACTACAAATTTTTATTTCATAGCAAATTTCCGTAACAAAATAACTACGAAATTCAATTTCGTAGCCAACTAGCTATGAATTCAGATTCCGTAACAAATTCTGTAGCGAAGTAACTACGTATTTTCATTTTGTAGCAAGTTTCGTAGCGCACTAGCTACGGATTCCGTTTCCGTAGCAATTTACCGTAGTTGTTATGAAGTAGCTACATAATGTTTTTGTAGCAATTTTCGTAACAATATAGCTACTTATAGTCATTCCATAGAATATTTAGTAGTAAAATAGCTACAAAGGTGTTGGTGGCTCAACTCGACTCATCCGATTTTTTTGACCTGCATTAAATTTTTCCTTATTTTGACCCGTTTCCTAAACCAATCACATCTAGGGCTGTAAACGAACCGAACGAACACGAATGGGAAGTTGTTCATGTTCGTTTGTTTAAGTTAACTAAACAAACTAACGAACATGAACAGATAAACGAATGAGTTTTCTTGTTCATGTTCGGTCGTTTAACAAATTATATTGTTCATGTTCGTTCGTTTATGTTCGTGAACATGCTAAACGAACATAGACGATAAACAAACATAATTGAACATATATAAACATAAAATAACATATAATATTGTAATGTAATCAAATACAATTGAACATATGTGAACATAAAAGAAACTTAAATGAAAAAACATAAACCAACGTAAACGAACAACATATACGAATGTTCACGGACATAAATTGAACGAACGCGACCATTGTTCATGTTCGTTCGTTTAACTAAACGAAGGAGAATTTTTGTTCATGTTCGCTTATTTATTAAATAAAAGAATATAAACAAACTTTCCACCGAACAGTTCTCGAACAATTCGTTGGACGTTCGGTTCGTTTACAGCCCTAATCACACCTAATGTTGTTGTCTTTGACATTCGAACACAAAAGATATACCCAAGAAACAAAGCCAGATAAAAAAGTTGGAAGAACTGGACCCAACGTCAATAGTATCCATGAAAATATTATGCTACACCCTTTTTACAATCTTGTTTTTATTGGGCATACTTTCAAAGCTCGAATCTCCTTGGTCAAAAGTTTTCCATCCCAGAATCCCCACATTTCCTTCTTTCATGCAACCCATGATAGTAACTACACAAGGAATTCTAAAACATGGGCTTGTTATTACTAACACGATTATGTAGCAAAACATGGTTCACCCGGTATTTTTTACATTTATGTGATTTGCTAGGATTTTATTATACTTTGTGAATTCATTAGTATCTTATATGTTTGAAAACCGTCATCCTAATATAAAAATATGCTAACTAACCATCACCCTGATGGCCTAGTGGATAAGGCTTAAGACTCTTTCTCTTCCCTCATAAAGAGGTTCCAAGTTCTAATCTCACTCCCTCCCTTTCCCCATAGAGAGTGTTAGGTTTCAATCAGGGGATGGCCACTGGCCACCTCTCTACCCCCGTAGGTGATTGACCCGGACCACCCTGCTGCCAGGTGTGCGTGGGCCCCGAGGTTGCTTCATCAGGGTCATCCAAAGGATGGATCGGGTGGGGTCCTCGGTTACCAAAAAAAAAAAAAATGCTAACTAATGTAATATGGTAACCAAGGTGAACACAAGAGCATGTGAGCATGGAATATATTGCCATCGTATAGAAGCATAAAGCAGAGCCAAAATATTCTGTAAATCCTAAGTGTTGACCAAATTCTACAATGATCTGTTGTGTTTTCTTGTAATGGGGCATATGCAATCAAGATTCCAAAGATGGGGACTGAACTCCGCATACACTAGTGCAAAAAATGGGTCTTAAAGAATCAATCGTTTTTTTGTGCTAATCTTAATGTTATAAATACCTTGCTCCTTCTACCATTTCTTCCTCAAGTCCTCTCAGCTTTTCTTCTAACAAGTACTGATAAATTCTTATTCAGTGACATCAAAGTTGAGAGAACAATGGATTCAGAGACACAAAGGTAGTAAGCAAAAAATATGAATTATTCTCAACATTGTCATAGATAAATAAAACACACAATAGTATGTCCATATACAACTATGTGACTTTCGATTTTATTAAATGTTTTCTTGTCTAGGAACAAGTGTGCAGCATGCTATAGGCAGTTTAACAAAAAGGAGCACTTGGTGGAACACATGAGGATTTCATACCACTCCGTTCATGAACCCATGTGTGGAATTTGTGGGAAACGGTGTCGTTCATTTGAATCTCTTCGTGATCATCTTATAGGTATTATTATATCATTATTATATATTTTTAACTACTATACATTAATGGATTTATATATTTACATATAATATTATTATTTCTTTGTTTCCACAGGACTATTGCCTAAGGCGGAATGCGAAAGGGTGTTTAGAGACCGTGGATGTACCATTTGCTTAAACATCTTTGGTAGCCCAAACTCTTTAAGGGTTCATCAAGATAGATGTCAACTAGCACGTGGAAGTAACGTAATGAATCATATTATTCAACTTATAGATATCGTATTTTTGGATGTATAAATATATTTAATTAACAAAATACCCTTTTGTGATTTATTTATGTTCCAGGGTGTACTACATCGATTTGCTAATTTGGGTATTCAAGATGACCTGAGAATGGATAGTGGGAGAACAAGAGCAGTTGCACTTGCCTGCAAGATGATTGGTGGTGGTAGTGATGGTTCTTTGGATATTTGTGCAAGAGTTTGTATCATCGATGAATACGAGAACATACTTTTTCATTCCTATGTCAAGCCACTACTTCCTGTTACAAATTACAGGTGCCATGTTTTTTCCTCCTATTTTTTAGGGCCCATACACATAATTATATGGGAAAATCATTATATTTTGGTTTTTTTTAGTTTAACAAGATATATTTTATATTTTTTAAGAGAAATTATATTTCTTCCTACATTTTATTCCTATCCATATTCCTACTCATATTATATTATATTATGACATGTGTTTTAAAATATTATTAATTTTATTAAATATGACACTTGTCACAATTTAACATGGGTAAGAATGTGAGTAAGAATAAAATGTAGGAATCAATACGATTACTAATTTTTTAATTAATCTTCTATAAATATTTTTTTTTCAATTTAACAATTTTGAGATATATGATAAAACATGACATAATGTATAATTTGGAAAATAACCAGTGAAACACAATAAAACAAAATTACTCTGAGACTGAATCTTAGTGGTCAAACCATAAAACTAGATAAAATATATTTGTTTACTTGAGAAAATGGTTAGTTTGGAAAAATTTATGAAATTTTATGGTTTAATTAGAAAAAAGTAATATTAGTATTTAAGCTGCTAAAAAGTACATATAATGTTTGTAATTTGCTTTATATTTATATATATCTATAAATTTATTTTTTGCCATCTTTCTGTAAGTATAATATTATTTAAGAAAGTGTGCGAAAATTCACAGGTATGAGACAACAGGCATTCGACCTGAATACCTTAGGGATGCAATGCCACTAAGACATGTCCAGAAAAAAATTCAAGAATTTTTGTGTAATGGGGAACCAATATGGAAGATACGCCCAAGAGGTGGAAAGGCAAGGATTCTTGTAGGACATGGTTTGGAACATGACATGAAATGTTTGGAACTTGAGTATCCTTTAGTAAAGATAAGGCATGTATCTTCAAGTAATTTATTATTTATCATTTAGTCCCATAACTTATTATACTTGACTAATAGTATATGCACTTGTTATTTTATAGGGACACAGCAAAATATCCACCATTAATGAAGACAAGCAAGCTCAGCAACTCACTCAAGTACCTAACAAAATCTTACCTAGGGTAATAGACTTTATTGGACTTAATATATTTCCTATTTTTAAAAGGATAATATACATAAAAAATTATTTATATTTTTTGTGAATTTATCTGTTTAACTATTATATTTTAATTCGGTTAATGAAAGTCAACTATTTTAAAAAAATTCATTGCAACCACTATTGTAAGTTTGTAACCCCTATTTCTAGTAGCGGGTGTTAAAACGGCTTCTCATTCAACTATATAACATCATATGTACTTCTTAAAATAGTATCTAACTTTTGGATTTGGTTCTCACTTATCTACATATTACATATTATGTGTAAACGTTGCTAAACCGGGTAATATGAAGTCAATTTTCAGGAAGCAAGATGTAAGTACATATGATGTCATATTTTTCAACACCTATTGAATCAGAATTAGAGGGTCGTAGTGGTTGTCGTGGAATTTTCTTTCAAAAACGGGTGTTTTTTATTGACTGAAATAAAATACAGTGGTAAAACAGCAAATTTTGTCAAAATATAGTGGCTTTTATTATATTGCCCTTTTAAAAGATTGTTATGTAATAAGCTACTGATGAATTTCTTATTTTATAGTTATGATATTCAAAATGGGATACAAGATCCTTATGATGATTGTGTTGCAACGATGAGACTTTATAGAAGAATGAGATCACAAGCTCATAGAATAGAGGAGTATCCTCTTGCTACAGATTCTCAAAACAAGAATAACTTTTCTTCATGGAGGCAAGGTGAGCTTGAGAAGATGAGTCCTAATGAATTGTTGGCAATCTCAAGGTCTGATTATTACTGTTGGTGCTTAGATAGCAAAGATGTGGCTTAAAATGAAAGGAAGAACAGGGAAAAATATTGTAGTGGGTGAAGAAAATAGCTAAATTTGTTTTAAAAACTAATTAGTTATATACGCAATAAACATGGATATACATATATTTAGTAGGTGGAATAAGCTTTATTTAAAAGTTTACATGGTTGTTTATTTGGAAGTAGTGCAAAGGCAGTTGTATTTCGATGTAAGTTGAGTATGAATAAATATATATCTTAACATTTTATGAAGAAGGTGCAACAAACATGTGTACATATATGAATCCTTGTTCACTTAAGTTAGGACAATACACATAAAAGACACTGTATTTTGAACATTTTTTAGGTTTGACCATTATATTTTATTTTGGTCAATGAAAGTCATCATTTTTTGAAAAAAATTTCCACCGCTACCACTATAACTCCCCATGTCCGGTTTAGTAGGTGTTAAAGCTGATATGACTTCTCATTTACGTACATGGCATCACATGTACTTCATGAAATTACATCTTACTTCCTAAAGGACTTATATATCAGGCTATACACATACAATGTAGGTCAATGATAAGTATTTCAAAAAGTAATATGTTATTATAAATTTATAATATGATGTCATGTAGGTAAATGAGAAGGCCATGTCAGATTTAACATGTGTCAAACCATAAATAAATTATCACAATGGTCATTGTGGAAATTTTAATAAAAAAAGATGGCTTTCAACAGCGAAAAATAGCATATCGTGGCTTTTATGTATATTACCCTTTGATTTACTACTCTAAGATACTAGTTTAATTAGCGTACTCTATAGAATCTTGTAAATTAACACCATTGCAATTTCAGGAATCAAATCTTAGTACTCTAACAAAGTGCCTCAGGAATTAGAACATTGTTACAATTTTTGAAATACAAGCAGATTTCATTAATTCGACACCTTAATGCAATTACTAGAACACGATTACAATTTACAGATAGATTACTCTAAAAAGAACCTTATCTAAAAAGAACCTTATCTATATTTAATTCTACCTTTTTAAATAGGTATTAATTCGACAACCCATCAATAATCGTATCTTTATTTTTAAATAGGTATTTTGTGAACCGGCTAATTGAAAGAAAGACGTCATTTTTTGAACAAAGAGAAAACAGTCAAACACAATGTACTGTAAAATTTTGGCACACTAAACGTGCGAATGGAATAATGGATACTAGTTTAAAAAAAAATTGTAATTCTACCTTTTTTCAAATTATAATAACTGAATACTTTATGTAATTATTTAAAGCTTTTACTATTTTAAAATCAGTAGATAAAATCGTAGTACGTATATCGAGGTAAAAATGGGTTGTGAATTAAAAATTAGAACTCTTGGAGACTATGTTAAGGGCAATAATATTTTACTTTTGCACTCAATTTTGCTGCGGTCGATCTAAAAAGTGATCATCTTAAACTAAATATTTCACAAAAAATAATATTATAATTAGAAACATAATATGTTTATTCATATATTAAAATTCTTTATTATAATTTTAAATTACATTAAACAGACAATCAATTATAAACCATACATCCAAATTTAGTGACTGCACTAAAATCTGCCTACAGAATGTTTTTTTATTCCAAGCTCTTTTTTCGGATATAAGCTCTGATAAAGCTTAACTTTATTGTGAATAGGGTCCTCAATTTCAACCCGAATCCAATCTAATAATTTGCAGGTTGGATTTAGATTTTCAACCCGTTTAATTGAACGAGTCGACATGTTTAACCCGTTTAATTAAATGTGGTAGGTTATGATTGAAATTTTCAATTTCATTTAAACCCCTCAATCCATTTAATTTTTTTTTACTATGTATAGTTTTAATTACTAGTTATCATTTATTTAATATTACTATTTAATTAATTATTATGTCATAATTATTTTTATTTAGATAATTAACTTTTAATGTTTAATTTAGAATCCAGAAACTAGTCGACTTACTAAACACAAACCCTAAATGGCGTATCCTATTATTGTCGCTGACCTACACTTCTCTCAAATCAAATTGGACTTTCGGTTTCTTATCTCCCAGACTCGCCTTCTCGTTTCTCCTTCGGACCCTAGTTTTGTATTCCTTTCTTATCAAGAAGATGAAGTCAGAAAACAGAAGTGGAGTTTCGATTTCTCTTTAAATAGGTCAACGGGTACAACCCATTTATTAAACAGATTTGGTTGAAAATTTCTAAACAGATCAACTTGATTTCAACCCATTTATTGAAAATGTTAGGTTGGGTTGAAATTCCTCAACTTGTTTAAGCAGGTTAAGTTGGATACAAATTTTCAACACATTTAACTAAACAGATCGATCCATTAACAACTCAACCTAACCATGCCCTGTTCGATTTCGGCAGTGGTAGATGTAAATTTGATTTGATATGATCCACTCAAAATATGCAAATGTCTTTTGATCAATCTCTTATCAACATACTGAAACTTCTTTTGTTTCTTGTACTTGCTTACAAAGAAAACATTTTCTTATAAATTTATTTTCTGTTTTCGTAAATATCCGTAGCAAGAGTTATTTACAAAAATAGAAAACAGAACCACGTTCCACCATCAATGGAAATACCCTTTTTATAGTGATGGTGGTTAAAAGTAATGGTTGTGTTGCTTTGGTTTAACCATTTAAGTGCTTCCTACCAAATGTAAGTCGTGTTGCTTTCATTAACAATCCACAAAATTAAGCAGCAAATTACAGAAGCTTAAGATACCAAGAATAGAGTAAGTTCCAATCAATATATACATGTAACAAGAACATATCGCTTCGATGATAAAAGTTCAATTATTTAGCGATTCATAGGATTCTATATACATGAAACAAGATTATATTTTTATACCCGTTACTTACTGCTTAGATTCACTTTACAGCTTCTTCTTTAATGAACATATCACAAAAATCCTAATAATAGAAAATCAAGAAGACGTGGAAGCATAAAGTAAATAACCAGAGATTAAAGAGCTAAAAGCAAAAGCAACAAAAGCCACAAAACCAAGACCAACAGAGGTTGTTGCCAGCTGTGGAAACTTGTCTGCACCCCAGTTCGATTTCCAGTCATCCACTCTTGTTGCTGCTGATGACCCCGATGATATCAAAAGGTATGTCAGCATCTGAAGTTTACAAATTTTCTGTTAGAGTTCACAAATAGCAACGTACTTTCATTTATCTGTTTAGTATAGCATCTTACTTTCGTTTTTCTTTTTTGGGATATATTCAGAAAAGTCCTTACATTTTGACCCTATGTTCAATTAAGCCCTAGTTGTTTTTTTATATTCAATCAAGCCCAACATTTTGTTAAATGTTTACGATTTTAGTTATATATAAAAATAAAATATTCATTAAAGTCCTTACATTTTGACCCTTTTTATAATTTGGAGTTGAATTTTTAAGTCCTTACATTTTGATCCTATACATCATCAATTGTAAAAATATAAAAACGGCATAACCAAGTACTATCCAAAATTGTAAACATTTAACAAAATGTTGGGCTTAATTGGATATAAAAAACGATTAGGGCGTAATCGAATACAGGGTCAAAATATAATGACTTTCCTGAATATATTCCTTCTTTTTTCCTATTACAGTGTTGAAAAATCTATGCAGTTATAGCAAAGTCATCAAGAAACACTGACAAATGGATAGACTTTTTAAAGTATAATGTTGTACTAGAGAGGTAAGTGGAAGTACAATGCTGTAATTGGGTGGATTTTTCCAAGTGCAATGTATCGATAAAGAAAAATTTGAAAGTATAATGTTGTAATAAAGAGGAAATTGGAAGTAGAATTCTGTCAAATAGTACATAATCTGATTATTCAGTATTACGTGATCACATTCAAACTGCACAAGCACATCCAAACACTCCCTGAATCTAATTATTGATGCACAACGAGTAAGTTTTGATTGGATTGGTGTTTAGATGATTAACAATAAAAGAACGAGATCAAATCCAAAAACTTGCCTGGTCCATGGCGAAATCAAAATAATAGCGGAGATAGTGGCGTCTTTTGTAATGATTTCCGGTGGCCAGTTGATAGGCCAGATCAAATCCTTGTAGCACAGCGTATGCAAATCCGACAACGTTCACTGCCATGGAGTACCTGCAAATCCACCATGGTTATACAAAAACATTTTATTGAGCAATTGGATTAGAGGGCGGTTGGAGAAAGAGTGAATCACCGGAACTCCTTGTAGCGGTAGAATGAATCGAGGGCCCATCCCTGATGCTTGTCGGTGGCCATCACCGACAACGATACCAAACAAAAGAGTAATTCGAATATCCTAAACCCTAGCGCTAACTTCCTCATCGAACCTTCTTTGTCCACCCTACTAACGCTCCCCATAGATGGCCTCGACCGCCTCCCTTGACCTCCGCCGCCTGTTCGTGCTTCCTCCGTTGGCTTTCCAACGTATCCTTCTTGAGCGGCTTGCTCCGCTTTCTTAATCGGCACAGTCTCGTCTCGAACATACCTGTTCACCATCGGCACAGGCGCCGGGGACGTCACCCTCGCTCCGGTCAAATCCGGCAACGGATCCAACGGTGGCGAGCCATGTGATGTTTCTCCTTCTCCTGCTGCTTCTGCTTCTGCTTCTGCTTCAGGTTCTACTTCAACTCTTTCGGGAGAGAATCCATGGCTGAGAGATGACAGAGACGACGTAGTTGACAACGGAGAATCTTCAGGTGATCTAGCCGGTGGAGAAGGATGTCGTCTCCGATCTCGAAGATAACCGGAAGAAGAAGTTGCCAGCGAATCAACATCAACTTGCCGTTTCTTTTTCAATTCTCTTTCCATGATGAATCAAACGTTTCACTTCAATTGAATCGTAGGGTTTTTGCCCAAAGATATCCCAGAATCCGTACAAGTGCAAGGGAATCTAGAAACCTGCTTTATTCCAATAATCTTTTGCTTCGATTGGGTGCGCCATAGCTTAAGAAAGAACACTGAGATGTGCATAAGGCAAAGTCCATGGTGGGTTTTGTATGGTTGGTTGAAGAGTAAAGTGTGGTAAGGAACACAATTTTATTTTGTCTCCTTCTCCGTTCTGTAGTTAACACAGCAAAAGGTTTCTTCTTTACAACTATATTTAAATTGATGTTATAATTTTGTAATCAAGGATAAGTTGTTGGAATATAAGTTATAATATAAATTCTTTAATAATCAAATAATTCAATGTTGAAAATTTGTATTAATTGACTTCGAATAATTGGATGTCAAATTTCAATATTTCATATACAATATTTAAGGTTATTTGAAATGTTTATGACATATTACGATTTCATACCGTTAATTTTAATTTTAAATATAAGGTTTTATAAATAATAATTGACTTAAATAAGACGTTTTTATCAATTATTCACTTTACTTATTGATTTATTCAATGTGTTTTTTATAATTATGTATTTGTTACACATGTAACCATTATTTGTCAAACACTAAAAACTAAATTGTCACTTTATCATGTTTTAGAGGTAGATAAGATTAAATCAAACATTTTTTTAGAACTCTATGTTGATGTTGGATAAGCTAATAAACACTTAAAATAAAAGGGAAAATGACTTATAAGGGTAACGAAGTATCAGAATTGTTCAAAAAATATCATTGAACTTTTTTGTACACATATTGCCAACAAACTATAGCCGTTAGCCGTTGCACACAAATGACCATTAAAGTTTATCATTCGTTCAAAAAATATCATTGACGTTACCGGAGGTATACGTTACCAGCCAATGGTATTTTTTGAACAAATGATAAACTTTAATGGTCATACGTGTACAACGGCTATAGTTTGTTGGTAATATGTGTACACAAAAAACTCCAATGGTATTTTTGAACAATTTTGATACTTCGTTACCCTTATAGATCATTTTCCCAAAATAAAATGCATAAATTGTTTTAAGTAAGCAAACTCAAACACCCTTAAATACTTTCGTGTAGATACTACCTAGTTTAAAAAATGTGTACCAAAACCTTATCACGATTTAGGATTTCTGATTATTTGTAGTCAATATAATGTTAGAAGTAAGACTAAGCAAAATAACCATTGGAATCGAACTAAACGCGACTGAAACCATGTGGGAACTAATTATGCAATTCAGTTCGATTCTCTATTCTTTGAATTACTATTGGACCAATTCGGTTCCGGAACCGATCTTGTCTCTAACCACTAGGGATGAGCAAAATAATATTTGGAACTAAACCGAACCAGAACCGCATGTGAATTGATTATGCAATTTGGTTCGGTTCTATGTTCCATAATTTATATTTTTCGGTTCGATTCGGGTCTGAAACCGATATCGTCTCTAACCACTAGAGATGAGGAACTGAATCAATCCGAAACCACATGGGAACCGATTATGCAATTCAGTTCGGTTCTCAGTTCCTTGAATTCCATTTTCCAGATCGGTATGGTCTGGTTCTGGATCCGATCTCATCATTAGTTAAAGCATTATAGAAAACCAAATATTTTACAAAATGTTCTTTGCGAAATCCTGTTGAATAGCCAAAGAAAAACTAGTTCAACAGCTTTCAAAATTCCGCATACAGGTTTTACTTTAATTTTGAGAAATTGCTTTTCGGACCACACCAACAAATCTTGACTATTTAACGTAACCTTAGGTTTAACAAACAATTTGCAAAATTCTATATGAATGCAAAATATGCAGAACTTTGTTACATACCTTGTAATTCCACGAAAAACGAAATCACAATTTCTTTCAACTTTAAGCCCATATATTCTATCTAAAAACACAATTTCTTTCAATAAAAAATGAAATTAGAAAACGAGAAAGTCTGAGTGTATCAATGTAGTGGAGGGCGCACGTTGGAGTTCATGCCATTTTGTGTATATATCGTTAGAATTGATGAAACATAAATTGGTCATCAGATATAACACATTAGTGGTTGGTTAATTTTGTAATCACTTGACGAGTTGATGTTGATGTTGTCATGTTCATATATGGTGTGATGTTGATGTTGTCATGTTCATATATGGTGTTCGTTGTACCACTGACAATACCTTGTGTTGTCGATTGTGCTGGTTTCGTATTATGTTTGTTGGTGACATTACTCATTAGTGTTACCAGGTCATTTTAGTATAGTGAAATGTACAAAGTCATCAACGTAGTTCACATCTTGATTATTGCAAGTTAGGGATGTGCACAATGCATGCTTGTATTAAACGTGTTTGATCTCAGTTCGATGAAACTTATGGGGGTCAAGAGGGTTGCACTCCCTCGCAGGGTCCTAGAAGCAACGTCTCTAGCAGGGATCTGATTCCCTGTCAGCACCCCTGACGATTGTCTTGCTACCCGGTCATTATAAAACATTTTATTTTTGGATAACAGTTATGAAAGAATCCTTTGAAACTATCAATCTCATATTTATGATATAGAATCAACATTTAATCAAGTTAATACTTATCTAGGTAATCAAAATAATTCGAGTTCTATATAAATTCTTAGTTCGTGATTTCTTATTAATGTCTTGATTCGAAATTATTTCTTGGAAGATTATCCTCATAATCCAGATTTCGTGATACCCAACCATATGGTCGAAATATCAAATTCGAAAAGTGATCACACGATCCTTCAAGAAATCTGCCAAACCCCTTGATTCCATAAACGACCCTTTCTCACAACCCCCAACAATGCTTTCATTTCACGAGAACCAAGTTCAACTCTCTATGATACTTGTATGCTTAAAATCTCACTTAATATTAACGATTGCATTTCAAATATAGTTGAACTAACTTATTTAACTTATAATCAAATACTTAATATAAATATATATGGGTACCCAAAACACATAACTTAGGTTGCCACAATCTTACTACTAATAATCCTCTCAAACAATCTATATCTCAGTACCCATCCATCTTTTAAATTGGATTCATTACACTAGTACTAGATTCACACAAAAATGCTAATATGGTAGTACAACAAACAAGTTTTCTTTAAATAGGATCAACAGTATTTAAAGAATGTCACAGAAACCCAAGCACAAATGAAATGTTCACCTAGCTTTCATTACAAAAACACCTGTATCATTTGCATCGAGTTCAAGTTATGGGAAATTATTTGGGAAAAACGAGAACAAAAAAAGCTCCCAAATGCATTTGTTGTAACAGCTTCATATGTTTGTGGTATATGAAGGCCATGTTATAGTGGGGTCGCAAATCCTGTCAAGTAAACAAAATGAAATTAATGTCATAAAATTTGAGAATATGAAGCACGCTTAAGTATAACTTGAACTACTTTTGTAAAGAAAGTATTATCATAAAACTGCACATCATCTTACACAATAAAGTTTGTCAAGATTAATGTGAATTCAAAACCAAATGTAATAACAGTACATAGTAATATAGAATTAGCAAAACAAAAGGAGAATTATGAGATAAATTGAGTGAATAATGATTTGAAACTTAAAATAAAAAGGAAAGTTTGGGTTATTATGCACCTTCAGATAGTGTACCCCACTGGCCAACCTTGGAGGACAACATTGATTTGAGCAATGCAGAAGCGGTTACTGAATGAAGAGGCATCAGAGACTGCATACCTCCCAATTCCACTGGTAGCCTACAATGAAAGTCAATATTTCAACATGAAGTTGCAATAACCAGTTCGAATGTTTGCTTGATTTGTGATCATTTAAGCTTAAAAGACATAAACAAACATTCAAACACCTGATAAACTCTCTACCTTCAGTCGTTGACCTAAAAAGGAACTCTGTTTCCGTAATTATAGTCGCACTTTCTTAGACTTATACATAGTAATGATAGTTGAAGTATTAATTATTCAATCTGTTCAAAATTGGAGGAATTCTCGAATTTTCGAAGATCGGATATATGTGCGATTGTGATCGGTAGATTGAGGAATGACGATACGTTTTACTCTTGTATCTGAAAATTGGGATTCCCCAATTGTTTATGGTCTCCAAAAGATATATGTAAACAAGATTCTACAAATGAGCATGTTATAGAGTAACGGGAGTGACAAATTCCATTGTATATGTATGCCCTTCGTGTTTAGTAATCGAATAAAAGAGGTGTGCTGTAGAAATGAACCTGGACAATAAGCGAGGGTTTCGGCGACCGGAGATGCTAGGGAGGGTTTTAGAAGATTCCGGCAACATTCCAGTTGTATTACATTGGAATTGGAGTTTACGGTTGGAGGTGAGGAATGACCTCGCTCGCTGAAGAGCCTGTCTTCCTGAATTGGACGCCATTGTTAGTTAGAGTCGGGTAGCTCCTTGCGTTCAAAATCAACGTCTTATTAAACCCTAACGGTGACGCGGGCAAAGTTAACGGGATTAAAAGACATGGGCCTCTATAACGCGGTCCACCAAAAGTATTTATTTATTAAGAAAATGACAAAAATAGTCTAATCTTATAAGGTTTTTCTCAAAACAGCACAAATTAAGGGACATTCCTCAAAATAGCCAAGGAAAACACAGTTGGCAGCCATGGGCTGTGTTTTCCTCCCATAAACTGCGATTTCCTCTATATGGGCTCCATGGGCTGCGTTTTCCTTGTGATGGGCTGTGTTTTCGTTGGCTACCGTCCCATCAGCCCAGATATATAAATCGGGGAAAAAAAGGACAAATTTTTCGATACCATAGACGAGAAACGCTCTGAAATGGCTTCACAAGATTTCTCTTCATGGAAACAGGTAAGTCTCAAATTTTATGTTGTCTTTATGTATTGATTATCGTTTTAAGGGTTAGATTAATGAATGTACAAAATATTATGCGTAACGTACAAGCCTTTAATGCATAAAAATATGGGGTTTATGAATTTGAGAGAGGAAAACACAGATCCTAGAGAGGAAAACGCAGCCAAGGGGCTTATCTGCGAAATCCTCTTGAGGAAAACGCAGCCAAGGGGCATTATCTGTGAAATGCTCAGAGGAAAACACAGTCCATGGCATTATCTGTGAAATTCTCAGAGGAAAACACAGATGAAGGCCCTCATCTGCGTTTTCCTCAAATCGCAGATGAGGGCCTTCATTTGTGTTTTCCTCTGAGCATTTCACAGATAATGCCATGGGCTGCGTTTTGGTCATTTTTTTTCGGAAAAACCTTAACAATTAAAACGCAATGCATATATGATTCATACTAACGTTGTTTTTACTGAATTGACAGCATGCTGATAAAATGATAAGTGGAATGAATTTTAAAGGCACGGGTAATAAGATGGTTAGAGGAAAACCCATGAACCACCAAGAACCTCAAGAACACAATGAGAAAAACGCAGCTGGGATGGAGGAAAATACAGTTGGTGAAAGGAAAACGCAGGTGGTGCTTGGGAGGGAGGAAAACACAGTTGGTGAGAGGAAAACACAGCCCATGGCTGCCAACTGTGTTTTCCTTGGCTATTTTGAGGAATACCCCTTCATTTGTGCTATTATGAGAAAAAACCTTATGGGATTAGACTATTTTTGTCATTATGAATCCAAATTATTTAAAAACAAATACAATCTAAAAAGTACTCATGTTTGTTTCTTGACCATTCAATTAACCATTTAACATCCAGGGTATTTATAACATGTTCTCGAGTTTTCCAAAGGAGGGAAAATAATGGAAGGGAAAGAAATCGGGAAGAAATTATGTTTTTAGTCTTTTTTTAAGGAGTGAAGGAAGAGAATGGAAGAAGACGGAAAATAGACATAAAAGTTATAATCCCATTTTTGGGAGGGGAATGAGCGGAAGAAAGGCGAATGTATAAAATTACTTATTTACCCAGTGAGCAACTAATTGTATAAAATGAAGGGTAAAAATATAAAGTGTATTCTTTATTTTCCCTTTCCACAACTCAAAAACACAACTAATTAATTGGACTTTTTCCACTTCCTTCGATTCCATTCCCTTCCATTATTTTTCCATTCTCTCCATTCATTATTAAACTCAATAATACAGTGTTAGTAAGTGTGAAATGAACATTCAAATGGTTGAATGGTTTTTGAACCATTCAACATATTACTCGTCTTTTAATTATTTAGTTTTGAAAAAAATCTCGTATTTGCCTTCTAAGACATATTTGATATAGAAAAATGAAATCAGAGAAATAGAAAATTTGATTTAAAACTATAAACACAACAATTTTTTTAATGAGATACGCAAATGAGTTTAAACTAAATAATTTGTTAAAAAGTCTTAACAAAAACAAAAACCTAATTTTAATGTAAATTGTACACTACCCATTTAAAATACACACTTTAACTAATGATCTTTCGGCGTGGGAAAGTGCATTAGCCAAACGCAATGGCTAGACATTAGAAAAGTGATATGTTGTTTGTGATACCAGAGAGTCCTGGGTAGGAAATAATGTATGTGAAACACCCTCGCTTAAGGATTTTCATAAAATACCTTTTTGGACCAATATAATATCTTCATTATTCAAAAATACTCCTTTGGGGAGAACTTTAATTCTCAAAAGCTTCAAAAGAGTATTTTTACGTTTAAACATCATTTTAAAACACATTGGATTTCGTTAAAAACTTATTTTGGAGTTTAAGTAGCGAAAAACCATTCGGTCCCACTTTAAATAAAACGTTTTGGTTTATAAAATAGCGAGGTTGTTACAATCCAAATACCATTACACAGTTTGAATGAAACCACACAACCCATGGCCTTCTAAACATCCAGCTCCTCTAAGGTCATCTAAACTCTTCAACCTGAGTACACATCAAAATAAGTTAGGCAATGGAAGGCCTAGTGAGCTTACCCGAGGTTGACCCATTCCGAGTGAGCAGTGTAACCACCACACTCGGGACAACCCCCAAAAATAGATTTTACACACACTTTAAAAGTTGTTTAAAACATCATAAAGAGTTACTCAAAATAGATAGTTATGATATGCAAATGCAATGCATGATGCAACTATCCCAAACCCACGTCCATCTCATAAAAGACCAACTCACCCCGATGGCACCTACCTAAGTTCACAAATGACATGCACAACTCATATCACTCGATCCTCGTATATGTTAAACTAGAATTAGTGGCCATCACACTAGCCCCATTGAGGGTTAGCAACTCCCTCATGCGGTTCCCTATTGTCGGGAACAATTACTCCCCACCCTCTTTAATTGAGAAGGGTAAAACTCATACTCACCCTCTTTAATTGAGAAAAGGGTAAAACTCATACTCACCCTCTTTAATTGAGAAAAGGGTAAAACTCGGTCTCAAGAGATCGCACGGTCAATCTCATCCTATATGAAATGCAATGCACAATAGGATGCTCAAAACGTCTTTCAAAAACAACATCATAGTCTTTGTTTGAAAACATCTTTAAAGGACTCATTTCATGCAATGCACACATAGTACTCACATAACAATTAGCACATAAAAGCATGCATGAAAATAGTTGATAACACACACAAAAGATAATAGTTGGGATGTGTACTTCCGGTAAACTCACCCAAGGTCAACTGACGAGTCAACACTAACTCCACACACGGGTTTGATGCATTTGGAGGCGCTCCTAGACATCATCTCATCCATCACATCCTCTTAGTTGAGTGCTAGCTCAAGTCCTTAGTCTCACCTCCAAGTCATTACAACATATCTCCTTCCTACAATACAAGAACGGAAGGTATCATACTCGTTTCATCTAAAAGTCGCACTATAATTGCTTCTTTTAAACTAAGAAGGAACTATCATCCATCATCCCAAAAATGAAGTCATTGACTCTCTAATATAAGGAAAACCTTAGTTAAAACATCCCCAAAGTTTGGCATTAAAACGAGGACCCAAGGCCCAAACCATAAAGCTCAAAACCCAAAAAGTAACAAATCTGGATAGACCCAGAAACACGGGTCGTGTAAAACCCATCTGACAGCACAGAAACTAACACGCGTCGTGTTTTATAACACGGGCCGTGTTCAGCATGCTGTAGCTTAGTTTTTGGTCCTTTTAACTCCATTTTGACCCGAATCAAGTCCCAATTCATCCCAAGACTAAATATACATGAAAATACATGATTAATAACTATTTTGCAATGATTTAACTTTCATTCAAAGTGTTCATGACTCAACCCAATTGAAATTCCTTATCTAAGTTCTTATCTCTTAACAAGATGTTGTAACTGATTAAGTACCCCATTAAGTTCTTAACCAAGGTCATCCCTCAAGGGAATCATTCCCACATAACTCTAAAGAAAATAACCTCATGGAATCTACCATTCCAATCATTGGTTCAAAAGGTTAAACCCATGGAATACCCAATTCCCTTCCATCAATTGATGATTACAAGTGGAGATTCCTTCTTCCTTTCCATGGAATCATTAAGAAATGATCCTTACTCCATTATTACTTCCAATTTGATGCAATAAACTCATTCATCCATTGAACAAGAGATCCAATCATCATCTACATGAATAAAACCCATTTCAACACCCAATTCTCATTTTCTAGTGATTCAAGGTTTAAGACTACAAATCAAAGGTTGGAATCCTTAGGGAATCATTATAAATGAATCCCCTTATCCAAAACTACCAAATCCAACCATCAATTTCTAGATTCCTTAACAGTTCATCAAATCCCTAAATTATAGGGTTTATAACACCCAAATCTACCAAGTAATTGAATCTAGAGCATCCATGGATTGAATGTAGACTCCAACAACTTAGAAACATCAAAAAACCTTGGGGACTCATAGGAATAACCTCATCCCACCATAAATCTCGAATTAGGTCAAAACCCTAAACCCTAACTCGAAAATCTAAAGCTAGAAAGGTGGGTTTATACCTTAGATTGCTTGGAATCTTCAAGAACTTTGATTAATCTTCAAACCCTAGCAACAATCCTCTTGGAAACCATAAAAATCGTCCTTCTCTTCTCCTCCTCTCTCTAATCTCGTGAATATGGCTGATATGGGTGAAACCCCCATAAAAAACAAGTCATTTTTCAAGAATTTGCATATTAGTCCCCACAGTTTGGTCCTTCTGCACCTAACACCCAAAAGGTTAACTATTTTGCATTAGAAGTCTCTAGATTCACACTTATGCCCCAAACATAATTATTTATTTCTCTTGAGTCATTGACTAGGTCGACCTAACCCTTAGTTTCCCAAATTGACACAAATAGTCCCTTACACTAAAATTTTTAACGATTAGGTCCTTAGTATTAATTCAAGGAATTATTTGACCTAATTTAAACTCCACATCAATTCCTTCATAATATCTTCTAATTTTTCCAAATCCATGACTAGTCAAATATACTTAGGGTAAGTTTGGCCAAATTGACACTTTTAGTCCTTATGACAAAATTTCTCACATTTGGTTACAAATCGATTTTTAAAACTATATTTGGCTCATTTATCCACAATATAAAAATATAACAAAATATTAAATTTATTTATTCATTTGTTTCTTTATTTACAAATTAAGTTTTATTTGTCGGTTTAAGCCCAAAACTCCTAGGCCCAAAATACGGATGTTACAGTATGTTTAAATGGACGATTGACTATCTTTTTTGTGATCTGCAACATACTTGTTGCAATAAGAGATAAGTGTAAAAGGGATTAAACATGCATTTATGAAACTGCTCTAAGCATAAGGAGCAACAATAGTTCGATCTTTAGCATTTATTCATTCATCGATGTTTTGGATAATATGTGTGGAATTATCGTCTTGGCTATATAAACGATAAATGGGTCGCTAATCTCTAAACGGGTGGGATTTTAGAATCATTCAACCAATAGTCTTATGACGAAATATGGTAGGCATGAAGGAGCTAAATGAAATATGTTCTTTTTATACATATGTTTATAAAAAAGCACTTACCTGAGTTTCCTTTTTTGCAAAATAGGATATAAAAAAAATACCAAGTGAAAGAATAAGTCCAATTGAAAGGTTTTGATTGATCTATCATTATAGACAGCACTAACAAGGATAAAGTCACAACTCAACTTATAAACGAATAATAAGATCTACCCATACCGCCAATCAGCGAATTCATTCTTGGATAATTTTTCAACTCAACTTATAAACAAATAATAAGATGCAAAGATTTGTTGAAAATTGTACATAATTATTTGTGTGGACCACTTAGATCAACTACCGGACATGGTTAGATGTACTTCGCAACCTTCACTGATGATTGTAGTAAGTATGAATATGTTTATCTGATTAGACATAAATTTGGAACCTTCAACGTATTCAGAACTTTCCAAAACAAAGTAAAGAATTTGTTAAGTAAAATGATTAAAATTCTCAGATCTAATAAGGGTGGTAAGTATCTTAATCAGGAATTTTTAACTATCATCTGAGGAATTGTGAGATTGTCTCACAGTTAACTCCGTATGAGACTACACTACAATAATGTAGTTAAAAGGTGAATCACTCATTACTTGATGTGGTTTGATCCCTGATGAGTCATACAATGCTTTAAATATTTCATAGAAGTTATTGCACCAACCAAGAAGGCCTTCCAAAATGTATATGCCAAGTATCTAAATAAAGTGTGTAAGCTTCAATGGGCTATTAATAGAGTCAAAATAACATCTCGGAGCTAGAATCACCGCTTTGATGAGAAAATCAAGAAGTTTGGTTTTGTCAAGAGTGAAGATGAAGCTTGTGTATATGTTGGAACTAGTGTGATCACTGTAGTCTTCGTTGTACTATACGTGGATGACATGTTGCTCGTGGGAAACCATATTCCAACCTTGAATATTGTTAAAGCTTGACTTAGGAATTATTTTTATAAGCAAGACAGGGAGATACAACATGCATATTGGGAATCAATATCTATATAGATAGATCTAAACGACTCATTAGGTTAAACTAGATTACGTACATAGATAAGGTATTGAAGAGTTCAAGATACAAGATTCAAAGAAAGGATTCATCCATATGCAACATGGGTCAGTATTAAACACAGCTTAGTCTCATATAATGACTAATGAGCCCGAAAGGATGATTCGAGTCCCATACATATCTATTCTGGGATCGATAATGTATGTCATGATATGTACTGTTAGGATTCGATCATATAAACACATAAACACATGCAACGAAAGACTTAACAATATCAAATCACATAATATCCATGAACATTGTCCAAGATCATGCAGTTCATATCAGTTATAACAACTTTAAATCATAAACAGAATATACCTCAGCAAGTCTCCTTATTTGATTTCTGGTTAAGGCCACGATTGCAAGGATGAACAGGATCCAAAGTAGAATCCCTCTAATAATTCACACTTAGGATCTCCAGAAAACCAGACAAATCAGTATTCCACTTGGGAAAAGGAGGCAAAAGACTTAAACCCTAGAGAGGGATGAGAAATCGTAGAAAGGGAGGAGAGGGAGGAGGTTGGCGGCTCACTTAAGGATTGAGATGCCTTTGAGTTGAACCCCGAGGCCTTTATTTATACTGCAAGGCTCCTAAGGTTTCAAACTTAAGGAGCCATTTGGCGGCCGCACCCCTGGACTTGTTTGTAACGCCAAGACACTCTTTTTATGAAATAAAATAAAAAGGGTAAAATGGTCATTTTACCTTGGAAAGGTAAATTGGTCTTTTGGACAAAAAAGTATTTGGTTTGAAATAATATTTTGAGTTTTGGACTTAAAATGTTATAAAAAACGGATTTTTGGTCATTTTACCACAAAAGGGTAATTTGGTCATTTGGCCAAGTCAACGACCAATTATGTAAAAATATTGTTGTTTGTGGCAAATGTATAAAGAATGGAAGTTTTATTGTAATAAAACTTGATTGTTGTGGTCAAAGTTCAAGAAAATGAACTTTAGGACCAAAAATGTAAATTTTAGAGGTATAAATAAGAGAGTTGACTCTCTTAGTTGACTAGCCATTTGTGCAGCAACGGGGATGGGTTTTGAGAGCAAAAACCTGGAAATCTTGAAGGATTGAAGCATGGAATCGGAATCATGGCTTGGAATTGGTGATTCCTTTGTTAATCAAGGTTAGTAAACTTGATTTTAACCAAGTTCTTGAAGTGTTCTTGGTTAGGTTTTATAGAAACTGAAATTTGTACATTTCAGTTATGATTATGTGATTTAAATGGTTTATTACTTCCATTAAGTCATGCTAATAAGGACTTAACTAAAGAAAATGGAAGTAGATTGTTATTTTGGATGAATTTGAAGTTTTGGGGTTGTTAGAACTAAGAACCCTAATTCTTCATTTTGATTGATTTAGTTGTTTTGAATGGTTGAAAACCTTGTTAAAGTATAAGGTTTTAGCCTAGAAACAAACCCCAATCGATTAAGGACTGGATTAAGGACTTAATGGGCCAAAACTGCTTGCTACAGTACATAAATCGCGACTGGCCAGGAGCTCTGCCCAGGCGCAGGGCGCAGTGCGCCCAGGACCAGGGCGGGGTGCGCCCAGGCGCAGTGCGCCTAGGCGCAGTGCGCCCAGCCCTAGGCGCAGTGCGCCTCCAAGCAGGGCCAGGCAGGGGATCAAAAATGCTAACTTTTGTTTGGCATGTCCGTTTTAGCTCAAACTTGAACCGTAGGCTCGTTATGGTCTGAAAAGTTTGGGAAAATTTTTATATTGAGTTTTCGACCCCTCGGGGGCACTGTAGATCGGTTCGAATGCCTCGGTGAATAGTAAAATTCATAAAAAGTTAGTAAACGGAAAGTTTATTAACTAGGCATTGTTTGCAATGATCTTGTATTGAACTCTATTGTATTAGAGTCAATTGAAATGGTAATTAACCTATGATCATGTGGTATATAAATGAATTATAGGTGTGGGACAAAATGGTTGTGGTGCACGCAAAGGCAAGAAACAACCGGAATTGAAACGCAGCTAGCATCCAGGTGAGTAATCTCACTGATATCATATATGATATATGATGATTGAATTGTTACAGGTTGAAACTGACTTGTGGGACGAAAATGAAAAGTTCGAAGATATATGAAGATGACAATACCAGATAAGCCGTGAGTCTGATAAAGACAAGAACGGAGCTGTGAGTCAGTCAATATTAATGGTACGACAAGACCAGATAAGCTGTGAGTCTATTATAGACAAGAACGGAACTGTGAGTCGAACTAATATCGACAAGACCAGATAAGCCGTGAGTCTTTAATAGACAAGAACGGCACTATGAGTCGAACCCATATATAGACAACAGCGGGCTAACCCGTGAGTCTAGGCAACAGCGGGCTAACCCGTGAGCCATGGTTTATTTTGATGAACCTATATATAGACAACAGCGGGCTAACCCGTGAGTCTAGGCAACAGCGGGCTAACCCGTGAGCCATGGTTTATTTTGATGAACCTATATATAGACAACAGCGGGCTAACCCGTGAGTCTAGGCAACAGCGGGCTAACCCGTGAGCCATGGTTTATTTTGATGAGCCAAACTTATATAGACAACAGCGGGCTAACCCGTGAGTCTAGGCAACAGCGGGCTAACCCGTGAGCCATGGCAACAACGGGCTAACCCGTGAGCCATAATTGATCGTGAACGAAACTGTTAATAGATGGTACGGCTACTTGTGGCTATGATATTGGATGCTATATCCAACTGGTGCGGCCTATATGGCTATGATATGATTATACGGAAAAGGTGTGGCCTTATGGATACGATACCGGGTCGTTGAACCCAAACTGGTGCGGCCTGCGGGCTATGATTCACATGCTGGAAATGATTTGGTGCGGCTTATATAGCCATGACAAATGATATGACTTATATAGTCATGATATATGATACAGTCAGATATGACTAAGAAACAGGGGACAAAAACGATAATTGAGAATTTGAATATTATTCTCTATTATATACATACGGCCTTGACGGCAAACAAAATTGATATGATCGGAATGCAAATAACTAATTAGACATGATAAAGTGATTTGATAATCACATGACATATGATTAGCCGGTAAAGCTAGTACTTTGGATGCGATATCCTCAGATACACACGGTTAGCCAGTAAGGCTAGTAGTCTGGATTCGATATCCAGACAGTTATATGATTGTATTTTGATACATGTTATTTGCAGATTTGATTACTCACTGAGCTTTGTAGCTCATACCGTTTGTTAATGTCCCTGCAGGTTAGCATGATACTGATAGGGGACAAGATAGAGTCCGTGACTTCGGAGTGGGACTCATAGATGCTGTAGTAGCAGCCCGGCTTCAAAGGAGATTATGGTATTATATACTCTCCTTGATACACTTGTACCCGTTTTTATTAAAATATACCCCTTTGTTATGGTTTTACGTAATGAAACCTTGGTTTAAAATGAAATTTTTTTCAGGGGTGTTTTTGTTTTAAAAGTCGGGTGTTACATTGTTTCTATTAATTATACCTTTTAATTAATTACAATCTAGTCCCTTTAATTGATTCCAACTTAATTCTAAATTAACTTATCAATTAATTTACTAATTCAGTTTCTAATTAACTTATTTCTCAATAAATTAATAAACTAATCATCCTTTCATATTTTCTGACTCTGTTTGTTTTTCTGGGTCATGAAAGCAACCCAAAAGGACCCTACTATTATTAGAAATATTACCACTAGTTGATGACCTTAGACACTAATTCCAACATGTACGAGACATGATGTGTCATGTGCCTTGAGCATGACAAGTCAATACTAAGGTCAATCCCAGAGAAGCCTATTTGATGGTTGTCAAGAGCATTATCAAGTATTTAAGAAGGATGAAAGACATGTTCATAATTTATTGTGGTGAATAAGAGCTTAGAGTAAAATGCTACTATAATCAAAGTGTGTCAAGTGGAGTCCAAGTCCATCTACTATTTGGAGTCAATGACAAAATGAGCAACCTAGTTTTGGATATTGGGCTAGTTGTATTGTAGGTGGGGTTTTCAAAAGTTGCTAGTCGGAGGTGGTGGGTACCCGAGCCAACCAAGTTGTTGCTAGGAGCCCACGAATGTGAGCTTTGTTGCATCATCCAGAAAGAAGAAGGAGCTAAATGCAAAGGTAAAACTGTAGGCTAGTAACTCCACGATGGAGTGGTAGCACCGACAACAAGGATGACGCTAGTCAGTTTCATGGCGTCTGTTGCATTAGTTGTTCTGTCGGTCTCCGTTATGTGGATTTGTTTTGGTGGGATTGATTTTTCTCTCCTCAGTTGTTGCTAAACGTGGTGTGAAGAACCGAAAGAGACGATACAAAGTCATAGTTGACTACTTGTTAAAAACAAGCATTGTAGAGACGAGTTTCTTCAAGGATTAGCATCAATGTTAGGAGAGGTTGTTGGTGAAGTATGGTGCTTACAACATGATCGTATTTCTCTCAAAGGCTGTTGTTCATATAAGAAACACGATCCTTTTCTCAAATCGGTTGGTCAGTGTTTGCAAGAAGATTAGAGAAGACTTTGAGCTTTAACATTAATTGGTGATAATAAGATCACCAATGATAGCGTTGCAGATTTTGTTGTCAAGTTGCATTGCACACGTGTCCTTGGTATCACAAAAAAGTTCTTAAGGCTTTTCCTAACTGAATGATCGGTGAGCCCTTTCTTGAGAAATCATTTGAAGGGGTGATTTACTAATAGTATCGTAGTTTCATAGCTTCACAGGAGTCAAGTTTTTTCCAATCTGGAGTAGGCCTTGCGGGGGCAACTTTTTTCAAGATGGAAATTAACACAAAAGCTATGACATTGAGTTTCAAACCACCCACACACTGCATAATGGTTGAGCTCGTGAAGGTCTAGGGTGAGTTTGACATAAGATTTGATATTTGTGATGTCAAAAGGCAGGGCCGGTCCGTTGATTTTAAAGCCCTGTGCGGAAACTAAAAAATAAGCCCCTAAATCATTAAATGTAATTTTTTACTTATAACAATAATTCATTCATAGTACCATAAGTGTTATAAAATAATCAAAACAAAAATTCTTTTTCTCATTTCACGTTTTTGACTACCAGATATATATTTAGGAGGCATAATTTCTGAAAGTTGATAAATCATATAACAATTTAATAATAATTGAATAAAAATAAAAAATTAAAACAATAAAAACAATATTAAAATGCTAAAACTTTCATTTATACCTGTTGAAAACTTGGAATCGATCAAAGTTTCGAAAACTTGGAATTTGACTAAGGCCTCCTCTAAAATTCGACGTTGTGAGCGAATTGCTGTAGGTTTTAATTTAATAATTTAGTTATAGGTTTTACATTGAAATCTTTTATAATTGGGTTTGGGCTGATAGGTAGTAATGAGTTTGGGCTAAGATAATCGAAAATGAAGTCCCATGAAATACAAATTAAAATGAGAAAATTGAAAGAGAAGTGAACAAACCATATCCATTTAATGATATATATCCATTAACCTACACAACCATTGAATTATGGATCATATGCGTGGAGCATTTACAAAAAGTTAATTAACAAAAAGAAATTTTTATAGAGTAAATTACACGGATGGTCCCTCTGGTTTACCAAAACTAACACTGAGCATTCAAGTATTTGATTTACATTAGATGAGTCACTAAAGTTTCGTTAAACAAACACATTGGTCCCTGGTCTATATAAAAAGACTTTTTTGCCCTTTTTTTTCTTTTTCTTTTTTAATAAATAGAAAATAAAAAACCACCCCACCCACCTCTCTCTCTCTCTCTCTCTCTCTCTCTCTCTCTCTCTCTCTCCCCATGGCACCTGGAATGCCGGCAAACGGAAGCGAGTTTGTTTTTTTTCCGGCAAGTTCCGTCGGAGTCCAAAAGCTCCATCGCAAATAAAACCAAATCCTTTTTCAACCCATTGAAGATGCTTCCGGTATACGGTGGTCAAAGTCCAAAAGTTTCGTCGGAGTCCAAAAGCTCCATCGGAAATTCAAATTAGTTAGATTCTTCTATTATTTTTATCGCTTCAGCACTATGCTACTAAACCGGTCATCAATATTTTAAAATAGATTATGTTGCGATTTTCATGGATTGAGACGATTATGCTGCAATTTGACAAATTCAAAACGTATTGAAAAAAAACAGGGGTAGACTGAAATTGATAAAAAACAGGGGTAGCCTTAAGTTGATAAAAAAACAGGGGTACTCTCGTATGTCCTTCAATTACTATACCTTTATACTCCATTTCTCCACATAGAAACCATACTGCATCATTCTTATCTTTTAAATCTACGATAGTTCAATTCGTACACACATTTTTTAAAGGAACTTTCGGTATATGTTATGCTTTATGTTTGATTTATAAATAAATCGTAGTTAACGTGACAATCTGTATAAATGATTTGAAGTCCCAATGAGGCAATGACCATTAAAATGGCTTAATATCAGATACTGTTTTTCGTCGTGTTTCAGGTGACGTGAGCAAAACTTCCGCAAAAACCATGGGCCAACCGTCGGAATACTAAAGGGATTTGTAGGTCTGGGCGGTGCGATCTTGACCCAGATATACGCCTTGGTCAAATGAACTAATAACGCATCACTTATATTCATGGTCGTCGTCGAGCCGTTTATGGTGGTCATTGCTCTTATGTTCATCGTCAGACCAATCGAAGGTCACAGACAACTCCAATATCAGATGTATCAAGTTTTTCGTTTCTAACTGCGTGCGACTCATTCTCCCTTCCAGAACATACTGCGTATGGAGGCTTAGGGCAGATGGTGGGTCTTTACCTACTTTGACTAAAATTAAGAAGAGTAGTTCAACCGGATCTGAATCGAAGAGGTAGAGAACTCGGTATTTGCTCCGGCGAAGCAACATCGAAGAGAAGGAACCGGTGGTGTTATTTGGGATACGAAGAGAGAGAGAGAGAGAGAGAGAGAGAGAGAGAGAGAGAGAGAGAGAGAGAGAGAGAGAGAGGTGGGTGGGGGTGGGGGTGGGGTGATTTTTTATTTTCTATTTATTAAAAAAACAAAAGGGTAAAAAGAAAAAGAAAAAAGAAAATAAAAAGGGCAAAAAAGTCTTTTTATATAGACCAGGGACCAATGTGTTAACGAAACTTTAGTGACTCATCTAGTGTAAATCCAATACTTGGGTGCCCAGTGTTATTTTTGGTAAACCACAGGGACCATCCGTGTAATTTACTCATTTTTATATGTTCTAATCTTCATGAAGATTACATCTCCGTTCAACACACTCTAAAACATATACGCGTTCAAAAAAAGGCACGCATGCACTCACTAGATTCGAAACGGCGACCTTATGCTCAATCTCGAAGCACCTTTGCAACTTGATCTGACAGTTACTTATGCATTTATTTCGCAAATCTAATATATATATATATATATATATATATATATATATATATATATATATATATATATATATATATATATATATATATATATATATATATATAAAATTTCGGGCCCTCCGACGACACGGGCCCAGTGCGGTCGCCCACCCGGCACTTGCTCAGGGCTGCCCTGCCAAAAGGTTTTTCCGATGGTTTGTTAGCCATGGGATGCCACATTTTGGAAGATGGTGATTCAGGGTTTGGGTCATGAGGCGATGCTAGGGCCGGCCGAGAGAGAGAGAGAGAGAGAGAGAGAGAGAGAGAGAGAGAGAGAGAGAGAGAGAGAGAGAGAGAGAGAGAGAGCATGGATGTCCAGTGATTTAGGAAAGAAATCAGAACAACTGGTTCCAACTCAGATACCATGTAATCAGACGTATTTCAGATGAAGTGTATTGATTCTCATTCCTCAAAGTATACACAACATGATACCAGATACAATCGAAAACATCACAAACCTTAGCCAGAACAAATGCAACTTTGACATAAAAACAACATAGCGATGGTTTTCTTTTTAACATCAAATATTTTTCTCATTCCAATCATATGCTAAAAGTGCAAATCATGTAAATTTAATACTTTAATAATAAAATTATATTATTTTCTTTAGTACTATACTATTTTATCGAAGCCTTAGATTTAATTTTTAAAACATTTTATGTTATACAGGTTTGCTAAATCAAAAGCGTTTAAATGAATATTATAGAATATAAAAAAGTATGTTCACTATTAGTCACTTTTTATAGATCTTGATAAGAATTTATTGTGATATTTTTTGTGAATTAGTATATTCAAGTTTGGTAGTTTAGTGAAACAGTATTTAATGTGTATAAAATCCGGAAAGAATCCGAAAACCGCGTTCAAACCCGACTGAGAAAACCCAAAAAAATAAAGTAACAAAAGTAAAAACAAATCCGGTAACATAATATAACATGGGCAAAATCAACGGAAATTAAGTTAAAGAATAATTTATCTACCATCACCAAATTTGTGTTGGTTTTGCAAATGTTGGAAACTTAGAGTGAATATAAACAACATTTTCTTGGTCCACTGGAGTTGGTCTTACCGAAAAAAGAAAAACCGATAAAAAATTAGGCTAACCAGCTGTTGGACAAGTGTCATCATCCCATGAATGTGCATGCATATGCCTTTCCCCTCTATTATAAATTTCAGCCCAAAAAGGCCAAGGGGAGCTAACTACAAACAGAGAAAGCAGTTGTTCTTCTGACCCTTCATTTTCAGAGAGATTTGTGTACCATTTTGCACAATTATCAGAGCTTCAATCATGGAGGGACACGAGCATATAAAAAACGGGTTTCTGAGAGCAGATCAGATCGATCTGAAGAGCTTAGACGAACAATTACAGAGGCATTTAAGCACCACCACCTCTTCTGCTACCACTATCAGAAGAGCAAGAAGTTTCGACAAGAACACCAACATCAACCTCAATATTACCGGCATTAATTTCAATAATCCTTCGTATACTCATCAAAAACCACATCATCTTCATCAACAAAATCAGCACGGAGATGGTGGAGGAGTAAATCATGATCATAATACACCTTCTAGGTTGAGGATTGATACTAATACTAATAGGCAGAGGCAAGATTGGGAGATCGATCCTTCGAAACTAGTTATCAAATCTGTTATAGCTCGTGGCTCCTTCGGTACTGTTCATCGCGGCCTTTACGATGGTCTCGATGTTGCAGGTATGCATCACCTCTTGCACACTAACTATTTGTGTAACAATTCATTTGAATTTTGGTTTTTAATTTGATGAGTTTATAGTAAGTATGCCAACTAATCAACGGCTCTTGTTGGATTTTTATCAAACACTTTATGTGCATGTTCTCTGCTGTCGATGATGATCTTTAAACCATTCAACTGGATTCTTAATTTGCTGAATTTATGCTAAGTAAACCAATTAGTTTTGTTTAAAAAAAACCCTGTTAATTAATTGCTCTTTTTGAATTTATCTCAAACACTTTATGTGCGGTTTCTTCACTCTGTTTGATGATACTCTCTATTGGATTTTCAATCTCAATTTGCTGAATTATGGGAAGTATTCCAATTAGTTAACGGTTCTCGTTGAATTTTTTATCAATGCATATCATTTTTTCGGTTTGATGTTACTCTATGAACCATTCATCTGGCTTTTCATTCTTAAAATTATTGAATTTATCGCAAGTATACCATATTGAATTTATCGCAAGTATACCAATAATTAACTGTTCTTGTTGAACTTTTATCGAACACCTTATGTGCACTTTCTTCTCCTTGGTTAATGATACTGTATAGTGTATAAGAACTGAATTTGGATGGCTATATGAACCGCTAATTGTTCAATTTATCAATACCAATTTCAAAATTTGAAGTTATAATTCAAAATTCTTTAACAATTCAGGCAAATAGCCAACATGTGCCTTAAAGTTATGAGGAGACTTTACTACCGAAAGTCCAACTCACGAGATAGACCTGATCTACAGTTGGCCACTTTTTCTTCGTTATGTAGTTGCTTTAAGCTAACTTTTTTGATTCTATTATCATCTACCCAAATCAAGTGGTTTTCTATGTGTTTTGAGTTTGACATGTGAAATTTATGTGAAGGAGAATTAAAGGTGTATGACTTTTCTTCCAAAACAAATTTGGGTATTTATGTTGCCATAGTTTCTAATTTTCTATCATGTTCAAGATCATGAAAAAAAATCAACAATAAAGAAAAAAAAGAAAGAAAAAGAACCAAACGATAGCAAAAGAAATAAACATAAAGTTAACTAATAACCGAAAGTAGAGGTGATAAAGCTCACTTGTTTACCTCAAAATTGGTCCAGCTGGCAAATTTTGAAATGATTAGCTTACAATAAAAGGGATCAAATGAGTTTAATATTGTATTTAAATGCTCACAACTTCATAAATCATTTTCTTTTAAAAAAAACTTATTTAGTAGTATGGTTTTAATCGTATTTGACATATTAATCGATTATAATTTGTTTTGACTGATTATCTAATTTGTTTGATCTCAGACTGCATCAATAAAATATATTTGTTTTGACTGATTATCCAATTTGTTTGACCTCCATTGAGTCATCTATAACAGAAAGCAATTATTTTATACCATATATTTATTGTTGAAGTAAAGTAATCACTAAGTATGGGTGGAGATGGCAAAATTTTATATAATATCATAGAAAAACTTTAACAAACATTAAAACAAGTAAATTTAGAAACACGTTAAAAACTTCTATAATTTTATGACACTAAGCAAGATTCATAACAAAAAATAATATATAAAAATTGATGTGGATAAAAGACAATATCTTAATGTTTTGGGTTTCCAATGTAACTGTCAATCCGTGAACCTTAATCGAATCGTTTTTTTTTTCCAAGTTCGTATAACCTCACCCAAAATTGTAAAAGGAAAAAAAAAAAAAAAAAAGACGGCGCGGTTGCCTAAGAAATAAATAAATAATCGATATTCATTTGTTTCACTTAATTTATGTATGCAATAATACAATATATATTTATTGTTTTGAGTTTGCACCCGCTTAAATATATTATTAGTTCCAACCCGTGCATATCCTTAATTTTTTGTTTCTTTTTTTTTTTTTGGGAAATTTCCATAACGTAAAAACAAGGTAATTGTTTAGTATCCTTAAACAAACAAATAATAATTGTTTGCATTAGCAAGTCTAATTTGTTTTTTTTTTCTTTTAATCTTGAGTTAAACTTCTTGATTGGGGTGAAGAAGGTCATAGAACAGATGCTGAAATATCTTCATTAAGAGCCGCTTTCACACAAGAAGTTGTTGTGTGGCACAAACTTGACCATCCTAATGTAACCAAGGTAACATTTCATTATTACAAAAAACATAATTTAGATATGTATATAGCCATTTCAAATATTTTTTATTTTACATTATAAAAACGTAATAATTTATATATTACTGTTAAATTTGGTTAGTTCATAGGGGCGACAATGGGCACATCAGAATTAAATATACAGGCAGACAACGGTCATTTTGGTGTGCCACGTAACTCATGTTGTGTAGTTGTGGAATATCTTCCTGGTGGTGCTCTTAAATCTTTTTTAATAAAAAATCGAAGAAGGAAATTGGCTTTTAAAGTTGTCATGCAACTAGCACTTGATCTTGCTAGAGGGTACGCAAAAAATGTTACTTTTGTTAGATTAAATGGCTCAAAAATATGTGTTGCGTGTATCGGTGAAATAATGGAAATATGTTGTGAATAATTTGTAGGCTAAATTATCTTCACACAAAGAAGATTGTCCATAGAGATGTTAAAACAGAAAATATGCTTTTGGACAAAACCCGAACCTTAAAAATTGCTGACTTTGGGGTTGCTCGTGTAGAGGCATCGAACCCAAATGATATGACTGGTGAAACCGGTACGCTTGGTTACATGGCACCAGAGGTATTTAGTTTATGTATAGTTATTAATTCAACATTCAAATATTGAAAAACACTTTAATTTCATCAATACATGGATTTAGTCACTTTAACTAGTTTTTAATCATTATGCATTCTTTTACTTGTATAAAAAGCTGATTTGTTGGTTATCTGGTTTTGAAAAATAACAAAATATAGAAGAACAGAAGAACAAAACGTATTTTCAATATTTAATAAATTTAGGTACTAAATGGTTAATTTTTTTAATTATTATAATAATACTTCAGTTGCTAAATCATTAAAAGAATGGATTTATGTTATGATTTTCTTTATTTTGCACTCATATTAATTTCAGGTAAGAAAACAAAAAAGCTTTTTAATAATTTGAGACCAACATAAGGTATATAGCAGATTGGGCTATTTGGATAGTTTTGGGCTGTTTTGGAGTAGATTGTTTAGGACTAAACTCTTTTCAATATGATTGGATTGTCATTTGTAACCTTCTAATTGATTTTAGTGCTAAACAATGACTTAAATAAAAAGAATCATATTATTCGTGGTTTTCTACAAAACTAAATTTGATAATGGTTTTTCAAGTAAAATAATGAAAATTGAAAAACATTTCTGAAATTTGCCCTTGATAAAATGATAAAATTAGGAGTGTTTTTTGTTTATTTTGCCATCGTGCTTGTTATAGTTGGTTAAATGGATTTTTTAAATTGACATGGACACAGGTTTTAAATGGCAGCGCATATAACAGAAAATGCGACGTGTATAGTTTCGGGATTTGTCTATGGGAAATATACTGCTGCGACATGCCTTATCCCGATCTTAGTTTCTCCGAAGTCACATCAGCAGTTGTTCGCCAGGTATTTATAACCAATAAAACACACAAAAATCATAAAACTCTATTAAATTCATCTATAAATAACAAAATACCGAAATATTTAGTTTTTTTTTTTAATAAATTGTCTACAGAATTTGAGGCCGGAAATACCTCGTTGCTGCCCTAACTCACTTGCAACCGTTATGAAAAGATGTTGGGACGCAAATCCCGACAGGCGGCCGGAAATGGACGAGGTGGTCGCCATGTTGGAGGCCATCGACACTTCAAAAGGCGGTGGAATGATTCCCGGAGATCAACAACAAGGATGTTTCTGTTTTAACCGGACCCGAGGCCCATAACGTGAGTTAATTTTAATCTCTCTTTCTCCCAAAAAGTCCAGTTTTTCTTTTACTGTTCGTACAGTATAATTACCATACATATCTTTTTTACTGTTTGTATAGTATATTTATCAACTAAAAATAGCTACTCGTGTACTTGGTTAAAATTTAAGAAGAGTTTGGTATCTTTGTATATGTTGTAGTAATTATCCCTGTTTATTGTTTCAATACTTCACTGGTAAGAGTTGTTTAATACTTGTTGATGGAGTAAAAACTGACTGAGCCAATGACTGACCTAGTCAGACTTATCCTGAAGTTGACCGGATAAGAGTTAAATTTTAAAGTTTAGGACCGATGCAAAGGTAAATTTTAGTTATCAAACAGTCTGACTCAGACCGAGTCAGTCGTAACCTCTTACTGGACTAGTAAGACAAATCACACAGCCCCTAAGTGACATTTGGTCCAACCACTAATTTGGGGCTGATCTAGGCCCAAAAACCGGTAAAACAAAGGCCCGTTAAGGGAGACCCAGTTACAGTCCTAGAAGGCCTGGTTTAAAGGCACGTTATGAAGAAATGGTTTCGAGTCCGCTTAGTAGATGGAATTGTTAATATAATTTTATTTCTATTATTTATGTTTGATTTTTTTTAAATAGTTTATGAGACCCGGACATTGGGTTGGATACTTGAGGCCCGGTTAACGACCCACTACACCGGTTAGACATTTTGAGGACCAGACCCGATTATGAATCTTTGGTTGTACTCGGGACCGGTTTATCATCTTCTTTTCTTAAAATAGAAATTGGTGGACATAATACATATGCATTGCATTTTATATGGAATCTTTGGACTCGATTATTACGGTTTAAGTATAAATGAAAGTTAGGCGGGTCATGTGATTTGAGGGAGCCGGATAAAACTGAGTTATGTATTTTAATATGGTTTCTCATATTTTAAGTATTTATAAATAAATAATATCTTAATAACGACTTAACACTATATCAAGAAAATAATAATGTAGCTTCTCAAAAGATTGTGAGGAACTTTGTACGTTTGATTCAAATATAAAACCTTTAAAGTGTTTCTAGTTTGGCTTCAAAAATATACATAACATATAATATGGTGCATCCTATTTATATAATGTTTTACCAAAAATATACATAACATATAATATCTTGCAACAAAAATGAGTAATGTTGACAAACTTTAAATTCAATGAGAAAGATACACAAGTATAGGACATGATTGAACTTGTCAAAGGCATGGAAGGCGACCACCATATCGGCCTCATAAGTCATACCCAAACACGATCATTTCAATGTGACATCAAATTAAGTTCATGTCAATCTTTATCGATGTAATCCACGCTTCTAATGGTGGAGGGGGCAAACACTTGGTTTCAAGTCTGTCCATGGAACTCAAGAGCTCTCTTAAATTGTTAGCCATGGTAATCAAGACGCATGACCTACTGTTAACAACTAATTGTTGGAGGTCCTTGAGTGATGCGATCAATATTGGGATCTCTAAGGTACACATACGACCTCGCAAATGGTTAAACCAATGAATGATGTCCATGGTACAACTGTCAACTAATTTGTGTGGATTGTGCTCTAAGGCTAAAGGGTGTGCATGACAACCATGACAACCCAAGACACCCGCCATGTCAGCGCCATGTCATCAGGATTCCCAAGACTTCCGCTAGGAGTGTACAATACTCCCATGACTTCCGTTTTATTTTCCACGTCACATTTTTAATTTATGTTTTTTGTAATTAAATCAAACATTAAAAATTAATTAAAACCCACAATATTCAAATTAAAAATAAAAAACATTACATAAAAATAAAAATAAAAAACGACATTGCATGAAATTAAAAAAAAAACATAAAAAAAAACAATTCCTAAATTTTAAAAAAAATCATTAAAAAAACGACATTTCCTAAATTTTTAAAAAAAAACTACTTCTTCAAATATTTGTTGCGTGCTTTTTCCGTCATCAATCGGATAGCTTCGAGGTCCTCTTCGGTCCCGGATCAGCTAAACAACACATAATCCAACCGCGATTCCGCAATTTTGTCGTGGCGGTGGAATTGTTCAACGAGACGGTCGACCTTTTCGACGACATCGTCTTTCAAAGACGAGCCGAAGGCATCTCGGCTTGCTCGTTTCACTCGGTCGCGGCCGATGGGGCGTCTAGGCGGAGGCATCTCGGGTTCCGGTTCGTCGTCGTCATTGAGATCGATCGAGTCTCGAGCGTCGGATATGTCGTCATCCGGGGTCCTCCCACGTTTGGAACCCGAGCTCGAGCGAGGGAAATCGGGAGTTAGTAGCCATTTAGGACCGGTACGCATTAACTCCCAACTTCGCATATGCTTAAACGCTTTCCCGACAACTCGAGCATATTGTTCCAATGCCGTTTTGAAAATCCCGTAATCGTTTTCGCCACTTCGTCACATGTTGACCAAATTGTTGTAAATGCCGTTGAAATTGGTGCATTCGACACAAAGTTTTCGCCACTTCCCCGTAATACTGTCGTTGTTTCGGTACACCCCACGACCCATCGCCTCGTGATAGTGGTCTAAAATGCGTTCCCACAACGCTTTGGAACTTTGGCTATTTCCTTTTCCCCGAATCCATGGAAATAGCGAGCCACGATTTGACCACTTGAACCTCTTCGTCGGTCGTCCAAGGAACCTTCGCCTCTTGTGCGTTTCGCGTTTTGTGAAGGGTTTCTATGCAATCAATGAACACAAAAATACCTAAGGTTCACATGCAACCCTAATATTGATCTATGTTTTCTTCTATGAAGATTAGAACTAAGAACCTAAAGGAAACAATTCAATTCTAAAGAACAATTAGAAAAACCAACCTTTGATCTTATGATCATTTTCAAGCAGCAGCAAAAGTATCCTGCCTCAAATGCAAGTCACACCTAAGGGATGGAAGAATCAGTCCAGTAGAGTGAATCCAGAGAGAAGATGGCGTGAAGAATGAGATGCCAGGGGGTTCATTTTATAGCCTCCTAGGGTAACACCTGAAACCCTAAGGAGCCTCCAATTGGACAAGGCTTTTGACCACTTGGACCAGGCTTACCAAAACCCTAATTAGGGTTTCGCCAAACCCTGGAGAAGCCTCCAGGGTGGCGCCATTTTGGCCCCTGGTTTACCTGGCCAGTTATTCAACTATTGAATAAATGCCAAACCAGTCCCTGCACATTTTAATTAATTAATTTAATCTCTAAATTAAATCCAATTAATTCTAGATTAAATCTCAATTAATTAATATAGTTTCTAATTAATATATTAACACTTAAATATATTAATAAACCATATACTTAATTTCTATTGATTTATTATACAATTAATAAATCAACTATTCTCTCTACTGAACTATATATCTATCCTCCACCCATGAGGGCAACCCAAATAGACTTTGCTTTTAATCATAAGATAAACACAATTATAAGTCATGGCTTAGACACCTAATCCAACAGTCTCCCACTTGGATAAGTCTATGACTTTAATTGTCCGAACTCTGACCTAGTCAGTTCTGTCCAAAGATAAGTGATCTGATGATCCTCCGTCCAACAGGATATTTTCAGGCTCAAGACATGGATTAACATCAATCTTGGTCTGACACTCTGTTTCTTGATTTCTGATTTGCATATGACTTTAGAGACTACTAATTAAACACATTAATTAAGTCCCGGTTGGCCAACACTTTCAGTCAACTTCTAAATCATCGAGAGGCCTATAGATATCTGTTTCCCATCGGGTCATGGAACGGATAAGTTTTGACTCATATGTCCATAACTTTTACGGGTCCAAATACATACAACAATGCGTTTTATAGCACCGAGTTACTGGCGCGATTTCGTATTGTCAATAAGCACTTGTATCGCAAATAATAGATCATATCTCTCCACTTAAAGATCACCGGATGTTATCATCTTAACATTGCTCGTGATATAATCCATGAAGCAATCTGTTAAGCGCGGGTTTATCCAATACTCAAATCTTTATTTCTAAGTACTCATGAACGTTGCAGCAGTCTTACTGCAATGTCTAACTCTTTAGACAGTCTGCAACCAATTCATGACAGTCTTAGTTCATACTTACTTCCTAACAGCATGATCGACTGTAGAGTTTTAAATAATCTAATTATTAAGGAAGTTAAACATGCAAATATAGAAACACAGAAATAAACAATTGACAAAGGCAGTAGCAATACTCATTTATAAATCTCTATTATAAAATCACCGAGTCAATTACATTTATATTGTTACAAGTTTATAATCTATCTAATTACTAAAACTAACATCATCCTTCAATCCAATGCTCTGAGCATGCTGATTGTGCTTGATCCTATTCAGAGCCTTAGTCAAAGGATCTGCAGGATTGTCCTCGGATGACACTCGCTTAACCAGTAAGTGCCCTTCTTCTATTTGATGTCGAATGTAGTGGTACTTTCTTTCGATATGCCTAGACTTTCCATGGTCTCGCGGTTCCTTTGCCAAGGCGACTGCTCCTTCATTATCGCAGAAAAGTTCCACCGGCTCCTGAATGCTCGGGACAACTCCAAGATCCCCGATGAAATTCTTCAGCCAAGCCGCCTCTTTAGACGCTTCACTCGCTGCGATGTACTCTGATTCGCACGTTGAATCAGCCACCGTTTCCTGCTTGGAACTTTTCCAAGTGACCGCTCCACCGTTCAAAAGAAATACCCAGCTCGACTGGGACCGTCCACTGTCCCTATCTGTCTGGAAACTGGCATCTGTATATCCACTCACTTTGAACTCATCACTGCCACCAAGGACTAATACCATATTCTTTGTCCTTCGCAGATACTTGAGTATGTTCTTGACTGCAATCCAATGTGCTTTTCCAGGATTTCCCTGGTACCGACTAACCATGCTTAGTGCATAGGATACGTCGGGACGAGTACATGTCATAGCATACATGATCGATCCTACTGCCGAAGCATAAGGTACCCGACTCATTTCAGCTATTTCCTGATCGGTACTCGGACTTTGAGTCTTACTCAATTTAACACCACTTAGGATTGGTAACTCTCCCCTTTTGGAACTTTCCATGTTAAACCTCTTTAACACCTTTTCCAAATATGTACACTGGCTTAGGCCTATCAATTTTCTCTTTCTATCTCTAAGTATTCTTATCCCGAGAATATAAGCAGCTTCCCCTAGGTCTTTCATGGCGAAACACTTCCCGAGCCAAGCCTTAACATTCTGCAAGGTCGGAATGTCGTTTCCCATGAGCAGTATGTCATCAACATACAGCACCAGGAAAGTGACTATACTCCCACTAGCCTTGACATATACACAGGACTCATCTTCACTCCTAGAGAAGCCAAACTCTTTGACTTTCTCATGGAAGCAAAGATTCCAACTGCGAGATGCTTGCTTCAACCCGTAGATTGATCTTTCAAGCTTACATACTTTATCAAGGTGCTTAGTGTCTACAAAACCTTCTGGCTGACTCATGTAAACATCTTTAGTCAGTTTCCCGTTAAGGAAAGCGGTTTTGACATCCATCTGCCAGATTTCATAATCATGAAACGCAGCTATGGCAAGCATTATCCTGATTGACTTAATCTTGGCTACTGGTGAGAAGGTTTCATCATAGTCAACCCCCGGGGTTTGAGTGAATCCCTTCGCAACCAGCCGAGCTTTATAAGTATGCACTTTTCCATCCATGTCAGTCTTCTTTTTGAAGATCCACTTGCATCCGACTGTCTTTCGACCCGGTAGATTGTCAACCAAGTTCCAAACTTGATTGTCATACGCGGACTTTATCTCGCTGTCCATTGCCTCTTTCCATTTTGCAGACTCGGGGCCTGCCACTGCTTCACGGTAGTTAGCTGGCTCATCCAAATTAGTCAATGTACGATCACTGACTAACGTGTCTCCGTCCGAAGTAATATGGAAGCCATAGAATTCGGACGGTATGCTAACTCTACCTGAACGCCTTAGGGGCAACGAAATGTCGGCGGGTCCAATAGGAACTTCTTCCTCATGTTGGTTGCTAGTTTCTTCCAAGGTTGTTTCATCGGGCGTCTCCTGAATTTCTTCGAGATCGATCGTACTCCCACTGTCCTCTTTGGATATGAGTTCGCTCTCTCGAAAGAACCCCCGTCTCGCTACAAAGACCACGTCCTCGCTTTGTCTGTAGAACAAGTATCCAAAAGACTGTTTCGGGTATCCGATGAAGTAACACCTCTCACTTCTTTCTGCGAGCTTATCTGAAGTATCTCGTCTCACGAATGCTTCACAGCCCCAGACTTTGATGTGTGCCAACGAGGGAACTTTCCTCGTCCACATCTCGTGCGGTGTTTTCGCAACCTTCTTGGTTGGGACAAGATTTAGGATATGGGCGGCAGTCTCTAAGGCATACCCCCAGAAATAGATTGGAAGTGAGGCTCGACTCATCATGGAACGAACCATGTCCAACAAGGTTCGGTTTCGTCTCTCTATAACACCATTCAGCTGAGGTGTTCTTGGAGGCGACAATTGTGAAACAATTCCACATTCCTTGAGGTAATCGAGAAACTCGATACTAAGATACTCACCGCCTTTGTCGGATCTAAGCATCTTTATCTTTCTGCCCTATTGATTTTCTGCTTCATTCTTAAACTCTTTGAACTTTTCAAAGGTGTCCGACTTATTCTTGATTAAGTAGAAATATCCATATCTACTAAAATCGTTGGTAAAGGTCACATAGAACCGCATGCCATCTTTAGTGGTTGTTCTGAAGGGACCACACACATCTGTGTGTATGATATCCAACAGACCTTCACCTCTTTCAAAGGAACCTTTGAATGGTGATTTCGTCATCTTGCCAAGTAAGCAAGATTCGCATACATCATCTGACCCGAGGTCGAATGATTCCAACACTCCATCCTTTTGGAGTTGGGCGATGCGTTTCTTGTTTATATGGCCAAGGCGACAATGCCACAGACATGCCTTTTCTATACCGCTTGAAGCATCAATAGTTAACACATTTTTACCATAATTGTCAACACACATAATAGATTCATACACTCCATCACAAGGCACATCATTAAATATAAAAACATCATTTTTGAAAACTGAAATTGAACCATTCAATTTATTAAACTCATAGTAAAAACCTTGTCTGAACAATGCATGAAATGAAATTATGTTCTTTGCCATATCTGGCGCATAGCAACAATTATGTAAATCTAATCTAACTCCACTGCTCAGCATCAGTCCATAAACACCAATCTTGGTAACAGGTGACGTTCGCCTATTGCCCATGTCCAGGTTCAGTCTGCCATGCTCCAGTTCCCTACTTTCCTCTAGGCCCTGCAAATCAGAACAGATATGAAAACCACATCCTGTATCAAGGACCCATGAACGGGAAAAAGATGAGTTATTAGATACAGAATACGTACCTGCCTGTGACGGTTTTACTTTACCGTCCTTCACATCCTGCAGATACGTTGGGCAGCTCCTCTTCCAATGACCCTTCTGCTTGCAGTAAAAGCAGTCGGCCTCTTTGGGGTTCCGAACATGTGGAATTCCGGAAGACTTACCTTTCGGGGCACCGCTAGATGACCCGACGTGAGTCGTTTCCCTCCGGTTCTGCTTAGGAGGACCTTTCCGTTTCTTTCCCTTTCCGGATCCAATAGCCAGGACAGGCGGGTTGACAGGGAGCACAGCTTTTCCCTTCATCCCGTCCTCAACCGTCCGAAGCATGCGGTGTAACTCAGCTAGGTTTGCCTGGTTGTTGTTCAAATGATACGCTAGTGTGAACTGGGTAAGGAGTTCAGCACTATGTCAACTACTAAATCCTCATGAACCGGCATTTCCAGCTTTCTAAGCCTTTCCACGTAACCATGCATCCTCTGCACATGTGTACTGATGGACTCGCCCTCTTTGGGCTTGCTGTTAGTGAAAGCTTTTACAACCTCACGCCTTTCGATGCGCTCTTGCTTGCGGAACCTTTCCGCGAGCTCTTTGTGCATCTCGTAAGGCCAATAGTCCTCATAGATACGCTGCAGTTCAGGGTTCATAGTAGCGATCATGATGCAAGCCACTTTGGTTGCATCATCAGAGTGTTTAGTGTATGCAGCGATTTCCTCGGGAGTAGCGGTTTCAGTGTCCACATCAACAAGCTCGGTTTCTAGAACATACTCTTTATATTCAAACCTTAGAGCCATTTTGATGTTACGGATCCAGTCATTGTAGTTGGTGCTGTCCAACGTCACCTTTGAGCATAATGACAGAATCGAGGTGACACTACCAGGATTTGAGTGGGGAACGGATTGGTCAGAAGACATCTGAACAAGAAGAAGGTAGTTTTAATTAGATATAATAATAATAATAACCCTTATATTCACCCAAGAACAAATATAAGGCTAGGATCCTACAATAACAATCTACAATACCGAAAAGGGATGCCGTAATCAATATTGCAAATTTTACAAGGTATGCGAATGACGATTCAGCCAATTCCACCGCGGAAATATAATCATATTATAATGGAATTCCTAGTTTCTTTGAGATTTATCGAACTGTTCGATAGCATGTTTTAATCTCGGGAATGCCCCACTGTTTGAGACTGGGATACCGAGGATCACAAACCGGGTGTGAATAACCATGCAAATTGCTTGGTACTCTTGAAGTCAATTGTCATCTCTAATTAACGTGCCGGTAAACCACACACGCTCCGTTAATAATGACAAAATCAAGAAACCCATTGCGACTCTTTGCAGACCCCAGTTGGCGTGCCAGTAAACCACACACGCTCCACCAACGTTCCACAAAGTGCAATGTGCAATTTCATGGATTAGCACCAATTCACATTTTTAACCTAAAGTAACTAGATTGGGATTTGTTTAGGGTTCTAGTACTTTCAATTATAGCATTATACTTTTAAGAGGCTTAGCGGTTCTATCACACCCGTTCGGCTAACGACACTCGACTGACCAGGAGAGCGGTGGGTAAGAGTAGATACCCATTAGACTAACATTTTATAGTCAGTCGCCTTATACCCTCTTTATAGGACAGTTTTGTGAATGAGGCTTACTAGCGGTAGACTAACCAATTTTCTTATACATATTAAATTAACTTTTAATTTTAAATACATATAAGATATATTTTAATCTCATTAAAATATTTTAGAATTAATTAAGTTCTAATTTTCGCAAATTATACAATTTTATTGAAAATTTTAATTAATTCTTTAAACTGATTTAATTGATCTTTTAATTAATCAATTAATTAAACTAATTAAATCTAGGTTACAGATTACCAATTAATCAAATTAATTAATCTGTATTGGTCCAATGTTTTTCGAGATTCACAAGCCAAACAAAAAGGGTTCAAGTTATTTTAGTTGATTTAGTTATAAAAAATAACAACACACAAAGAAGGCAAGCAAATCAAGCATTCAAGGGAGGGGACCATAAGGGTGGCGGCTAGGGTTAAGAAACCCTAGCCAAAAATCTCGATCCAAGGCCTAGCCTTGTGATGTTCATCGCAAAAACACCAAGGCACAAAACAATTTATGCAGTTCATAATCAAATCATAAGAAAACAAGCTAGCTCTGATACCACTGAAGAGTTTCTATGCAATCAATGAACACAAAAATACCTAAGGTTCACATGCAACCCTAATATTGATCTATGTTTTCTTCTATGAAGATTAGAACTAAGAACCTAAAGGAAACAATTCAATTCTAAAGAACAATTAGAAAAACCAACCTTTGATCTTATGATCCTTTTCAAGCAGCAGCAAAAGTATCCTGCCTCAAATGCAAGTCACACCCAAGGGATGGAAGAATCAGTCCAGCAGAGTGAATCCAGAGAGAAGATGGCGTGAAGAATGAGATGCCAGGGGGTTCCTTTTATAGCCTCCTAGGGTTACACCTGAAACCCTAAGGAGCCTCCAATTGGACAAGGCTTTTGACCACTTGGACCAGGCTTACCAAAACCCTAATTAGGGTTTCGCCAAACCCTGGAGAAGCCTCCAAGGTGGCGCCATTTTGGCCCCTGGTTTTACCTGACCAGTTATTCAACTATTGAATAAATGCCAAACCAGTCCCTGCACCATTTAATTAATTAATTTAATCTCTAAATTAAATCCAATTAATTCTAGATTAAATATCAATTAATTAATATAGTTTCTAATTAATATATTAACACTTAAATATATTAATAAACCATATACTTAATTTCTATTGATTTATTATACAATTAATAAATCAACTATTCTCTCTACTGAACTATATATCTATCCTCCACCCATGAGGGCAACCCAAATGGACTTTGCTTTTAATCATAAGATAAATACAATTATAAGTCATGGCTTAGACACCTATTCCAACATTTTGTTCCTTTGACTATTATTTTTCTTTTTCTTTTTGGAGGAATACACAGGGGGTTGTTCGGATCGTTCTCCGTATTTTTCAATGTGAAAATAAGTGTGTAAAAAGATGAGATAAGTAGTTTGTGTGTAAAAATGAGTGAAAATGAGTGTATATTTATAGTTTGTAAAAAGAATTGTTTTTTTACCCCAACGGCAAGCCAAACGGCTAGAAATTTTGAATTACCAACGTCTTCATGCGTCTTGCAATTGAGTACCCCTGGACGCAGAACATGGAGAACGCAGGGGGGCGGTCTTTGCCGCGTCTTCCTTGCTGAGGTGGAGAATGCGGGTCCTCCGCGTGTGGCACACCCCTCGGCCTAAGGCAAAAGGGTGTGCATGACTTCCATGACAACCCAAGACACCCGCCACATCAGCGTCATGTCACCATGACTCCCAAGACTTCCGCTAGGGGTGTGCAAGTCTCCCATGACTTCCGTTTTATTTTCCACGTCGCATTTTTAATTTACGTTTTTTAAATTTAATCAAACATTAAAAATTAATTAAAACCCACAATATTCTAATTAAAAATAAAAGACATTACATAAAAAAAAAAAAAACAACATTGCATGAAATTAAAAAAAAAAACATTAAAAAAAACCACATTTCCTAAATTTAAAAAAAACTACTTCTTCAAATATTTTTTGCGTGCTTTTTTCGTCATCAATCGGATAGCTTCGAGGTATTCTTCGGTCCCGGATCGGCTAAACAACACATAATCCAACCGCGATTTTGCAATTTTGTTGTGGCGGTGGAATTGTTCAACGAGACGGTCGACCTTTTCGACGACATCATCTTTCGAAGACGAGCCGAAGGCATCTCGGCTTGCTCGTTTCGCCCGGTCGCGGCCGATGGGGCGTCTAGGCGGAGGCATCTCGGGTTCCGGTTCGTCGTCGTCATTGAGATCGATCGAGTCTCGAGCGTCGGAAAGGTCGTCATCCGGGGTCCTCCCACGGAACCCGAGCTCGAGAGAGTGGAATCGGGAGTTAGTAGCCATTTAGGACCGGTACGCATTAACTCCCAACTTCGCATATGCTTAAACGCTCTCCCGACAACTCGAGCATATTGTTCCATTGTCGTTTTGAAAATCCCGTAATCGTTTTTGCCACTTCGTCGCATGTTGACCAAATTGTTGTAAATTCCGTTGAACTTGGTGCATTCGACACGAAGTTTCCGCCACTTCCCCGTAATACCGTCGTTGTTTCGGTACGCCCACGACCCATCGCCTCATGATAATGTTCTAAAATGCATTCCCACAACGCTTTGGAACTTTGGCTATTTCCTTTTCTCGAATCCATGGAAATAGCGAGCACGGGGCCTCCGCATGTGACACACCCCTCGGCCTAAGCATGCCACTTAAGATATTGTCAGAACGGACTACGGAGTGGATTGTTGTGACTGAAAAACCAAATATTAGTCCACTTAGGCCCTCAGGTGTGCCCTCTCACCATAACTCATTTTTTGTCTGCCACCTCAGCATCCAGTCAGCATTTCTCTCTCTTCGCTTTACCCCCGGAAATGCTCACTTCTCACTACCTCTCACTTTTTAATTTAAAACTAAATTTAAATTAAAATAAAACTAATTATTTTTAAATAAGATAATTCATTAATATATAAAAATTAAATACGAAAATTACATTAAAAATAAAACCTAAAAATTTAAAACACACATTAAACTTAAAATTAAAAAACTACATATTTTAAAAAAAAAACTAGGATCGTCACTCTCATTCTTCCTCCTCGATATCGGGCACCGGCCCCGGCTCAACTCTAGCCCGATAGATCTGCTCGACCAAATCTGCACGAAGGTTGTTATGGATTTCTTTGCTTTGGACCTCGTTTCTATTTTCTAGATATGTCGCCGATCCAATTGGTAGCGGCTCGTATGTTGGCATAACTTCGTCCGGATCATACGTACATGTTGGTTTCCCCTCGTCTTCCAAAATCATATTATGTAATATGATGCATGCGTACATAAGGTTTCGTATATGCCTCGGATCCCAAGCCCGTGACGGGTATTTGATCATGTGAAAAAGCTGTCGAAGAACTCCAAACGCTCGCTCCACATCCTTCCTAGCCGCTTCTTGTGCGACCTTGAACATTTTACGCTTTGGATCCATTGGACATGTGAATGACTTCACAAACACGGCATAATCCCGATATATACCATCGGCTAGATAATACCCGTGTTTGTAGTACGCTCCGTTGACCTAAAACGGACAAAAAGGTGTAACGCCTCTATAAATGTCGTTAAAAATCGGCGATTGGTCGAGCACGTTGAGGTCGTTGTTTGCACCCGAAAAGCCAAAAAACGCATGCCAAATCCATAAATCGTGGGACGCCACTGCCTCGAGGATGATAGAAGGGTGCCGATGATCGCCTCGTGTGAATTGGCCACGCCATGCATTGGGGCAAGCGGCCCACTCCCAATGCATACAGTCAACGCTCCCAAGCATGCCGGGAAAACCATGTTTACTTTCATGCGCGGCGTACAACGTTTGAATGTCGTTCGGCGTTGGTTTTCGCAAATAACGTTTGCCGTAAACATGGATGATAGTGTCCGCGAACTCGTATACACTTTGCCGAACCGTGCGCTCTGACATCTTCAAATACTCGTCCCATAAATCAAATGTGGTGCCGTTGCAATTTGACGAATCGCAGCGGTACATTTTTGTTCCGCCGTGAAATCCCTTTTGTTCCTACCATCGTATTGCAATCGCAATACGAGATTGACTTCGCTCCCATCACGAACTATACGCAAAAATAGTCCCTTGTTCATCCGAAACCGACGCCGAAACTGGTACGTCGAGTACAATTGGTGTTCCGCTAAATAGTCGCGGACAAGGAGATCGTGTGCAGCTTCACGATCTCTGTTTATTGTTGCCCGTCTTGATAACGTATGTTGATTTTGTGAACTTTCTGCGGTGTCGGCGGTTATCTGTGCAACTTGTCGAAGCAATGATGCCGCTTGAACGGTAGCTTCAAGCAACCAACTCTCGTCTTCCGACGAAGACGACGAATCGAAAAGCACCTCGAATCTTGGATCCATTTTTTTTTGTAGTGTGTTCTGTATGTGTAGTTGAAAAATGAGTGATATATATATATATATATATATATATATATATATATATATATATATATATATATATATATATATATATATATATAGGTAAAATAAAAAGTTTTTTTTTTTTTTTAAATTGAAACGGCTATATAGCCGTTGAAGTGGCAACGGGCAAAAAGAGGAAGACGTCGCACGACGCCCACAAGCCGCACAGGCCCGATACTGCGACGACGCCGCATAGAGGGGGCGGTGTTCACCGCGAGTTCGCACCTGCTCGGGCTCCCTCTCGCACTGCACACCGGAAGCCTTACAAATGAAATTAATAGTCGTTATTCAAATGAAACACAAAGTAGTATTCTGCGTAAGCACAATTTTGACCTATATAAAAATATCTAAAGAAGAAAGGAAAGTGTATTGTGACAATTCTCAAAATAGATTATACTTTGTGAATTTGTTTTTTATAAATAATACAATCTCATTTCATTGGCATAACGTAGACATACTCATACTGTTGAACACACACACACACACACACATATATATATATATATATATATATATATATATATATATATATATATATATATATATATATATATATATATATATATATATATATATATATATATATATATATATATATATAAACGTTCAAATGAGAAACACTAAAAGATTGAGAACCGTGAGAACCACTCATTCACACTTTAATAATATCGTATTTTAGAAATTTAACACTAATTTTTTATCAAATTAAAGTTACCAAACATATAAGAATTGATAATTATTCTTTCTTTATTATTAAACATCGACATTGATATGTTTTAAAGAACTTTTTTTTACTTTATCGTATTCACAGTTTAATAACAGGAAATTTTTTTAAATTGTGAATATATTAAAATGTTTTAAAAAAAATAAGAAAAGTGGATAAGTTTGATATATTTTAATATAATAAGCAAGTTTAAAAAGAATTTAAAAAAACGAAAAAATCAAGATATTTAATGTGTGAATATTGATTATCACGATTTTTAATTTTTTATTGGTTCTCATTTGAAACATTTCCTATATATATATATATATATATATATATATATATATATATATATATATATATATATATATATATATATATATATATATATATACATGTATATATATATATATATATATATATATATATATATATATTTATATATATATATATATGGAAAAAAATCTAAATATTTTGACCTAATTTACTTGAAAAAATTACGTATTTTTACATATATTTACATCTTTAATAACGTATTTATGCATTTTTACATGTAATTATTTAAAATATGTAAAAACACTTAAAAATACTTAAAAATAAGCAACATAATAACTTCATAATTACTTACGAATATGAAATCTAAACGAAATTTATAGCAACAAGTATTGGATATCGTTCTTGAACCATGAAATCATTGCTATCAGAACCTAAGTTAAACAAGAAATATTAATAATCATCTAGTTCCATGCAATTCAATTTTGCTCGGTCACTTTCCAGTTTGTCTAGTCACTTTAAGCAAATATACTGAAATCCATATACGTCATTTGGAATAAATACATCAATAAAACATATTTTTTTACATATTTATATGTTTATAAAAGGTATTTATACATGCGTTGTTACGTATATTTTACTTTTTTTAATATTTATACATGATTAAAGACGTATAAATACATTATTAAAGACATATTTATAAGTTTTTTTACGTTATTAAATATGTTATTTTTTAGTATTTTTATAAATACGTAAAAATGCATTTTAAACATATAAATACATTATTAAAAACGTAAATCAACGGGACTAATTTGAAGATAAAACATGTTGAGACTTTTCTGTAAATTGGGCCAAAATTGTAACACCCGGTTTCTCATACAAAGTACACCAAAAAATTTTCAATAATTTACACATCAAAATGGGTATACTTGTAATCAAAGCACGGATCAAGATGTTATCATCACAATAATTACATAAAAGGTCCTTACAATCTTAATCAGGCATTACAAATAAATCTACTTCAATTAAAAGGACAGGCTCTAAGTTGTCCATCTTTCTTTATCACATGCCTTCCCCCATCACAACTATAGATACCTGCAAAACAATAAACAACTCAAGTGTAAGCTAGTAAAGCTTAGTGAGTAATCTCAATCACACTCCACAATCTCTCCCAGTAAACTCTCTCATCATTCTCCTTTGCTAGTCTCATTAGCAATTATTCACTTCCTCTTACTCTGAAATCTGCAAACTTATTAGCTTTACAAACACCAGCTAATTAGTAATAATGTTAAATCAAGAATAAGTATCACAACTGATACTACTCATAAACTCAATCACACACACACACACTCAGATATACTTATTTCACAATCAATTATACTCAATTATAACACCAATCATGTTTGTAGCAATCAAACTCAAAGACTCTTTAATCCACTCATTCTAGTATATACTCTACTTTTATACTCAGTATAGGTTATAACTCCTCTCTTGTTATCCATAGATAACAGAAGCACTCTAACTCTAAGCTAACACAATATCAACATAACACACATATATGTTCAACATGTATATACAACAAGGTATAACTCTTACTCAATTATTCAGAAGTACTTATCTGATATCGGCTTAGTACATGGAACCCCAATTTACGTGTATCGGGCTCCTGTCCTCTAGATTTGGTTATATTACCAAAGTCTAAATCAATTCTCTAAACATCCACAATCATCTCAATAACATCTACCTCAAAGATGTATGAATCAAAAGAGTAGAAAGGAGTATAAACGGTAAATATCAACTCTATATTTACCGAAACCCCCAAATCTGCGGTTCTACTTATTCGACCGTAGAAACTCGACAATACTCTTACCAATAACTCTAAAGGCATCCACTAACAATCTACTAACAACATATATAACAATATATAGTTAAAACACTGAAATCAAAACTAGGGTTTCAAAACCCCCAAAACAAAGAAATCACTCACCTCGACGAATTAGGAATCGAGAACGCGTTTACGGGGTTAGATTGAAGTCTCCCCACGGTTCCTTACTCATCTCCTGGCTCAATTTGGCAGCAAATTGCCTTAGGGAGCTCTGGAACGAATTTTGGTTATGTTTTTCCCGAAATAAGGGTTTGCTTTAACCCCACTGACGCGACCCGCGGCGCGGCCTCTTAAAAACCGCGCCGCGTTGTCAAAACACGACCGTGCTCCAAAAACTCGACCCGTGTAAGTTACGGTATGGCTCCAGTGGTTAAAAACTCGACCCGTGCTTATAAAGCACGACTCACTCACCGGGACGCGACCTCTTAAAACCCGCGGCGCGCTACTGAACACGACCCGTGCTTATAAAGCACGACCCGTGTAACTTACTGCAAGCCTAAAAGGATCACAAAAGTCTCCTACACGACCCGTGTGACATCTTTTGACATTTTTAAAGGTTTAAACTTCTTCCAGATGGGTTTCTAATCACTCGAACTCATACAACAACCTAACTAATCTTAATCACAACAAGATTAGTATAAAATAAGGTTTCAACCTCTTCCCACTCATCAAACAACACATACGTAAAAATCACACCGACCAAAATGTAATAACTCTATCTACCTTATAAAGCATCTCAAAAAAAAAATGTGTCTTACAAAAATATTGGGACTTTATTGATAAAACATGTAGATTTTCCACGTGGCAAAGTAACTTACTGAAAAGGTTAAAATGAGCTAATCTAAAAACATTAGCCGATTTTCTGTCCTTTTTCGTAAATAAAAATTATATTGAGATTTTTTCATAAATTGAGCCAAAATATTGAGACTTTATTGGATATATATATATATATATATATATATATATATATATATATATATATATATATATATATATATATATATATATATATCAAGGTTGTAAAAATCGTTTGGCGGTAGCTTGGCGGTCGAGCAGGGTTAAGAGATTAATCGAGGATTAAACGGAGACCCTAAATTATAAATAAATTTATTCAGAAATAGATAATTATAAAAAAGTATAACTTAGTTTATTCTTATATACACATCAAAAACTATATATTTGTGTATTTTCATTCTTTAATTTTCACTTTTTTTAGTTTTCTTGACTTATTGCACCAATATTTAACAAAAATGAAAATATTCAAAATATTCAAGAAATAACAGAAAAAATAAAAAATGACTGCCGACACTGATTAATCGGCCGCCAAGGCCGATATTTGACTAAACCGCCAAGCCTGACCGATTAGGCCTAATCGTAGTCATTTGTAGACCGCAAAGCGATTAATCGGCCGCTAAGATTGATTTTTGCAACAATGATATATATATATATATATATATATATATATATATATATATATATATATATATATATATATATATATATATATATATATATATATATATATATATATATATATATGATCAAATATAACTTAATAAATATTGTGTAACCTAAATATCGACCATCATTTTAAATCCGGACATGGGCCTAATTGTAACGACCCAAAAATCTCAACCAAAAATATTCATTTATTTCCAAGTTTCAAACATAGCTTTTATTAAAAGTAAAACTGTTTCAACATAATTGTTAAACCAACAGTAGAAAGTACTTGAAAATCATAACATAAAACATCAAAATAAGGTCCCGTGAATGCGATGCGCTGCCGTCAAGCCTTTCCCTTCCCTTTGTCATTAGAAGTACCTGAAATGTTTTAAAATCAACGGGTAAGCACAAACCTTAGTGAGTCCACAAATTACCATACATGCCCACACATTCAACAACCCGTCCTCGAGAACGACCCGACCCTACCCGTGATACAACACCTACGAGCGCCCATCATACAACAGCTATGGGACACGGGGCAGTTCTACCCATCATACAACAGCTATGGGTTCCCGGTTTTGGCCCTGCCCATGATACAACACCGATGGAACAAGGCGATAGTCCAACTCGTGATACAACACCGACGAGTGAACACACATCAGTACTGAGCCCAACAACAGATAATCACAATTATAGAACAAATCATATAACTATAAATAACACACAAGTTGCCTAACATGCAACATCATATAGTAAGGTGATGATACTCACCTGTCTAACAAACAGATCGGAAACTGCTACAATTGATACTTCGAACACGACTAAAGGTATGCAACCCCGGTCTCGAAAGACATGCCTCGAACTTCAAAACCTTCAAAAACATTCCTTGAACACCCTCTAGGTCGTGGAAAATGATTAGGGTTTCTGAACCTCTTTAAATGCGGAAACGAGCATGTATTTATAGGGCTGGAGGCAGTTAGCGTCGCTAACTTTGGTCCTCCTCGAGAATCAGTCCAGTTAATCCTCAAAACGCGCAACACAACAAACCTGATTTCTCGTAACTGAAATGTTAGCGTCGCTAACATATATGTTAGCACCGCTAACATGGGGTTTTCAGCTTTTTGTCGCTTTTAGCCCCCTTTCTTCCATCGTTTACCATTTTTACCCCGTTTGCCCAAAAGTTAAAAGCGTTAAGGTCTGATGAGGCTCTAATCGAGCCTGGAAAGAACTCATTGCTCATTTTCTCAATTCTTTTTCGGGAACGAGTCTTACACTAATAGTAATTGACATATAAATCAATTAAATTTAAATAAATAAAATTCTATAAATCCGGTAACCGACTCGTATAATTACGGAAACTAATTTTTTTCCATAATCTGATTGGTCCACACAATAACACAATAATTATGAGTTTTTGAATAACCTAACACACACACACACACACTCTCTCTCTCTCTCTTTATATATATATATATATATATATATATATATATATATATATATATATATATATATATATATATATATATATATATATATATATATATATATATATATATATATATATATATATATATATATATATATATATATAAGAGACAAGAGCATCACATTCTTTTCTTCTTCCAGCAGAAAACAAGAACTTGAGAAAGATCAATCATAACAGCAGAAAATATGAACAAAACAACTACAACTTATTCTCGATAGGAGAATCAACACAAAAATAAGGATAAACTCATCACAAATATTTCATATACGAATCTATAAAATTTTTGCAAGAATACGAAAATCTTCAAGAACAAAAATGCTAGTCTGGATCTTCTTCGTTGAGTCACGAATGTGACTCTGACACCAATTGTTAGGACCCGTGGTAGCTAGGCAACATGCAAAATAATAAACATCTTAAAGTTAATCAATATGAAATGAAGAATAAACGATGAGTAATTTTGATTTCATAGATAACAAAGAGTAAAATGTAATACATAAAAACATGTGGCTAGGGAAAGTTTTTTCCCACAGAGATCTCTCTGAAATCTAAAGACTACATATTTGGTGCATACAAACAAATTACCACTTCCCTTCCTATTTATAAAAAAATAGAATAATCCTAAATACAAAGGGAATATTCTAGTCTAGCTATAATAGTCATTTATAAGTCTACAAGTAGGAGTGTGTAAAATCGGATATCCCAAATTTCGAATATCCGAAAACTTCGAATAACACATATTGATATCTGAATCCGTATCCAAAATTTCGGATAATGATTCAGATATCATATCAGATATTCGATTTCTTTTTACTTTCTTCAAATTTATTTAATTAGCCTAAAAATCATTTATCGAATAAGTACACCAAAATAAACATTTTCATTTTTATATTATAGTATTAAAAACCAAACCTAGTAATAAGAGTATGAAATAAACAGACAAAACATTTTTCGTATTTGTGGAGTATGTAAAACCATACTAAAATGATATATGGCTTTATATGTTGTCAATTTTTAAATCATTTTATGTATGAGGTATATATGTGTATGTTATTCATTGTGAGTATGTGTGTGTAACTATGTATGTATGTATGTATGTATGTATGTATGTATGTATGATATCCTCTTTTCCATGCTAAATTATAGTAATATATAAGTAAAATAAGAAAAATATATTTTTTCGATTTCGGATATCAGATATCCAAAATATCCAAAATATACAAAATTATCTAAAATCACAATATCCGAATCCGAATTCGAAAGATCAGATATCCGAAAATTCAGATAATTTAGTTATCATTTTCGAAAATTCAAATTAGATATTTGGTTAGCGATATTTTTGAACACCCATGTCTACAAAATCTATCCTAATAGGAGATCTTATGACTTCAATTTTGGATAGTTCTATTTTTAGATAATAACAGATCAAGTGAAGATGTCTACTCCAACATCATGTCATCATCCATTGATTAACAATATCATCTGGTCATAGTTTGTATGTGACCAATTTATGATTCAAGCTGGTGGCTAACACGACTAGAGTTAGTGTCAAATAAAATAATATGACAATAAATATTTTTTTATTACAACACAAAATATTTCTCGAATATACTTAAACATGTTGGTTATTCCCTTTTTAATATATATATATATATATATATATATATATATATATATATATATATATATATATATATATATATATATATATATATATATATATATATATATATAGCTTATTCTAAAACTAATAATTATTGTGTGACTGTGTGGACCAATCAGAATTCCGGAAAAAACAAGTTTTCGTAATTATATGAGTTGGTTACCGGATTTATAAGATTTTATTTATTAAAATTAATTGATTTTTATGTTAATTACTATTATGTTTTGTCCGGATTTAAAATTATTGGTCCATATTTCGTTACAAGGTTTACAATATTTGTCAAGTTACATTTGATCCTAGTTCTATTAATAATTATTGTGTGACTGTGTGGACCAATCAGAATTCCGGAAAAAACAAGTTTTCGTAATTATATGAGTTGGTTACCGGATTTATAAGATTTTATTTATTAAAATTAATTGATTTTTATGTTAATTACTATTATGTTTTGTCCGGATTTAAAATTATTGGTCCATATTTCGTTACAAGGTTTACAATATTTGTCAAGTTACATTTGATCCTAGTTCTCTATATATATATATATATATATATATATATATATATATATATATATATATATATATATATATATATATATATATATGTGTGTGTACATATATATATGTACACACATATATATATATATATATATATATATATACATATATATATATATATATATATATATATATATATATATATATATATGTCCATATATATATATATATATATATATATATATATATATATATATATATACATATATATATATACATATATATATATATATATATATATATATATATATATATATATATATATATATATATATATATATATATATATATATATATATATATATATATAGAGCCAAAAAACACCACATAACCATAGAACCATAGTCTTAGCCGTAGGATTAGAATACACTCAAAAGGGTATGATCCTAAAAAATATAACAACCAAATAAAATATCTAAAATATAGAAGCATGTTAGGTGATTTAAATTCCACTGCTGAAACATATGTTCATCTATGAACATATCTTCATAAATAAAGACATGTATGTAAAGAGAAATATGGTCATAGATGAACACCATATGTTCATAGATGAACATATGTTGATTCATGAACATATCATCACAGCATGAACTTATTGCTTTCATGATTTACGGTATTATTCATTTATGAACATATATGTTCATTGATGAACAAAGTTTCCAACGATGGTTTCAATTATATCGTTAAATTTCATTCATTTATATATAACCGTTGTTCTCCTTAATTTTCATGCATTTATATATGACCGTTGTTCATTTATGAACATATGTTCATAGATGAACAAATGTTCATAGACGAATATATGTTTTAATAGTGGAATTTATAAAATCACGTAACATGTGATGCTGCTATATTTTAGGGATAGGTAAAAAAACCCAATATGCCCTCGCTTGGGTATGATATTCTACATAAGGTGTATATTTTCTTTATGCATCCCTTTTAATCTAATCCATTGATAAAATGATTAACGGTTATAAGGATGGTTCTATGATTAGGTGATATTATTTAGTTCTATATTGAACCTTGCTATATATATATATATATATATATATATATATATATATATATATATATATATATATATATATATATATATATATATATATATATATATATATATATATATATATATATAAAGAGAGAGACAGAGAAAGAGAGAGAGATAGATGTTCAAATAAGAACCATTAAAAGATTAAAACCAAAAAGAGCGAATCTTCGTCATTAAAATTTTTAAATTTTGATCAATGGTAAAAATTAAACAGGGGCACCATGGTCATTTGAGAACTTTAACAAAAAAACTAACACATTAGATCTAAAAATTAGATTGAAACTTCTTACACTAAAAAATATCCCAAACCTCCAAGAACACACATTCATAACCCTAACACAACAACAACCACCTACCGCCACTTGCCGCCTTTTGCACCCGCCACCGACATCCCGCACTACTTGCACCACCTTCTTTTACATTATCAATACACAATAGAAATTTCTATCATTAACTATGATTAATTGGTAATCTTTTTGGACTACATAGGTTTTGAGTGATAGATGATAGCTTGAATGGTACAACGTAAATTCTATTCATGGGTCAGTAGTACTTAAACATCTAAGGGTGTGTTTGACAAAACTAGCTAGAAGTTGTAGCGGGTAGCAGGTAGCTGGAAACTGTAGCTTTTAGTTTGTATATGACTATTCGGAAAAAGTAGCTGAAAGCTTTTAAAATATGTAAAATTACATAAAAGGGCATCTGCGTAAATATTAATTATAGTTTTAATGGTATTCTAGTAATTAATGATGTAATTCGTAGGAACTTTTTGTTAAATGCTACTTCAACTAGCTTTTAAAATAGTAGCGTTTTGTTTAAAATAAAAGCTTTAAGTTCGTGTCACCGAACAAAGTTTTTGGTTTTATTAGAGCTATTTCCTAAACGCTGTGCGCCGAACACGCCCTACGTATATGTACGAGATTAACAGGCGAGTACTGTTATATGTGGTTTAATATGTGATATATATATATATATATATATATATATATATATATATATATATATATATATATATATATATATATATATATATATATATATATTCCATTTTTAGAGCCTAATCTTGTCATGTGTCATCCTTTGGTGAATCTAATTTGTGTTTTCTCGCTCAATATTATTCTTACGTTTTTCAATCGTTTCTATATAAAAAGACTAGGTTAGAAACTCGTGTAACACACGATTGACAATTAAAAAGACTTAGATAAGAAAAATATTATATTTAATCATATATATCAATATATATTGAATATGACAACAACGATGATATATGATAGTATGATGTAGTTGTTTATAAAATATTCTAACAAATAAGATAATGTAGCAGAGTTACGGAGTTACATGTACACAAACAAAAAAATAAATAAATCAGAACTAAAAAATGGAATAATTTTGTACTGTAAGTAATATAGAATTAGTGACATAAGTATAAAATATGTTACTTTAACATAATGACAAAATTACATAAATGGTCAATGTGTTTACCATTTTTATGTGGTTTTGGTCCAAAAACTTTTGGTGATGCACCATTGGTCCAAAATTGAATCTTTTTTGTTTATTGGTCCTACCAATTTGAAAAGATAAATATGAAGGGTTTTCTGCAACTATGAACTAAATAACCTAAGTTCACATGCAACCTATGAGGATCTAAGTTTTCTTCTAATTAAACATATAACAAAATCCTAAAGGCCAGAAAAAATAAACTAAAAGAAAGAAAATAGAAAAACTAACCTTTTAGCGTTTCTTGGAAGCGAAGCAACAAAATTATCTTGCTTCAAATGCAGTCACACCCAAGCCAGGAGAGGGGAGAACGAAATTCTAGAGAGAATATGGAGGAGAATGGCGAGATTTATGAGGCTATAGGGCTCCCTATTTATAGGTTTCAAAAGAAAACAAGATAAACCTTAGAGATAAACCGTTTTTGAATTCAAATTAAGATAAACATTTATCTTATTAATTCAAACTATATATATATATATATATATATATATATATATATATATATATATATATATATATATATACATATATATATATATATATATATATATATATATATATATATATATATATATATATATATATACTAGCTGCGTACCCGCGCAATGCGGCGGTAGCATATTATTTCGTTTCGGCAACAACAAGTTAGGTTTTGGGTTTCAGATTTGTCGCACAAGGGTGTAGGGTAGGAAGTATGAAAGTTCTTTGTATTAAAGCATGAGGTGTTGTATGGAAGTTCAAACTGCTTGAAGGGGAAACAGCAAGTCCTCGGTCAAACAACATGAATAATAGAAACATTTAAATTCAAAGAGGGACATATGGGATAATTTAACTGAAATGAAGTTATTCTCAACCCACTGTTGAGACAATAACAACCTGAATGAAGAGATGACTATTGAATGCATTAGAAATATCACAAATCTAACCCATGACATCGTATTAATCAATAAAAAGCTCATATATGTGCTTCTGTTGAAGGGGGAAGGGGACCTGGCCAAATCAGAAAAATTCAAAAAACAAAGAAGAACATTAAGAGTTCTTGAAAGGATATACAAAAATGAAAGATTTAATGCAATTAACTACCTTTAATTCCATTATATTCCCAACTCACGGACATCGTATTAATAAATTTGAAGTTTTAAAACGGCGACGGCAGATAGTTTTAACTCGGCGACGGCAGATAGTTTCTAGACGACGAAGTAGAATGCATTACTGCGACTAAAATGAAAGTACATTGCATTTAAGACTAAAATTGAGTATATTTGTTAAAATTTTTAACCAGGTTGCATTTTAAACGGAAATTGAGAAGCATGTTGCATTAAAAAAATTAAAACGAAAGGTCATTGCATTATAACGACTAAAATAAAAGTACATTGCATTAAAATGTGAGTTTTTTAACCTAAAACCAGGTTTCATCTTATACAGAAACTGAGAAGTAGAATGCATTATAACAACTAAAATGAATGTACAGTGCATTTAAACGACTAAAATGAACTAAAAATGTTAACAACTTTTAGCCATGTTGCATTTTAAACAAAAACTGTAGGTTGCATTAAAGGACTAAAATGGAAAGTACATTGCATTAAAACGAACCACTAAATTACATTGAAATTTGATTTTTTTAAACCATCATCTGGTTTCATTTTACACAAACTGACAAGTAGGTTGCATTTAAACTACTAAAATACACATCTAAAATCGTGTTTCTATACTACATAAGTTTAATAATACCTATATTAACAACAGGAAGCTTTGCTTCAAGAATGGTGCCACACAGTACCAAGCAATAGCAACATATTTTCATACTAAATATATTCCAGAAAGTAAGTGCATGAAATAAAAAATTAATAATAGTACATTGCTATTTCTTGTATTTAACCAAAAGTAATACATACTAAATGATGTTTCGTTGAACTCTAATATATGCAACTGTCGTCCAAACAATAAAAAATTAAAAAATTACTCCAGATCCTTTTCAGATCAACGGATAAACAACGAAAATACCAAATATCACAAGATCATATTCCCACATTGTTATCGCTTCAAATCAAGAGAGATACTACAAATGAGACGAAATAAATACAAAAGACGTTTGTGCAAATGTTTGATTCCATATGTGCTTAAATGAAAAAAAACATAAATGATTAGTTTTTACAGACATTTGTTTCCAGATCAAATTCGGATAAACACATAAACACCAATCCTGATTCATACCTAGTGCCTGCTTCAAATCTAGAGAACTACTGACGAAATAATTACAAAAATAGTTGGCAAAGGGCACTGCATGATTACGATGGAAGCATTAAGTAATGAAAAGAGCTAGAAATCAACAACAATTTAAAAAGAACTTGCAGATATGCCCTCATTTATTTTTCCCTTCCTTTTTCACAAATGTGAAATGAATTTCTTAGATAGCGAATTAAGGAGGATGCACGTCTCCAATATAATGTGACAAAAGTCATCACGACGATTTGGTAACCGGTAATATCCTAACATGCATCTGTTTTTTATACCTAGTATGACAAGTTGTTCAGCCAAGGAGGATGCACGTCCCCAATATAATGTGACAAAAAACATAAATGCATCACAACTTGTTCCGTGTAGTAGTAAATTTCTAAGTAACACAATTATCTTTAACTCCAAAAGAGTCATGACAGTCCCCTAAGACATTAACATATACAGTTCACTTTGAAGATTATTTAATTTTAAACTTTTCAAATTATTTAAATTTCAAAAACTTTCAAAATGTTCAAATTTCAAAAATTTTCAAATAATTCAAACTTTTCAAAATTATTCAAATTTTCAGACTTTTCAAACTTTTAAAATTATTCAAAAATTTATGATTATTAAATTTTAAAACTTTTCAAAGTAGTTTTCAAATTTTGAAAATCAGAAAATACGAAAAACTTGGGCGGGAGCTAAATTTCAAAATTTTCAAAGTTTTCAAATTTTGAAAATCTGAAAAACTTGGGTGGGAGCTAAGTTTAAAAAATTTCAAAGTTTTCAAATTTTGAAAATACAAAAAGTTTGGGAGGGAGCTAAGTTTCAAAAATATCAAAGTTTTTAAATTTTGAAAATCCGAAAAACTTGGGCGGGAGCTAAGTTTCAAAAATTTCAAAGTTTTCAAAATTAGAAAATCTGAAAAACTTGGGCGGGAGCTAAGTTTAAAAAATTTCAAAGTTTTCAAATTTTTAAAATCAAAAAAGTTTGGGTGGGGGCTAAGTTTCAAAAGGTTTGGGCGGGGGCCAGTCCATTAGTTCCATTAGTTTTCAATCCCTAGGGCAAGACAGTAAAATAATGCCTTAAAACTACAATGCCTTAATATGAATAAAAATGACAGTATGTGCAGTAATAAAAAGAGATGAAAGTAGATTGCTATTAAAAACAAATAAATGAAAGTTTGTTGCTATTTTAAACTCAAATGAAAATTTAGCAAAATAAAATTAAAAATAAATACACATGAATGAATACCAGTTTCTGTTGCATCATTTCCTGGACCGTAAGTCTCAGTCTGTAAGTTCAAATAAAAAAATAACAAATAAATCATAATAGCAAGGGTTTTGTACCTTCAAGATTCATGTTTCATTCCAAATATAAAAACATTTTAGAAATTCATATACAACATAAGTTCCTTAACATGACCAATTTTGTATTATATAATGCTGAAAGCAATTTCATTTTGGGTCAATAAAGCATTAACAACCTATTAACAAAAATCCAATTTGTTAAATAAAAAATAAGTAAAATGTTATTACCATTAATTCATTGATTACAGGAAAAGAAAGTAAATTACCCTAATCGAATCTGAAGGTTCTGAGCCAGATAATGCAGCTTTTCTTACTGCTGCTAGGCTTTCAACTTCATCTGCACAACATTGTGCAATTAGTATTTTTTTATTCAGAAATTAAAAAAACAAATACTATTGAAAACTACACACTTCTCACCAATCAAAACAAATACCAAAGCGTTATCCTCCTCCACCATATCTTGAATTTTTTGTAAAAGTTTGGCAACCTGAAACCATGTGTTTATTAAAGTTTAAAAAAAGTCAGATATAAATTATAATGATTCTAGGCAATATTTTTATAGAAAAAAAAGTTGTAAAAGGTTACCATTTTGCCACTTTCAGAAAACCATTTACTGAACAATGAATGTGCATCGACTTCCACCAACTGAGAATGTGGATATCTGTTTTGAATTTTAATTGCAGAAAATAAGTAAAAACTAAAGAGTTGTATTAATGTATACAGGTAGTATCACTAAAGTAATTAAGACAAAAGGCTATACACAAACAGACCTGGAGCTAAACCGTATTAAATAGCTTCATAACTGCCAATTTTTCTAATAAAGCAACAATATTAAATAGAGAAGTGCTAAACGCAAGGAGATATTTCACCAGTTAATGATAAGAAAAAAAATGAACATCAAAACAAAATTTGACCAAAATTGTAAGAATGGGGAACTTTCTTCCATTTCACAACCACCAAACTCGATCGTTATAAAAGTTTCTGTAACTCTCAAAAAACCATAAACGATAAAAGAGACATTTACCATAGGACCAGAGAACCAAACCAAGACGATACAGTTTTAATACAAACGGCCCTCGAGAATGAACTTGAAGCAAACTATCCAGGGTTGTGTTTGTGTCGGTACCTAAGCCTATTAACAAAAAAGTGTGAGCCGGATTATTTTAGAATATAGCAAAAAAAGAGTAAGATCCCACAGGAAAATACAAAATATTGTTGATTTACTCATCAAAGATAATTGTATCGGTACAATATAGCAAAAAGCCCGGTGTTGAAAGATGAATGTTGTTCCCACAAACTGAATAACTTGGCAATTAGCCAAAGTTATTCATCAGTCCATGAAAACAATAACAAAAGTTTCAACTATTTAACTTTGTGATGTATATCCATCATAAGTTTTAAAGATTTTCAAGCTTTGTTATATATACACAACAAGACTGCATATAATCCTTGAAAGATATCAAAGACCATGGAACATAAATAACCCCAGAGAGCAACAAGTGATGGCCATAGCAAGATGACTAAACCTGCAAATGACACACAGATGGTCTCCAATAAAGGGCCTTCTTGACCTACACAATCTTGAAACAAACGATGCCACCCTTTGAAAACATCTATGGACTTCTCAATGCAGCTATAACCATGATCATCAAAAAGTCCACCGAGACTCTTACTAACCAAGGAAATTGGATACAATAAATAAACCACCCTGTAAAAACATATTATTGTATAAATCAAAAATGGAAATCATAATCATGATCACATTTACATGATATATAACAAACCCGATCTTGACTTTAGCATACATCTAATAAGTCCCTGCCAAGCATAAAGCTCCTTTTGGCAGTGGCCCAAGTTCGATCCTAACAAGTGTAATAAAAAAAAATTTAACTAAATAAAAAAACAATAGAAACGATATTCTAAGAAATAATAGTTTTCTTACAATAACATAATGGACAATGATTGATTTTCCATTCACCGTTAGATTTTAAAGTTCCAAAAGCCACCAATAATGCTACCCTCAATAACTGCAACAAGCTTGAAAGATAAGACTGGTATAAACCATATGAACTCAACCATATGAACTCAACCAGCTTTAAAGTTCCAAAAGCCACCAATAATGGACAGTGATTGATTTTCGAGAATAAAAAAATGATAGAAAAGCAAAAAAAAAATTGAAATCCGAACCTGAAAGGAAAAAAAAAGCCTGAAAGACAGTTCAATTCAAAAACTGATTTATCTCCCAAAGACTTTATCCCGAAATTCTCTCTTGTATGTTACGTATAGATATGAAGTTCCTATAATCAAAACCATCAAAAAATTAAAATCAAAAGTATACTAATATATTGAAGATTAAGGGATTATTGAGAACTTACATCAAAAACTCTTATTGGCATATCATCGAACACCTAGGGTGCCTATGCTATAAACACAAAACACACAAAACACACACACATGGGATATGTTCACCAGAGAAAGGAAGAAAAAGAAGATGCATATATTGTTAGGTTAGGTGTTGGGTTAACCTTCAATCACTGATTTACGAAGACCAAAAAATGTTTAAAGTTGAGTAACCTCGTGGTCGTCGTGTTGACAGGTGAGATGATGAGTAACCGCATGGAGGCTCGCAGCTAATTAGTGGGTAGCCGACTTGGGTCGCATTTATTTCGACTTCTACAAAATCACATTATTATTCATCTATATCCGCTTAATTCTAGAAGAAATCGGCGATGAAAGCGTCTTTCTTGGTGAGCTGTTGACGGAGGTCGGAGGACTCCAATTCGAGGGCGGAGACACGAGTGGAGAGAGCAAGAGAGCAGATTTTCCGAGCGACATCGAGCTGCTGGAAAGGATCCGAAGGTAGAAGCTCCAAATCAAAACCCTAATACCGGTAAGGGGCCTATAAGAGTTGAAATTGAGTTCTAGTAGGAATAAGGTACCTGCTTTGAAAATGGAGAGAGGAAGAGATACATGGAGAGATTCAGCAGGTGGAGATAGTAATGGTTAAGTTGTTAGAAAAGATCGAATGTTTAATCTAGTGAATGGAAACAGATTCGTGGCATTAAAAAGAGTTGCGACTACCTTCTTCGTTTATAATCTTCCGGAGGGATGCAGCAGTTTAGGATTTTGAAAAGGGATGGTGGAAAATGATAGTGGCGAATGAGAAGGCATTAAAAATAGATTCTCAGAATTTATTTTCGATTTTGAAATTTGAATGGTTTGTGCGCGTGTTTGGTTACCTATTTCTGGTTCCAACATTCAGTTTTAGTTAATGCATAACAAGATTGTACAATATGTTTGATAAGTTGTGCATTATGTATTATAATTTGTACTATCTTAAAAATTAAGACAATTGTGCATAAGGGGTTGTAATTTATATATGGTTTATAGTATAGTATATATATATATATATATATATATATATATATATATATATATATATATATATATATATATATATATATATATATATATATATATATATATATTTCGAAATCTTTATATCCATATATAGATTTCGTTGGTTACTACACTCATTCAAACTGTCTTTTACTCAACTATTGAATAATTACAGTTTTAGCCCCTGCACCTTTAATTAATCAACTTAATCATCAAATTAATTCTAATTAATTCCAGATTAATTTCTAATTAATTAATATAGTTTCTAATTAATATATTATCACTTTAATGTATTAATAAACTATTTATTTAATCTCTATTGATTTATTAATCACATAATAAATCAATCTTTCTCTCTACTGAATTTTCTACCAAACCTCCAGCTATGAGGGCAACCCAAATGGACTATGCTACTATTAATTAGGTAAATACTAATTATTAGTCATGGATTAGACACCTAATCCAACAGTCTCCCACTTGGATAAGTCTATGACTATAATTACCAATTTAGCCTCTAATTAATTAGCAACTGTAGCTTCCTAGAAACCGCTGCCGAACTCTGACCTAGTCAGTTCTGTCCATAGATAAGTGATCAGATGATCCTCCGTCCAACAAGATATTTTCAGACTCAGGACATGGATTAAGATCAATCCTGCTCTGATTCTTTGTTTCCCGATTTCTGATTTGCATATGACTTTAAGACTACCAATTGAGCATATCAATTTAGTCCTGGTTGGCCAACCCTTTCAGTCAACTTCAAAATCATCGATAGGCCTACAAATATCTGTTTCCCGACAGGGTCAAGGGACGAATAAGCTTTGACTCATATACTTATGTCTCTTACTAGTCAAATCATTCACAACAACACGTTTTATAATATCGTGTTACCGATGCGTTTTCGCATTGTCAATGAACAACCGCTTGGTAAAACATAACTTATATGTCTCTACTTAAAGATCAAAAGATATTATCGTCTCAACATTGCTCGTGATGTAATCCATGAAGCAATCTGTTGAGCGTGGGTTTATCCAATACTTAAATCCCTATTTCTAAGTACTCATGAATATTGTAGCAATCATATTGTTATGTCTAACTCCTTAGACAATCTACAAAGCAATTCATGACAGCCTTTATTCATACTTACTCCCTAAAAGTATGAGCGACTGTGGACATTTGAATAATATAAAATTACTCAGGAAGTAAACATGCAAAATGAAACACAATAATAAACAATCGACAAAAGGCAGTATCAAATACTCATCAACAAAACTATATTATTAAATCACCAAAGTCAATTACATTTATATTGCAATAAGTTTCAAATCCTATCTAATTACAAAAACTAATATCATCTCTTAATCCTATGCGCTGCGCATGCTGATTATGCTTAATCCTACTCAAAGCCTTTGTCAAGGGGTCTGCAGGATTATCTTTTGATGATACCCTCTTCACAAGGAGGTGACCTTCTTCTACTCTATGTCTTATGTAGTGGTACTTTCTATCGACGTGTCTGGACTTTCCATCATCTCTCGGTTCCTTCATCAAAGCAACCGCTCATCGCAGAATAGTTCCATGGGTTCCTGAATACTCGGGACTACTCCAAGGTCACCGATAAAGTTCTTCCGCCAAGCCGCTTCCTTTGCCGCTTCACTCGCTGCTATGTACTCTGATTCACAAGTAGAATCAGCCACCGTCTCTTGCTTGGAACTTTTCCAAGTCACTGCTCCCCCATTCAAAAGAAAAACCCAGCCTGACTGAGACCGACCATTGTCTCTATCTGTCTGAAAGCTGGCATTTGTATACCCGTCAACTCTCAAGGTATCACTACCACCAAGGATTAAAACAAAGTTTTTAGTCCTTCGTAGATATTTGAGTATGTTCTTGACATCTGTCCAATATGCCCTTCCAGGGTTTCCCTGGTACCGACTGACCATGCTCAAGGCAAAGGCCACGTCAGGTCGAGTACAAGTCATAGCGTACATGATCGACCGCATAGCCGACGCGTAAGGTACCCGACTCATGTCAGCTATCTCCTCGTCTGTACTTGGACTTTGAGTCTTACTCAATTTAGCATTACTTTGGATAGGTAGCTCTCCCTTCTTGGAATTTTCCATACTAAACCTTTTCAGTACCTTTTCCAAGTATGTACTCTGACTGAGTCCAATCAGTCTCCTCTTCCTATCTCTCAATATTCTTATCCCGAGAATATAGGCAGCCTCTCCTAGATCTTTCATGGCGAAACACTTCCCAAGCCAAGACTTGACATCTTGCAAGGTTGGAATGTCGTTTCCCATGAGCAGTATGTCATCAACATACAGCACCAAGAAGGTGACTATACTCCCACTAGCCTTGACATATACGCAGGACTCATCCTCGCTTCTAGAGAAACCAAACTCTTTGACTTTCTCATGGAAACAAAGATTCCAGCTGCGAGAAGCTTGTTTCAATCCATAGATTGATTTCTCAAGCTTACACACCTTATTAGGGATACTTTGCATCGACAAAACCCTCTGGCTAATTCATGTAAACATCCTCAGTCAACTTCCCATTAAGGAAAGTGGTTTTGACGTCCATCTGCCAAATTTCATAATCATGAAATGCAGCTATGGCTAACATAATCCTAATAGACTTTATCTTGACCACTGGTGAAAAGGTCTCATCATAGTCAATCCCTGGGGTTTGAGTAAAGCCCTTTGCAACCAGTCTTGCCTTGAAACTGTGTACCTTTCCATCCATGCCGGTCTTCTTATCGAAGATCCATTTGCACTCGAATGTCTTTCGACCTGGTACATTGTCAACCAAGTTCCAAACTTGATTGTCATACATGGACTTGATCTCGCTGTCCATTGCCTCTTTCCATTTGGCAGACCCAGGGCCCGCCACCGCTGCCCGGTAGTTAGCTGGCTCATCCAGATTTGTCAGTGTCATATCACTGACAAACGTGTCCCCATCCGTAGTTATATGGAATCCATAAAACTCGGGTGGCATGCTAACTATACTAGAATGCCTAAGAGGTAAGGATATATCAGTCGGACCAACATAAACTTCTTCCTCTTGTTGGTTGCTAGTTTCTCCTAAGGTTGCATTATCTGGTGTCTCTTGAATTTCTTCAAGATCAATGGTACTCCCACTGTCCTCTTTGAATATGAGTTCTCTCTCTCGAAAGACTCCTCGTCTAGCTACAAAGACCACGTCCTCGCTTGGTTTGTAGAACAAGTATCCAAAAGACTGTTTGGGGTATCCAATGAAGATACACCTCTCGCTTCTCTCTGCGAGTTTGTCGTGAGTCTCTCGTCTAACGAAAGCCTCACAACCCCAGACTTTGATATGTGCTAACGAGGGAACTTTCCCCATCCACATCTCATGAGGTGTTTTAGCAACCTTCTTAGTTGGTACAAGATTGAGGATGTGGGCGGCAGTCTCTAAGGCATACCCCTAGAAGTGGATGGGAAGTGAAGCTCGAATCATCATGGAATGAACCATGTCCAACAGCGTTCGGTTACACCTCTCAGCAACACCGTTCAACTGTGGTGTCCGAGGAGGTGATAACTATGAAACTAATCCACATTCCTTTAGATAGTCCAGGAACTCGATACTAAGATACCTCTGCCTCTGTCGGACCTGAGCATCTTGATCTTCCTGCCCAATTGATTCTCAACTTCATTTTTGAATTCTTTGAACTTTTCAAAGGTATCTGACTTGTGCTTGATTAATTACATATACCCGTATCTACTATAATCGTCAGTGAAGGTCACGTAGAACCGCGTGCCATCTTTTGTGGTTGATCTGAAGGGACCACACACATCTGTGTGTATGATGTCCAATAGACCTTCACCTCTTTCAAAGGACCCTTTGAATGGTGACTTAGTCATCTTGCCCAAAAGACAAGATTCGCATACATCATCCGATTTGAGGTCGAATGATTCCAACACTCCATCCTTTTGGAGTTGGGCGATGCGTTTCTTGTTAATGTGCCCAAGACGACAGTTCCATAAGCACGCCTTTTCTAAACCACTAAAAGAATCAATATAATTTACACTATGTCCTAAATTGTCAACACATTGTATCGTTTCATACGCACCATCACAAGGTAAAGCAGTAAAAATAGAAGTACCATTTTGAAAAACAGAAATAGAACCATTTATATTATCAAAAGAAAACTGGAAACCTTGTCTAAACAATGCATGAAAGGAAATAATGTTTCTTGCCATTTTTGGCGAATAGCAACAATTTAAAAGTTCTAAACAAATACCACTACTAAGCACTAAACTATAGATTCCGATCTTGGTGACAGGCGACGATCTCCTGTTTCCCATGATCAGGTTCAATCTACCGTGCTCCACCTCCCTGCTTTCCTTTAGGCCCTGCAAATCAGAACAAATGTGAAAACCACATCCTGTATCAAGGACCCAAGAACTGGAAGATGGTGAATTTTTAGAGATAGTGAATATACCTGCTGAAGACGACTTCACTTTGCCATCTTTCAAATCTTGCAAGTATCGCGGGCAGCTTCTCTCCCAATGGCCCTTTTCCTTGCAGTAGAAGCAGTCAGCTTCCTTGGGGTTGGCATTGTGAGGAACGCCAGAAGCCTTGGGTCTCGAGCCACTGCTGGATGACCCAACATGGACCTTTTCCCTCCAATTCTGATTGGGAGAGCCCTTTCTCTTCTTCCCCTTTCCACCACCAATTGCCAAGACGGGTTGGATAACTGAGGGTACACTTTTACCCTTCATCCCGTCTTCAGCAGTATGGAGCATGCGATGCAACTCGGCCAGAGTGGCCTGAGAGTTGTTCAAATGATACGCCAGTGTGAACTGGTCATATGAACTAGGTAAGGAATTCAGCACTATGTCTATGGCTAAATCCTCATGGACTGGCATCTCAAGCTTCCCAAGCCTCTCCACGTATCCTTGCATCCTTTACACGTGGCTGCAGATGGACTCTCCATCTCTAGGCTTCCCATTGGTGAAGGCTTTGACAACCTCGCGCCTCTCGATGCGCTCCTGCTTGCGGAACTTTTCCGCGAGCTCTTTGTGCATCTCGTAGGGCCAGTAGTCTTCATAAATTCTCTGCAATTCTGGGTTTATAGTAGCTATCATGATGCAAGCCACTTTGGTTGCATCATCAGAATGTTTTGTGTATTGGGCGATTTCTTCGGGAGTAGTAGTATCGGGATCAATTTCAGCAAGCTCGGTTTCCAGAACATACTCTTTATGTTCAAACCTTAGAGCCATCTTGATGTTACGAATCCAGTCATTGTAGTTGGTACCGTCCAACGTAATTTTGGAGCACAATGACAAGATAGAGGTAACATTGGAGTTAGAGTGGGGGCGGATTGATCAGCAGAAGACATCTATAAAAGAAGATAGTTTTAATTAGATGTAAAAAATAATCCTTATAATAACCCAATAATAATTATAAGGCTAGGATCCTACAATAACAATTTACAATCTCGAAGAGGGATGTCGTAATCAATATGGGAAATTTTATAAGGTAGGCGAATGACGATTCAGCCAATTCCACCGCGGAAGGATAATCTTATTAAAATGGAACTCCTAGTTTCTTTTGAGATTTATTGAACTGTTCAATAACATGTTTAATCTCGGATGTGCCCCACTGTTTGTGACTGGGATACCGAGGATCACAAACCGGGTGTGAATAACCATGCAAATTAGCTTGGTACTCTTGGGGTCAGTTGTCATCTCTAATTGATATGCCGGTAAACCACACACGCTCCATCAACAATGACAACACCCGAGAAACCCATTGCAACTCTTTATGAACCCCAATTGGCGTGCTGGTAAACCACACACGCTCCACCAATGTTTCATAAAGTGCAATGTGCAATTTCATGGGTTAGCACCAATTCACCTTTTTCCTAAAGTAACTAGATTAATTTGTTCTAGTACTTTGAATAATATCATTATACTTTTAATGAGATTAGGCGGTCCTATCAAACCCGTTCGGCTAACGACCCTCCACTGATCAGGAGAGCGGTGGGTGAGAGTGTTCACCCATTAGACCGCCATTTTATAGGAAGTCTTCTTATACCCACTTTATAGACCAGCATCGTGAATGAGGCCTACTATTGATTTGACTAACCATTAAATCTTATACATATAATATTAACTTTTAATTATAATATATATAAGATGAATTTTAAACCTTTTAAAATGTTTTTGGTTTATCTTTTAATTTATTGGAATTTAAACTATTAAATTTAAAATTAAATTAAACCTTTAAAAATCGATTTAATTATCTTTTAATTAACCAATTAATTAAATTAATTAAATATGATATTTTAAACCTTTTAAAATAATTTAGGATTTATCTTTTAATTTTTCGCCAATTTAAAACAATTAAATTAAATTAATTAAATCCTTGAATTATCTTTTAATTACCAATTAATTAAATTAATTCAAATGTAGATAGGTTTTACCAAATAAATCAAATTAATTTAAACCTATCTTAAACCCCCTAATTTTCAATTTCAAATAATGGGTTTAAGGTTATCCATTTAATTAATAAAATTAAAGATACCAAAAATATAATACCATCTAAAACCCTAATGTAATTTTTGAAAATCATAGAGGGGAGGGGCTAGGGTTTTCAAAACCCTAACCCTAATTTCGATTTAGGCACATTAGGGTTTATAAGCTTTAAACCCTAATTTTTAGGAAAACAATTATACCAGTTTAACAGGAAAACAACCAAAAAGCTCTGATACCACTGAAAGGTTTTCTGCAACTATGAACTAAATAACCTAAGTTCACATGCAACCTATAAGGATCTAAGTTTTCTTCTAATTAAACATTTAACAAAATCCTAAAGGCCAGAAGAAATAAACTAAAATAAAGAAAATAGAAAAACTAACCTTTTAGCGTTTCTTGGAAGCGAAGCAACAAAATTATCTTGCCTCAAATGCAGTCACACTCAAGCCAGGAGAGGGGAGAACGAAATTCTAGAGAGAATATGGAGGAGAATGGCGAGATTTATGAGGCTATAGGGCTCCCTATTTATAAGTTTCAAAAGATAACCAGATAAACCTTAGAGATAAACCGTTTTTGAATTCAAATTAAGATAAACCTTTATCTTATTAATTCAAACTATAATTATCTTATATATATATATATATATATATATATATATATATATATATATATATATATATATATATATATATATATATATATATATATATATATATATATCCTATCCTAATAAATAAGTAACTCAATGCCACATGTCATCACCATATTCATTTTGCCACATGTCATTTTCTCATAATTTTAAATTTCTTAAAAAAACTAATTGGTTTGAAACGTTTCTAACTCATTAATGATCGGTTTAATTATCATTCAATTTCAAAATTAATTGTTATCATTCAATTTCAAAAGTAATTGTTTTTTAATATCATTTTATTTTTTAATGTGTAAAATAATTTGAGAGACAATAAAGAGACAATTGACGTCATAATATTTTGAAAAACGATTCTAATCATAATAGTGAATTTGATTTTAGTATCGATGACATTCTCATAATCAATTATATTTATCAAAATACAAAGTCGTAATAGTAAAAATCAAAGGCAAAATGTCACGATACACAAACAAAATTCTTATGTAAAATTATTAATGTTTAGATATTTTTAATTAATAATTTTTTTTATTATCCCGTGTAATACACGGGTTTTACAACTAGTATATATATATATATATCAGTGTTGCAGAAATCGGCCTTGGCGGCCGATTAATCGGCGATTAATCGCTTGGCGGTCTTCAACCGATTACGATTAGGCCTAATCGGTCAGCTTGTCGGTTTGCTGCAAAAATCGGCCTTGGTGGCCAATTAATCGGTCTTGGCGGTCATTTTCTAATTTTTTTAAACATTTTAATTAATTTTTTATTTTTTTATTTTTTTATTTTTAAATGATTACACAAACACTCTCTAATAACTCAAGAATACTGAAAAAAATCAATATTAAAGAATAAAAACAAACATATGAATAATCTTTGATGTGCATTTTGAAATAAAAATGAATCAAACTTTGCTATTTTTTATATTTATATATTTTTAAATAAATTTCTTTATAATTTAGGGTCTCCGATTAATCCCCGACTAATCCCCGATTAGTCCGATTAATCCCTTAACCCCACCCGACCGCCAAGATACCGTCAAACGATTTTTACAACCTTGATATATATATATATATATATATATATATATATATATATATATATATATATATATATATATATATATATATATATATATATATATATATATATATATATATATATATATATATATATATATATATAAATTTCAAAATCTATATATCCATATATAGATTTCGCTACACTCACTCAAACTGTCTTTTACTCAACTATTGAATAATTACAGTTTTAGCCCCTGCACCTTTAATTAATCAAATTAATCATCAAATTAATTCAAATTAATTCCATATTAATTTCTATTTAATTAATATAGTTTCTAATTAATATATTATCACTTTAATATATTAATAAACTATTTATTTAATCTTTATTGATTTATTAATCACATAATAAATCAATATTTCTCTCTACTGAATTTTCTACCAAACCTCCAGCTATGAGGCAACCCAAATGGACGATGCTACTATTAATTAGGTAAATACTAATTATTAGTCATAGCTTAGACACCTAATCCATCAAAATATACCCCTTATATTTGTATTTTCCATATTTTATTATTATTTTAATGTTTTTATTACCCCTCCCTCTCTCTCCCTCTCTTTTTCATTAATTCAAAATTTCTTATTTTAATGGCTCCCTTTCTTTATCCTTTCTCTCTCCCTCTCTCTTTCATTAATTCAAAATTTCTTATTTTAATGGCTCCCTTTCTTTATCCTTTCTGAGAATCAACCACCTACACCACCATCGCAAGCCTGTCGTCGAGATTGTAAAGTCCCAGTCGCACATGACTGGGTTCGCCGGAGCACCTGTCATCTCGATCACCAACTCCATGACTCGCAATAAACTCGAGCTGTCTACCCTTCTCTTTCTTTGTTTCATTCGGATCTCAAGGATCGTTTCCCCCCTCCCTTAATCTTGAGACCACCGTCGACTTGCAAATCTAGCCACCAGAGAACTTATACACACACCACCACTACTGACTTCCATCATCGTTTGCCACCACCTCTATCATCTACGACCACCATAAAAAAAAGATGGACACACATGATACATACATTCCAAAACCCAGAAACAAAACACATCACAAATCGAGAAACCCCTCTAATGCAGGTGACCAAATGTCACTGGAAACTGCAAACTCCGGCGAATGTCAAGGTGGGGGGTTTTAACCTAGACAAAAATTATGTCACCTCTTCGTCAACAATTGCTGCCACCGTCCGTCGCCTTTAATTTCAGATTCGAACACACATACACACACAATCGAGTTATGGTGGCGATTAGAATCTAGATCTCGTTCACAGTTAAAGTAAGAAAACGGTGAGTGGGTGGAAGAGGTGTTGGAAGAAGATGACCTGCAACTTTTTTAGATACCTGCAACTCCGTCGATCTCCATCGAGTTGTTGGTTTTGGAGTTTCGATACATTTGGTGGTGAATTCAGGTGGTAGGGCTAATGACAAGATGACCGATTTTGACTCAGTTGGTGCTGAAATCCCAACTTTACAACAAGAAGTTAATCGGAGACTTTCCTGTGGGCATCTCGGGAATGAAAACCCTCCTTTAGCTCCATCTTGCCGAGTGAGATTCTCCAAGAACGGTTTGTGGGAGTTGGAATACGAGATATGTACGTAGGTTTATGAAGGAGAGAGAGAGAGAGAGAGAGAGAGAGAGAGAGAGAGAGAGCCAGAAGGAGAGAGAGCGAGGAGGGGGATCGGGAATGAAAACCCTCCATTCTTATTGATTTAGTTTAATTAAAATAATAATAAAAGAAATAAAAGAAATTTAAAAATAATTACTTAAAAGGGTATATTTATAATTTCAAATCGGGTGTGGACCAAAACCACAAAAAAATATCAAACACCGAACTAAAACCACAAAAAAGAACTGAAACTAGAACAGTAATGCACCACCAAAACTTGGACCAAAACTACATAAAAATGGTAAACACATCGTCCATTTTTGCAATTTTGTCTAACATCAATTTTGAAACACTTTTTTGGATACAATACCATTAATTGCATCATCATCATTGAAACCACCAACATTGTATTTTCTTATATCCAACAGCCAATTTGCAAAAAAACTTTATTTGTTCGATAGCAGATGGATAGATTTGGTACTCGTATATTAACACAAAGTAATTAAAAAATATTAAATATACATGTTGGGTTATATTTTTAACATATTGAATTATATAAAAAAATATTTGTATGAAGTATTTATAATATGTATTTCAGCGTAAAAATATATATTTTGTTGAAATAAACATATAAGATATTCTAAATTATGCAATTAATTGGTATCACGGTAAAATCAAATGAAAAATAAATAAATAGTATCTTAATCTTTGTTGTAAATTGGAGAGATCAATACGAAATTCAAAGCTTTGACAAATAATTATCAAATGAAAAATAAATAAATGGTATCTTAATCGTTTCTATATAAAACATATTCTTATGTCGTTGGATACACATAAAAGTGTCATTGAATTTATCTAATAGTGGTATGAATTATCTACCTTTTTGCCAATATTTTCTTTACATTTTACAATTTTTTAATAATTATTTGTTAAAGCTTTGAATTTTCGTATTGATATCTCCATTTACAACAAAGATTAAGATACTATTTATTTATTTTCCATTTGATTTTACCGCGATACCAATTAATTGCATAATTTAGAATATCTTATATGTTTATTTCAATAAAATATATATTTTTACGTTGAAATACATATTATAAATACTTCATACAAATATTTTTTATATAATTTAATATGTTTAAAATATAACCCAACATGTATATTTAGTTTTTTTAATTACTTTGTGTTAATATACGAGTATCGAAACTATCACAAATATATATATATATATATATATATATATATATATATATATATATATATATATATATATATATATATATATATATATATATATATTATTATTTTTTTTTTTTTGCAAATTGGCTGCTGGATATAAGAAAATACAATGTTGGTTGTTCCAATATGCAATTAATGGTATTCTATACAAAAAAGTGTTTCAAAGTTTATGTTAAAGTACCATATTTTTTACTTATGTCACTAATTCTATATTTCTTACGGTATATAATTATTCCATTTTTTAGTTCTGATTTAATTTTTATTTTGTTTGTGTATATATAACTCAGTAACTCTGCTACATTACCTTATATGTTAAAATATTTTATAATAAATACATTATACAATCATATATCATCGTTGTTGTCATATTCAACATATATCAAATTATATGATTAAATATTATATTTTTCTTATCTAAGTCTTTTTAATTGTCAACCGTGTGTTACACGGGTTGCTAACCTTGTGTGTGTGTGTGTGTCTATATATATATATATATATATATATATATATATATATATATATATATGTATATATATATGTATATATATATATGTATATGTATATATATATATATATATATATATATATATATATATATATATATATATATATATATATATATATATATATATATATATATATATATATATATATATATATATATATATATATATATATATATATATATATATATAGTTAAGTTATTTTGAGAACCAACTTCACTCCGAAAACTCCCAAACCGATATTTTTTTCAAAAACCGACCCATTAGACCTCTTAGACGCTCAAAATGGGCCCGGGGCGCTGATAAAATTTATGAATAAACAATTTATTTTATTTTATTTATTTTGAAAAATTTGTACATGTGCAAAAAAAAATTGTACATGTACAAAATTTTTTATACGTATACTTTTTTTTCAAATTTTTTTACTAAACGCCATAAATATGTGTTAGAAAGGCATCCATAAAAATAACTTGAATTAAAAGTGCACGTATAAAAAAGTTTGTACATGTACAATTTTTTATTGCACATGTACAAATTTTTTCAAAAAAAAAGTCTTTTTTTCGGAAAAAAATTTCAGCGTCCCGGGCCCATTTTGAGCGTCTAAGAGGCCTATGGGTCGGTTTTTTGAAAAAAAATATCAGTTTGGGAGTTCTCGGTTTCTCGAGGTGAAGTTGGTTCTCAAAAGATCCTACGTCTCTCTCTCTCTCACTCTCTCTCTCTCTCTCTCTCTATATATATATATATATATATATATATATATATATATATATATATATATATATATATATATATATATATATATATATATATATATATATATATATATATATATATATATATATATATATATATATATATATATATAGACTTAAGATCTTTTGAGAACCAACTTCACCCCGAGAACCCGAGAACTCCCAAACCGATATTTTTTTTCGAAAAACCGACCACATAGGCCTCTAAAACGCTCAAATTGGTGCCGGGGCGCTGAAAATTTTTTCCAAAAAAACGACTTTTTTTTTGAAAAAAATTTGCACATGTGCAAACTTTTTTATACGTACATTTTTTTTCAAATTTTTTTTATGGATGTCTTTCTAACATATATTTAAGCCGTTCTGTAAAAAAAATTTGAAAAAAATGTATGTATAAAAAAGTTTGCACATGTGCAAAGTTTTTTTTTTTTGCACATGTGCAAATTTTTTTCAAAAAAAAAAGTTGTTTTTTTGGGAATTTTTTTTTTCGAAAATTCTTAAATATGTGCGTTTTAGAGGCCTATGGGGTCGGTTTTTTGAAAAAAATATCGGTTTGGGAGTTCTCTGGTTCTCGGGGGACTTGTGGTTTTCAAAAGATCCTAACTCTCTCTCTCTCTCTCTCTATATATATATATATATATATATATATATATATATATATATATATATATATATATATATATATATATATATATATATATATATATATATATATATATATATATATATATATAAGTATGTTTGGTAAAAGTAAACGATAATTAGAAGTTATATATTCTATTTGTGTAAAGTATCGACAAAAATAATTATACGTTTTTGCATTATATAAAATAACGGATAAAATAAAAAACCAAAATCTATTAAAAGCTATTTAAAATATTTTTTTATATTAATATTTTTTTATTTAAAATAAACACATTAAATTCGTATTTCCAATCAACTTTTTTTACACTTTCAATTTTATTAAACCTAAAAATAAAAGCCTTTAAAAATTTAGTCCAGAACATATATGAGATCAACAGACAATAAATCAGATAGTATCAAACTAAACATAACCACTTAAGCTCAAAAAATGGATAGTGTGCAAGATTACTTTACATATGGTTCGATATAAAATCTCAAAACGCATTTTGATAACATCCAACATTCTTTTATCATTTTAGCAATTATGTGTAGATTTACTATTAGACTTTGAGGTATAGTTGTCACGAAAAGTTCATGATGATTAACATTGTCACCCATTACTACCGTGCACACCATTTCAGGTGTGTTGTGATGACTTGTGATGTGATGGTGTGTGATCCACATAACAGAAGAGCACATCTAATAGCAAAGGACTATAAAAAATTTATTTTTTAAAACCTTATCACTCATCTATTTAAACAACGAATATTAAACTAACATTTTTATTTTATTATTGAATTATTTTTAATTAGAAAAGATGATATGATGTGATAAGTATACCAAGCTAAAGTATACCCATCACATAATCACATGTGATAGTGTGATGGGATGCCACATCACCTCCACCTCATCACCACACTTCATCACATTAACATTGGTATACATATCATATATCTTCTTTTCTAAATAAAAAATAATTCAATAATACTAAAATGTTAGTTGTTATCGACCGTTTAAATAGGTTAAATAGGTGATTTGTATGATTTAAAAAAAATTAATAACAATTTTCTATTAGTTGTGCTCCTCCGTGATACGGATCACATTTCATCATATCACAACCGATCACAACACACCCCTGATGGTGTTCACAGTTGTGATGGGTGCCATGTTGGACATCACGGTGGCTTCGTGAAAGATATACGACATGGTCTAAGATGTGGTGTTGTGATGAGGTGGAGGTGATGTGACACCCCATCACATGTGATTGTATGATGGATACACTTGTGGGCTTTAACATTTAAGAGCATAAAAAATGATTTGTTATGAAACATATAAAATAATAATTATGAGAAGGCGGTCGAACATTGATACGATGAAACAACATTTTCCAAGAAATAATCCACGACCGATATAAAAAACAATTTTTTTAGAAAATCAAAATATATTTGATGGAAGATTATGTTATAAATCAAAACTTTTATGTGTTCATTATGGTTAATTTCTTTTAATATGATTTTACAAATTTAATTAACTTATTTTCATCCGACTAAAATGTTTTATAAAAATTTCATATTTAATTTATCCTTTTATAAACACATATTATATTTTAATATATAATTTTAATAAAAGTTATTACTAGATATTAGTATTTGAATACAATTATATTGGTTGTTTATTTGAAATACATAAAATATGAAAAGTTATAGATATAACAATAAAAAGAATATTAAAAATATTATAATCATTATAAACCTATTAGATATATGACAAAATAAATTATCTAGTAAAAGGTAATGTTCAAAAATGATAAGGAGAGACAAACTGATATATTGTCAAATAAGATGGTGTAATAAACACCGAGCCTAAAAATCAAAGTTGACTAAGAGGTCAACGGAAAAAAAATGCTCTTCAGTATTAAGTTGTGATGATAAGTAGTCAACCAAATTAAACTTTCATTAGAAATTTTATTAGTCAATTTTTAGACTTTTATTGATTTTATGGTTTTGGTTTTAGCTCATTTGTTATTTTATTTTAATGATCGATGAATATTATTTTCTTTTTGTTGATTGATGAATACTATGCAGTAAACAAATATTCTACAGTTATACGTATTTCTTGTTTAAATAACAACACTTTTATTTTAACTGTGTATTAGATGAATAAATTTATTTTACAATGATTAATAAAAGGATGTTACTTAGCAAAAACAATAAGCAAAATTTGAATATATATTAAAGAAAATAAATGGAGGCTAACTAAATGACATATTTATTAACTTTTAAGCCTTAGAAATAAGTAATAAATATGAAATTATAAACTAAGTAAGTTGAACTGATAAAAATTATAACTTCAAATACTTATCAAAAAAGGTCTAATTAAATTGACATGCAAACACTTTTTCTTCATTTTTTGATTTTATAAATAATAAGTAAATTATATATGATTACAAAAACTAGACATATATCACAGGAATTGTCAAAACTTGTCAAAAGTTATCCAAAAATATATTCAAAGGTTTATATAAGTTAAATAAAATTCTACAATTAATTTAATAATATAATTTTCTAATCATAATTTAAGATATATCGAATATGCGGAATGATGAAGAAACCTTGTGGAATGATAAAGAAACCAAAATTAATCATATACATTATCACAGACGTATCAACCATGAAAAATACCGAGCAAATGATAGAAGTCTATGATATCATAAAATCTAGGATAAATCCCAATTAAAAAACAATCCCAAATCAAAAATCAAAAATTCCAAAACATTCAGAATCTAAAAACCTAGTTTAAAAAACCCTGTACCGTCAAAAACCTAAAACTTCAAACCTAAATTTACGACGGTTCTTCAAACAGCAGATGTAATTTCTATACATTTTGAAGTTGTACCTCAGACGGCGGTTTTCTATTCTTCGGAGTTGTTCGGTAGAACCACGCATATAAAACAAGCTGCAAAAACCCAGAAATACCCCCCAAACCATTCGCAATCTGTAATTTCAAAAGAAAAATATTAAATTAACTTCTCATTTAATGGATGCAGAATATTAATAAATTGAACTTAATAAATTTATTACCAAAATGAAAAGATCGAATTTGAGAAGAGCATAAGTCGTCCAGCAAGAACCGTTCAAAAACCCAGCCAAGGAAAGATAGAATGGCATGTATTCGACACTCTTTGTTTCGATTACTTTCCACTGTTTGGTTTTTCAAAAACATGAAATCAGAACCACTGAACAGGAAAATAATAGAGAAAAGAAAACATACCATGATAGTTAGAGGGGATGAGTACATGATGACACCAAATACCACACAAAAGATCCCAACGAAGGTTGATCTACTTTCATGTGTATGAAAGTGTCCTAAATCGACACCTGCAATAACACCTAAAACAACAAGCTCGGCAGCTAACCACATGAATATCTTTTTCTGTAGGAGAAAATAAGAAAGTTTAGATATGATGTTGATAGGAAAATATACTATCGAAAAATGGATGTGGAAGTAGTACTGAAGACTGAAATACATACCCTATGTGTATTTTTACCATATATGAGGAATGAGCTGAGATAAATGATCTCCAATGCTAGACCAGTGGCGTTAATGGTGACCACAAGTGTGCTGTCTGGATGATTAAACGGTAAGCCGTAGAATATCCATAACAAACAGTTCATGATACAAGCTATGTAAGGATCTGGAGAGAACTCTTCTACTGATTTGTTCTTGAAGATTCTCTTTATGGTAGGCCTGTGATTAAACGGTTATTATTACATAACATTGAGGTGTATAAGGTAGAGCAACAAAGAAAGGAAACTTACGCCGGAGAGATAAAAAGTCCGAAAGAGATGACATTCCCTGTAGAAGAGAAAATTGTGAACGTTGATGTTTGAATAGAGAATTGAATAAAACAAGAGACACGAATCGGAAGTCGAACAGATACAGATAATTTTATCACGAACAACCGATCTATCAGATAAGTAGGAAAAGAAATTAAACGTTTTATTTCATCCAATTCAAACCAACGGTTGACGAAACGGAAGTCACAATAAAAGGAATAATAAATTTAGGTTATTTCACTTGTCAACAAATATCTGTACTACCACGAAACTTAATCGACTAACAAATTGACGATACAAACAGTCAGATCATTCTTCCCTCCTGCTTGTAATCAATGTAACGTAAACAGTTTTTCATAACATCAATTTCGCAAACTATTTTCAGTTATCTATGCAGATGAAATACAAACAGTACATGCAATATCGATACACGCTACCAACATGCGTTTTTAATGTCGGTTTCAGAATATAATTCTTCTAAAACTCCAACCAATTTCGTGCATAAACATATATGTATTTTTAAAAATAAGAGTCAAAAATCAAAATCAAAATCAGAATCAAAATCCTCCTAATACATATCGATCACAATGTATAGACGGTTAATCGATCCATCATGAAAACTCCGAGCAAATAATTTGAAAACCATAATTAAATAGATTCAACGAAAACATACCAATGATTCCAACAATAGTGCGTATCTGTTCTCTATTCATCACCATCTTTGAAATCCAGAAGATTCAGAAAAGTGAAATTGATTATAATAAAGTGAAATTGATTATAATGTATGGAATAACCGAGCATGGAGGTGACATATATAAGCGGAGTTCTAGTTTAATCGGATAACACTCACTTTAAAAAATACGAAATTATCCATTAATTTATCCATAATAACCTATAAATACGGAATGCAAAATTGTGCATATCCTTCAAAAAACACTATATTTTCTTTTACGGAATAAAAGTAAAAGATTAGAAAAATGCAAATTACTTTTGGTTAATTTTAGATAAAATTGTAAAAATAGTCCCTATGATTGTTATTTTTATGTGGTTTTGGTCCAAAAAGATTTGGTGGTGCATCTTTGGTCCGATTTAGGATCCTTTTTTGTGAATTTGGTCTCTGTGGTTGACACTTTTTATGGTTATAGGTGCTGTTTGTTTTTGAAGAGGTAAAAGCTCTAATGCACGGAAACGGCTCTATACATGCCGTACCGGTTTCGGAAACCCCATGGAAACGGAAACGCCATGGAAACGCTTCCTCACTACAGAAACGTTTCTTCAAGAGTTTCCGATAAGTTTCCAACAAGTTTCCATAAAATTTTCGGATTTCCTCCCTTAATTAAACGATATATCACTAGGAATATAGGATTAGGATTATACAAAATTGATTCCTTAATCAAAACATATCCTATTCCTATATATCGGCAATATGGGCAATTGGAAACAGAAATTCACGATCATCGATAATTCAGCAACTCCGGTCTCTAGATTTCCGCCTTCCGCCTTCCGCTTTCTGTGACTTATCTCCTATCGATCGATTATGAGTTCTCATGAAGCACAAGAATCGTCTGAATCAATTGAACAACCTCCATTGTGGGAGAATGTTACCAAACTCGAAAAACTTGGTGGTGGGTTAGGAGGCTCCTGGAAGTTTAAGTGCAATTTTTGCAGTGAAATCCGCCAAGGATCATACTCTAGAGTTAGAGCTCATTTGCTTGGTCTCAAAGGTAATCTACTAATCTTTGCAAGTTTCCATTATGATTTTCGGTTCTTTAGTTTTTTTTTCTGATGATAGTTTTGATCTTTGAGTTTTGACTTTTGAGAAATCAATGCAAATTAATTGGATCGCATATGAATATTAACACTTGGGAATGAGAAATCAGTGTATGTGTATAGCAATTTGCAGAATTATCATCGAAAATCATGTGTAAGATAAATTGAAACGAAACAGAGTCACGTAAACAGGAAGAAATTGATGCATAAGTGTTATGTGCAGTTGTACTTTATGCAGAAATAATAATATAAAGATTTAGAAATTAGAATTGGATATGTTGCAGTTGTACTTTATGCAGTTGTACTTGTCCTACTTAGATCACTTGATAAAAAACAATTCAACTTTATTGATTCTTCTCGTTCACTTTCTAGTGTAACGCAACAAAACCAAAACCATTTGAAAAGTATATTATTTAAAAATCAACAAAACTTGTCACTTATTTCTATGGTATTATATCCGATCGATAGGATATAAGTTCAATTCAATATATGCAAACTTATTTTCCAAGAATTTTTGCATAGATTAATATAGTTCACTTATTTTCTGGTATTATATCCGATTGATAGGAGATAAGTTCAATTCAATATATGCAAACTTATTTTCCAACAATTTTTGCATAGATTAATATAGTTCACTTATTTTCTGTTGTAAACTTATTTAGATTAATATAGTTCAATTCAATATAGTCTATTTTAAAGTTATTTAGATTAATAAGTTTTGGTCTTTTGGAAATTGGAATATCTTTTCTATTTATGTTGATTGCTTTCTGTATTTGCAATATAGGTTTTGGGATTTCTATTTGCAAGAAATCAACAGCGGCTGACAAATTTAACATGAAAAAATTAGAAGATGCGTATGAAGAGAAGAAAGCCGAGTCACAAGCAAAAGATGTCGAGTTGCCATGTGAAGCTGGTGTTGGATTTAAGAAAAGAAAAGGTATTTCAACACCTATTGAAAGAGCTTTTGGTGTTGAAATTAGGGACCAACTGGATCAAGAAATAGCAAGGATGTTTTATACAGGAGGTTTACCTTTTAATCTTGCAAGAAATCCACATTATGTCAGGGCTTTTCAGTTTGCTGCTACCAACAAAATCGATGGTTATGTACCTCCTGGTTATAATAAGCTAAGAACAACATTACTACAAAAAGAAAAGGATAATGTTCACAGGCTATTGGATCCACTTAGGTCTACATGGAAAGAAAAGGGTGTGACTATTGTGAGTGACGGCTGGAGTGATCCTACAAGAAAGCCTCTAATCAATTTCATGGCTACATCAGGTAATGGTCCTTTATTTCTAAAGGCAGTGAATTGTTTTGGGGAAGTAAAAGATAGATTTTTTATTTCTGAATTGATGAAAGAAGTCATCAATGAAATTGGTGATCGAAATGTTGTGCAAATCATAACCGACAATGCAGCAAATTGTAAGGCGGCTGGAGAGATTATAGAGAGTCAGTTTCCTCACATCTATTGGACACCATGTGTTGTTCAGACACTTAATCTTGCTTTGAAGAACATTTGTTCACCAAGGAATGTGGAAACAAATCAACTACCTTATGAACAGTGCAGCTGGATAAAAGAAGTTCACGAAGATGCACTTGCAATAAAGAATTTCATCATGAACCATAACATGAGACTCTCGATTTTCACTAAGTTTACTCCCCTTAGGCTGTTATCGGTTGCCAACACTCGATTTTCCTCCATCATTATCATGCTCAAGAGAATGAAACTAATCAAAAGGGGTCTTCAAGCTATGGTCATAAGTAGGGGTGGCAAAAGACGACACGACACGACAAAAATACACGACACAAAACGAAATTGGGACGAAATCGAAATTGGAATTCGTGTTCGTGTCGTGTTCGTGTCATGAATAAAAAACCCGAATTCGTGTCGTGTCGTGTTCGTGTTCAAAATCACACACGATAATAACACGATAGTAAAACGACAATGACACGATATTAAAACGATAATAACACGATACTAAGCCGATAATAAAACGAAATTAACCCGCTAGAAATATTAATTAAATAAAAAATATTTAAAACACTTTTAATAAACCCGCACAATCGACATTCTATTAAACTCAAACGTCCCTAGTTATAGTCATTACTCATTACTAGTCTCTCTTTCCCAGACTCACTCGGCACCAGTTCCACCACTAGTCGAATCTTGAGAATCTGTAGCACCGCACAATCGACATTCTCTAGAATTATTAATAGGAGGAGGCGTGCAGCAATGGCTGATCGATTCTCAATATTCTGGAGCTCTAATCGACTAATCCCAAATTCCCAATCAACCCGAACCCTAATCCATAGATACAATCACACAAAGCATCGTTGTATTGAGTGTCACTTTACATTAATCGCCATCGGGTTCCACTGTTCCAGCACCACTCTGTAGTAAGTCTGTTAATCTATATCTTACTTCTTAAGCTGTATGTTCTTCTTTAATATGTATGATCGGTGGTGTATAATTGGATTAATGCCTCTTCTTATTTCTCTGAATATGTATGATCGATGTTGCAGTCTCTTAATTTTCTCTTCTTACTTCTCTGAATCTGATTGCATTCTGCAAGAGTGAGATTAATAGGTTCTTAATTTGTATCATCGGATTGAATCTATTAGTGTATCATCGGATTAATTGGTTCTTAGTTTATATTATCGGATTAACCGGTTAATCGGTTCCTTAACATATACTCGGTTCCTTAATCTATACTCTGTTCCTTTTGGATTGAAGCTATTACAGTATACTTGATTCCTCTTTGATTGAATTTGTAAATGGTTTCTTAATATGTTAATTATGTTAATCAGCAACCGGTTGCTTAATCTGTTTATCTTAATTTTTACTCAGTTCCTCTTTTATTGAAGCATATTACTCTTGTTACTTCTCTTAAAAATCGATAATCTTAATTTGCACTCAGTTCCTCTTGTATTGAAGCAGATTACTCTTGTTACTCTTGTTACTTCTCTTAAAAAACCGATAATCTGTATTTTTATGTAATTGCATCTGATAATCAGTACCACATGGATTGAATATGTAATCTGTATTTTTGGTTATCTTTTGTTCTTTGAATTGAATCTGTAATTGCATCTGATAATCCGTTTTGGTTCTCTTTTGTTCTTTGAATTGAATCTGTAATATGTTAATGTTACAGATTTCTGAGTTTTCTGATTGAATCTGTTAATGTTACAGATTTCTGATTGAATATGTTATTATGTTAATGTTATAGATTTCTGAGTTTTCAATCATCTAATATGAAGAGGGCAAGGCTTGATAAGACACACACACCTTCTGTAGAAGCAGTTTTTTTGTTTATTGTCTTGTAGGTGATGAGAAGTTGTGTTTACAAGATCTTACCGATGAAATTATGGAAGTGGATAGCAAGACTAAAAATGAATCGATGGAGGCATAAACTTTAGAGAATTTTTTGATGTTATTATTTTGAAGCTTATCGTGTTGTCGTGTTTATGATCGTGTTTTCGTGTTTTTCATTTTGTTGTGTATTAATTTAAGGATGATATTATGTAAATGATTATTTTATGTTTTTTGTCGTGTTTTCGGGTTTTTTGTGTTTTAATTTAGTCGTGTTCGTGTTAGCAAAAAAACACGATGTCGTGTCGTGTCGTGTTCGGGTTAAAAAAAACAAATTCGTGTCGTGTCGTGTTAGGCAAATACACGAAACGACTGCCCGATTTGCCACCCCTAGTCATAAGCGATGAATGGTCTTCTTATAGATTAGATGACACTGATCAAGCAAACTCTGTGAAAGAAAAAATATTGAATGATGAATGGTGGGACAAAGTAGCTTATATGCTTAGTTTCACTGGACCTATATATGAGATGATTCGAGTTTGTGACACCGACAAGCCATGTTTACACTTGGTGTATGAGATGTGGGATGTGATGATTGATAAAGTGAAGATGGAGATCTACAAGAAAGAAAAACTTTTGACATCTCAAAGAAGTTGCTTTTATGATGTTGTGCATAGTATTTTAGTGGCTCGATGGGCGAAGAATAACACTCCCCTACATTGTCTAGCTCACTCTTTACATCTAAGGTATTTAATTTTTAACTATACACTCTATTTTTATTAGATACTTATGTTTTAACTTTTGAATGTTGTAGATATTATAGTGATGCATGGTTACTTGAGGATTCTACAAGATGTGCTCCACATAGGGATGGAGAAATTTCACAAGAAAGGATGAAATGTTTTCGAAGGTTGTTTCCTAATGATGATGAGCATAGCAAAGTCCTTGATGAGTATGCAATGTTTTCAATGAAGAGTGGTCCTTTTGAGGATTTAACAAGCATTTCAAAGATGGGTACTATGGAACCCAAGAATTGGTGGGCTAACTTTGGTGCTCAAACTCCTTTACTCCAGACTTTGGCTTTTAGATTACTTGGACAACCTAGTTCTTCTTCTTGTGCTGAGCGTAATTGGAGTACTTATGCCTTTATTCACTCGCTTAAAAGGAACAAGTTGACTACAAGTCGTGCTCAAGACTTGGTTTACATCCACAATAATCTCAGACTTTTGTCAAGGAATCCGAATGATGATGTAAAGATGTGGGATGTGGGTGGAGATGCTTTTGATTCAATGGAAGATGTAGGGTTTTTGGAGTTTGCTGATCTATCACTAGATGAACCGGATTTTGAAAATGCTCTGATTAGTGATAATTAATTACATTTGAATGATTTAGTATTTTTGGAGTTTAGCAATTTACAACAATATATAACTATTTTGGAATTTCTTTAATATATTTATATTTTTTATTATTTTTATGTTGCCGTTTCTATGCCGTTTCCGTTTCTTAAATTTTTAAGTTTTGCCGTTTCCCGTTTCCGTTACGTATCCGTATCCCGTTGCCGTTTCCGTTTCCGTGCAACTTAGGGTAAAAGGTCTGCAGTCTGCGGACCACATCTATAGACATATGTAGCAGAAGAGGTGACCAAATGTCTGCAGTCTGCAGAGAGAAGACTGTTTGTTTTTTAAAGTCTGCAAACTATAAAATAAACTAAAATTTAAATAAACTGAAATTTAAACAAGTCTAGTTTTACAACACCGAAATATAAATCATACAACCACAATAACCCAAACAATGCGTCAAACTTTAGCAAAAAATTCATATAATGTTTCCAAATAAGCAAAATAATCCAAACAATGTATCAAACATCATCAAAAATCAATATAAGGTTCCAACAAAACCATAAAAAACCCAAACAATGCTTCCCTAATCTAATATTCCTAAACCAGTAGCGGTCATCTTGATCCATGCTTTTAAGACATCGGGAATAGCTGGCAGTGTCATCCATGCTTGTCTCATAAGCACTTAAAAGCAGTTAAAAACAGAGGATCAATTGGTTCTAAACCAACAAGCTTCTAAACCAACAAGCTTCAACTTCTCGTCACATTCATCAATTGTTGGCTCATCCTTGTTGATAAAATGTTGTACAACTTTTTGAATATCGATACATGTTTCCAACAAGCGTTTTTGTTGCTCGGTGGACCATTGTAGTTTTTCTCCCATTTCTAATAACCAAAAAATCAGATACAATCAGATACAATTTCAGCAGCAACAAAATCCAACATATATGCACAAATCGAACCATATATGCAAAAATCAGAAAATAAGATCGAACCCTATAAGCAAAATCGAACCCTATCAGCAAAAAACACCAAGAAATCAACAAAAAACATAAAGAACTTTCATAAACAAGTCCCCATTTCAGTCCTAAGAATTTTAGGCAATAATTTCTGCAAAAGAACAGAAAAAAGAACACATTTTCTGGAAAGGGGATGAAGCAAATTGGATTAACAGCCTCAAATTTCAGCATAACAAATCTCAGCAACAACAGGAACATATGAACATTATTCCAAATCAGATTCCAAGAAATCAGAAGGAAAAAACGTGTATCAAAGATTATATGAACAACTCGGAAGGTTTTTCAGCAAGAAAATTAGCAAAGACAGCAAGAAAATCGTAACCCTAGAACACTTTCAGCAAGAAATCGAAACAATAGAACACTTTCTATTAAGTCTTATTGTCCTCGTCCTCCAAAGGAGGTATACAAAGGATATATATACAATATGACGTGGGCCTTACCCAATATACAAGAATGGACTACATGGGTTAAACAATACATTATAATACACTAACATCCCCCCACAGTTTTATCGGGAGTGTTCAGACGAACGTTTAAACTGGTTCTCAAATCCAAAAAGAGTTTGGTAGGAAGTCCCTTGGTGAAGATGTCTGCGTACTGAAGGGATGATGAGACATGTAGAACTCGAATGTGACCAATGGCAACCTTGTCGCGAACGAAGTGAAGACCAATCTCTATGTGTTTGGTGCGTTGGTGTTGTACCAGATTTAACGACATGTAAACTGCGCTTATGTTATCACAATAAACCACAGTGGCTTTCTGAAGGGGGCATTGTAGCTAACATAGGAGGTTGCGGAGCTAGCTGGTCTTGGCAACCACGTTGGCAACACCGCGATATTCAGCCTCTACGCTGGATCGAGAAATCACCCCTTGTCATTTAGATGACCATGAAATAAGATTGTCTCCCATAAAGACACAATATTCGGATGTGGAGCGTTGTGTGGTGGGGCACCCGTCCCAATCAGCATCAGAGTAGGCAGTGAGAGATGAAGTAGTGGAGGCGTGTATGTGCAGACCATGATCAATGGTACCATGGATGTATCTGAGTATCCGCTTGAGAGCACGAAAATGTTGCTCTTGGGGGTCATGCATAAATAGGCATATCTGCTACACCGTAAAAGATATGTCGGGTCTGGTGAAAGTCAGATACCGAAGGACCCAGCAAGGCTGCGGTATGAGGTGGGATTGGTTACAGGAGGATCGGAGGCATCCAGCTTCTGAACTGGTTCGGCAGGAGTACGACAGGGGTTGCAGTTAAGCATGTTTGCCCATTGGAGAATGCCGGTCGTAGCCTGCTATTGAGACAAAAACAAACCGGTGTCAGATCGAACGACAGAGACACCCAAAAAATAGTTCAGTGATACCAAATCTGTCATGGCGAACTCACGACTAAGCTGAGATGTGATATGCTGAAGAAGGCTCTTAGATGACGCTGTAAGGATGATGTCATCTACATATAAAATAAGGTAAGCCATGGTATCGTACGTCTGAAGAATGAATAAAGACGGATCTGTACGACCCTGGTGAAGACCAATGGTGGTTGCATGCTGAGAAAATCGGTGATAGCAGGCTCTAGGGGCCTGTTTCAAACCATAAAGAGATCTCTGAAGAAGGCACACATGGTCCGGAAATTTGGGGTCTCGGAAACACGATGGTTGGTGCATGTAGACTGTCTCCTGAAGATGACCGTGAAGAAAAGCATTCTTCATGTCAAGCTGATGAATGGGCCACTGACGTGAAACAACAATGCTAAGTACCGTACGAATGGTGGCCGGTTTAACCACCGGACTGAAAGTCTCATCACAATCAACACCCTGCTGCTGGCTGCGACCATTAGCCACAAGGCATGCCTTGTAGCGGGCCAAAGAACCATCTGCATGAAATTTGTGGCGAAAAAGCCACATAGATCGTACAATGTTAACCTTAGGAGGTCGTGGTACAAGAGTTCAAGTCCCGTTCGAGAGTAAAGCATTATACTCATCATGCATAGCCTGGCGCCAATTAGGTCCTCTAAAGCCTGTAAATGTGACCAGGGAACAGGAGAGGTGGAAGAGACATGAAGGTTTAGGCAAGTGATGGGTTTGACAATGCCATTACGGGCTCTGGTGGTCACAGGATGGGTGGGGTGGGGTGCGGTTGTGGGTAATAGGTTATCGATGTGTGAGGAGGCATGGGGTGTGTCAGAGGAACGTGGGGGAGATGAGTCATGGGGACCCGAAGAGGATGGTGACACTAATAATGATGATGGATGTGTAGTGATGCTGGCAGGTTGTTGGGTAGGTGGGTAAATATATGAGCGAAGTAAAGGTGAGGTATTGTCAGTGTCGTCAAGAAATGAGTATGATGGTAGGTCATTAGGTGTGACTACTCGAAAGGGAAAAGAGGTTTCGTCAAATACAACATGGCGAGAAATTAAGATTTTGCGAGTGGATAGATTAAGGCACCGGTACTGACAACGCCTAGTGATATTAAGTATTTTAGGCGTTGTTGAGCCCTGTTCTTGGTAAAATTATATCAAATATGCATGGGTATTCTCACTTTTCGTGTCAGGACTTGTCTGGAGAAAAAGAACAGAAACAGGGACTAAAAGTGTACAAAAAGGAAAAAGTATGGAAAGAATGCAAAATCAAGAGAAGACGTACGCGCGCCGCGGATTTATCTCCTGCGCGACGCGGCTGTAAGGCGGTGAAACACATTTGAATGACGAAAAAACGGGGAACGGATAAGTACGCGCGCCGCGGATTTCACATTTGCGCGGCGCGGTCACGGGAAATTTGCAACTATAAATAGAGGCATTTCCAGCCGAAAACCCTAGCAAAGACCGGGTGTAAACATCGACCTAGAAGCTCTTTGACTCGAGGATTCCATTTCAGAAGCTATCATTTGGTATTTTCATGTTTAGATTTTTATTTCATTTTAGTTAAAGCATTGTAAGCCTTGGTTTGAATCTTTGGGTGTGACAACCACTGATCCCAAGCTTAGGTTTTGGTTTTAGTAATATTTGGTTACTGATTTTATGTGTGGATATTGGTTTGAGTGAATAAAATCATTCGGTTAATGTTAGTAGTGGTTTTCGGTATTTCGAATGCTTGTTGATATTTTTGATTGTTGATTGTGTTTTGGGTATTATTTTGGACTTGGTTGGGACTGTTTTCCCTTGCTGAAAACATTAGCTAACTTGGTTAAGTTTAGCATTGGGCTTTGGCTATTAGCTGTTCAATAGAACTTTAGTTTCTAGCCAGTTTATGCTTGCTCGGTTTTGCTAGTTTGGATGCCTTCAATTGCTTCTGATCCAGAGATGCACTTCTGAGTTCAGAAAGTAACTAGGTCATTTGGACATAGCTAAGCTTGGCTTGAGTGTTTGAATATTGTTTTGAGGTAGAAAGATAGAAATTAGTTCCTCCGACTATAGCTGTGACACTATTAGTTGGTAATCTCTCATCTAGGCTAACCACGTAGCTCCTGTGGATCGACCCTGACTGCACTATACTAGTGAAAGTTAGGTTATCTTTTATTTTTGACCGCATGACGACCTCTGCGTACACGTCAAATTTTGGCGCCGTTGCCGGGGAGCTGTGAGCTTAGAATAGGTGAGTAGTAGGAACTTGCTTCTTGCTTTTTGAAATTTCATTTTGGGTTAATTTCATTTCATTTTGGTTTTGATTCTTGTGGGCGTGTTGCACTAGTGCATGCGTACCCGCAGGGGGAAGCAACTATCCCCATTGCAGTTCGATTCTGAGATTGAGCGTACTGCGCGCAAATTCCGTGCCCGCAGGCGTTTAAGCATCATGAACTACAGTCAGGTTAGCAGTAGTCCGGTCAGTGTTGCCCAGGATCCAACAGGTGAGGCAACTGGAGGGTTTTCTATTCCCCCGCTTTCGGAATTTCAGTTTGGAAGTACGAGTGCTTCTGGTGGTGCAGTTTCAGCCCCTGCACCCATACCATCATGCACTCCGCCTTCCATCCCATCATTTACACCCACTTCACAACCTCAATCCACCAATCCATTTACATCTGCTATGACTTGGGGAGAGCCGACCCGAGATGGCACCCCAGCTCCTAGACAGCAGATACCGACATCTCAACCACAACCAGTCCTCTTTAAACCTCAACCTACATACCAAACAACACAACCTATACATTTCCAACAACCGCCTCAACCGCAATACCATTACCCAGAGACGGAGGAAGTGTACGACGAGGAAAATGAAGGATGGATGCCACCAGCATCCCAACCACAATGGAACCGAGGTCGGGGACCTCCCAGGTGAGCACCACAATACCAACCACCAGGTCAACGGGAGTACAACGATCATTTTTACGGTAACCCCGCTCGACCCTTACATTTTGCACAACCGAGACGGCAGTCGGTTGCATCACATTTCCAACCGAGGGAATATGATGATTCGTCGCCGATATATATTCCTGATAACATAGATTCGCAAGTAGAGATTAGACCCCAGTTACTAGGAATATTACCAGAATTCAGAGGATATAAGCAGGATGATCCCTATAACCATTTATATGAGTTCTTAGCGATCGCAAATGCTAACAATCCCAGAAACACAAATAGAAATATCTTTAGGCTTAGACTGTTTCCGTTTACCCTTAAGGACAAAGCTAAGTATTGGTTCACATCGTTGCCATCGAACAGTATCACTACGTGGGATCAGCTCAAGGCGAAATTCCTTCAGGAATTTTATCCAGCGAGCAAGACAACTGAAGTCAGGAGGGTCATCCAAGATTTCCAGCAAAAACCTGGAGAAGCTTTTCATGAAGCCTTCGACAGATTGAAGGAGTTGCTGCGATCTTGTCCGCATCACGAGATCCCCAGATGGCAGTTGGTCAAGCTATTCTTTGAGGGAGTTAGCGAGACACACCAGGCCATGATAAATGCCTCCTCCAGCGGGACATTTATGTGGCAGGATCCAGAAGAAGCCTGGCAGTTTCTGGAACAGTTGAGTAATGGCTCCAAAGCAAACTTCTCTACCAGGAAGACTACAAGTACGGCGGCAGCAGTAGGAGTGGATGCTGATTGGAAAAAGGAAGTGAAAAAGGAGATCAGTGAATTGAACAGAAAGTTTGATCGGCTTATGGCAACACTATAAAATGGACCGCCAAATTCATCACAAGAAGGTCAAGGAGGACCTAAAATACAGGAAGCTAATCAAGTTTATGGCCAGGGTCAAGGTCAACACAATAATGGACGACCCTACAGGCCATATAACCAAGGACAGCAACAAAATTTCAGGCAGAACAATTATCAAAATCAATCAAATAGTCAGCCTAGAAATCAGCAGCCTGCAAACAACGGAAACAACAACAATAACAACAGGGGACCCACCAACGCTGCCAACAACACCTCAGGGACCCAAGAAGAGATGATTGCAAAAATGTATGACATGGTCACTGCGACTCAACAACAATCTGAAGCAAATGCAAAGGCCATTGCAAATATGGAAAGACAAATAGGTCAAATGGCTGCAGATCAGCAAAAGAGGGATAATGGCAAGCTGCCAAGTGCTACTGAAGTAAACCCTACGCATAATCAACGACCAGGGAAGGAACAAGTCAATACTGTTGAATCAGGATGGCGAAAGGTCACTCTGGAGGACTTGTTCGAAGTAGGGAGTGAGATGAGACCAGGGGAAGAAGAGAAGGCCTTAGAGAGCGAAGAAGGTAAAGAAGGAGAAATTTCGATTGAGAATGGCACTCAACCGGAAATAGACGAAAAGGTCCAAAAGGAAGAGCAACCAACGATAGCGGGGATCAAGTAGAAGAGGAAAAATAAGAAAGAAAAGAAGATGCAGGGAATACCCAGATCAACGGGGCCCTTGATGAACAAGCCTCTATGGGATAAGCTTAAGGATGCTCCTGAGGACACCAGGATTCTGCGAGAGATGTGTGATCAGAATGAGAAACGCAAAGCACCTACGCCAAAAACGGTGAGATTGACTGTAAGAGCCAGCGAAGCATTATTGGGCACAGAAAGGAAAGGGACCCCGGGTCACCATTGATCACTACAACAGTAGGAGACGTGGTTATTCGAAACACGCTTTTGGATTTGGGAGCAAGTGTCAACATCTTGCCAGGATACCTGTACGACAAGTACAAGAACGAAGAAATTGAGCCAGCCGAAGTGGTACTACAGTTAGCTGACCAATCAACTAAGGTATCAAGGGGGAAGCTGACAAATGTCATAGTCGAAGTTGGGGACTTTTTCTATCCTGTCGATTTTCTGGTCATGGAATATGAAAGTCCAGACGATGCGCCTGCGCTCATCTTGGGGCGTCCATTTTTAGCTACCGCTGGGTCAGTGATAGATTGCAAGACTGGAGATATGGATATTTTCTTCGGAACCAGAAAAAGAAGATTAAATATGTTTGGGAACCCGGTATTATTACCTTCAGAGGAAAATGGCAAACCAGCAGACAGGAAAACACTAATGGAGCCAGGAATCAGAAGTAAAGAAAAAGTATGGACACGTACGGGAGAGGGAGGAACAGAGGAAATCTTAAAGGAAACCAAAAAATCCGCCATCGACAAGGAACAATTGCTGGAAATGATAGAGATGATGGAAGCAAGGCATCAGCAATATGAAAAAGAATCCAGAAAACGAGAGGCGAATGTTTTCGAACTATTGAAATCTCAACAACAATGGATCAGCGGTGTGAGTGATCGGATGACCCAACTCACATCCCTTATGACAATGATGGCTAATAATTTCATGCCAGAATACCAGCAAATGTCATCAAGAGGTCAAGAAGAAGAAGAAGAGTCAGCTTAGGAGCAGCACGTCTGGCTGAAGACGTTAAACTTAGCGCTTATCGGGAGGCAACCCGATCATCATTTGTATACATTTGCATGTCATTCTTAATTCTTTACATTTATGTTATCATGGTATGAAGAAGGCAAGTGTGGGGTCAATTTGGTAATCTTGTAGCACCGCGACGCGGGATCTTTGAGTCCGCGGCGCGCGTGTTCAATTTTTACGATTACGCTTGAAATCAGATTTTTAACGCGACGCGGATAGAAGCTTCCCGCGCCGCGGCCTTATCTTAATTTGAAATTAGAGATAATCCTGAAAACAGAGTTTTGAATGCCATTCCAAAACCCCCATACTTGTATATAATCAGAACGTGATAATTCTTGCTTCTTTTCACCGTGGTAAAATCTTTTCGTGCAAGTAATACATCTGCATCGTCTGTTTCTTCACAGCAAATCAAGTAAGCATCCTCTTTTCATCTCTTTTTCTCTTTTCTTGAACTTAGAGTAAATACTTCTGTAATTCACAATGTTGCAATCATCTGGTGAAATTGACAGTGAAATTAGGATTAGACCACTATGCTCTGCAAAACCCAATGTTTAGAACTAGGAAAAATGGCTTAGTAAGGACGTAATCTGCGAATGTTTCACTGAACTCATTCGCCGCGCCGCGCCTGTTACAGCCTGCGACGCGTATCGTGAATACTCATACAGCGCGCCGCGGGGCTATATACGCGCGATGCGTCGAACGTCTGGACAGAACAGTAACTTTCAATTTTTGTGATTATGCAGAAACAATGTCTTCCTCGGCTAGTTCGGAATCAATTGATTGGAACTCCCTGGCCACGGGAGTGGGTAGAACACGAGGTTATAGCTTTTATAACCGTCGATCTATCCAACAACAGAAGCGAATTCTTCCTGCGAGATCGGTCAACTGGGAGTTGACCACGGAGTCTGGGATTATGGCACATTTGCAATACTGGCTGGTACAGACGGGTTATGACAAGGATGAACTTATTTATACGTGCCGAGCTATCGAAAACGCGGTCAACATGTCTGAACCAATCTACCGCGAGGTATACTTACAGTTCCTCGCAAGCTACCACTTTGACCACCAACCGGTAGGGATGGATACTGAAGAGATGGTGCAGTTTCGTTTGGGCAACCACAACCGCAGCTGCAGCTTACGGGAGTTCGGGTATCGGATCGGGCTTTACACTGAGGAGGAGTCTGAGGCGCCAGGGTTTGACTTATTCCACCGGCGGGCTAATTACGCCGCCGACGACTCGTTTTCCCCTGGTGATTACTGGAGCACCATTTCATCCACACGGTATCATGAGAATACCGTGCGTGAGGGATCGATGCACCTACCTTCTCACCGGATGCTGCATCGGTTGATCACGACTATGATCTGGCCGTGTGCTGATGAGGAGCGAGTTACACCGCGTGAGCTGCACCTCATGTGGTGTCTGACCCGGATGTTGCAGACATGCAACATGCCATACTTCATTGCAGACTATTTCAGACGGATCACCGACGCCTCGCTGCACCAGACTGCTCTCGGTGGAGGGCACTATGTTATGAGACTGGCCCAGTCTTATGGGTTGCTGTCTGAGCATACCACCCAGGGGCTGACAGTTATTCCGCCAGTTCCTTTTAGCCCGCCTACCACCTTATCGAGGGATGTGATCTACGTTGACGATGGTGTCACGACATCTGAGCGATTTCCATTCCCGGCCCTCCGGACCGAGCCATCTTCCTCAACATCCAGGAAGCGTCAGCGAGTGACCGACAGTCTACCTCGCAGCCTCTCCCCTGCTACCATGGAGTCCCGATACCTGGTGGACAAGATGCAGGCGATCCAGCAGACTCTACAGACCCACCAGAGAGACCAGCAGGCACAGTCGGTTGTCACTAAGGAGATGAACAGACGGACCGAGAACATGCAGGATCAGCTCCTGTGGCTAGCCGATTGCATGATCACTTTCATGGCTAAAAGCCGATGTGCCCCACCGAGACCACAACCAACAGTCCGGGATGAAGACGAAGAGCCCATGGAGGAGGATCCAGAAGAAGACCCGGAGGAAGGTGAAGAAGATGACACTGCACACAACTAAGTGTGTATTTATGAATGTCTTTTGTCTTTTCTTAGTTTTGTTTTTTATTTTTATTTTGAATAGATTTTTCATACATTTTTAAGTAAATAGGAATTGATTGTTCTTAGTTAACGAAAATAAGCCATTGGGCATTAGGAAGTTGAATAAAAATAATAGGTTTTGTGTTGAGTGCTTGTTTATGAGTGTTTGAATGTGGCTGACTTTTCTGCAATTACCGCGCCGCGGATCTCATATATGCGCGACGCGGTCATTTTCACTTCCACAACAGTATCAACTCTCGTAATTACCGCGACGCGTAGATCTCAATTACGCGCCGCGGTCATCCGCAACACATAAAATTTTAAATTGTTTGTTAAGTGATGCATGATATACCAAAAATTGAGAGGGAGTTGTCTCAGACAAGTGTGGGGTCACCGTGCCCCCTCCACTTGTCTTGACCACCGGCGTGTCCTACTGTAGTGCTACAACTCCAGCATATGAATCGGGAATCTTTTTCTGTATGCAATTATACCTGTGATATTGAGCACCAAGCAGTCTACCGTCCAAAAGGGGTAACTCTTTCTCCCTTGTTTTGAATTAATTTTTGTACAACGGGGACGTTGTACGGTTTTAAGTGTGGGGTGTGGACGGTCGAAAGAGATATTTTTGAAACTTTTGCAGAAATGATCAAATTTTTCAATTTTTAGCAATATTTTCAATTTTTTTTTTAATAAATTGCAATTTTGAAATGAATGGTTTGTGATTGTGATAGCATTGGTATTTTTCAAAAAATACCATTTAGTTGTGATCGTGCTAGTAGTTAGTCAAATAAGTTGAGTTTTAAGAGTTAGAAGATTGAGATGTTTTATGATTGGAATTTAGGAAGGAAAAGTCAATCTGTGGCCTTTGTTGTTCGAGCCGGTAGGTCTAAAATGGGTGGACCTTACGCACCTTACCACCTAAGATCGTCTGGTCTGGGATGGTATTTCTGAAAGCTCGTTACACGGACAACATCGAAAGTCATGGACAATTCCTTAATGGCCTCTAGAATCTGAACGAGTAAGTACACTATATTGTGGACAGAAAGTTTGTAATCAAGGGTTCTTTAGAAAGCCATGAATTCCGAAGAACAACTCAATTATGTTTTCACGAACTATTCCACTCTAACTCGGGGGACAATAAACTTTGAAACTAAACACAGTCAAAAATTGTTCGATTCTCTATTATAATTTGTTAAAAACTCTCTTGCTTGGGGACAAGCAAGGCACAAGTGTGGGGTGTTTGACAACGCCTAGTGATATTAAGTATTTTAGGCGTTGTTGAGCCCTGTTCTTGGTAAAATTATATCAAATATGCATGGGTATTCTCACTTTTCGTGTCAGGACTTGTCTGGAGAAAAAGAACAGAAACAGGGACTAAAAGTGTACAAAAAGGAAAAAGTATGGAAAGAATGCAAAATCAAGAGAAGACGTACGCGCGCCGCGGATTTATCTCCTGCGCGACGCGGCTGTAAGGCGGTGAAACACATTTGAATGACGAAAAAACGGGGAACGAATAAGTACGCGCGCCGCGGATTTCACATTTGCGCGGCGCGGTCACGGGAAATTTGCAACTATAAATAGAGGCATTTCCAGCCGAAAACCCTAGCAAAGACCGGGTGTAAACATCGACCTAGAAGCTCTTTGACTCGAGGATTCCATTTCAGAAGCTATCATTTGGTATTTTCATGTTTAGATTTTTATTTCATTTTAGTTAAAGCATTGTAAGCCTTGGTTTGAATCTTTGGGTGTGACAACCACTGATCCCAAGCTTAGGTTTTGGTTTTAGTAATATTTGGTTACTGATTTTATGTGTGGATATTGGTTTGAGTGAATAAAATCATTCGGTTAATGTTAGTAGTGGTTTTCGGTATTTCGAATGCTTGTTGATATTTTTGATTGTTGATTGTGTCTTGGGTATTGTTTTGGACTTGGTTGGGACTGTTTTCCCTTGCTGAAAACATTAGCTAACTTGGTTAAGTTTAGCATTGGGCTTTGGCTATTAGCTGTTCAATAGAACTTTAGTTTCTAGCCAGTTTATGCTTGCTCGGTTTTGCTAGTTTGGATGCCTTCAATTGCTTCTGATCCAGAGATGCACCTCTGAGTTCAGAAAGTAACTAGGTCATTTGGACATAGCTAAGCTTGGCTTGAGTGTTTGAATATTGTTTTGAGGTAGAAAGATAGAAATTAGTTCCTCCGACTATAGCTGTGACACTATTAGTTGGTAATCTCTCATCTAGGCTAACCACGTAGCTCCTGTGGATCGACCCTGACTGCACTATACTAGTGAAAGTTAGGTTATCTTTTATTTTTGACCGCATGACGACCTCTGCGTACACGTCAGGTACCCGCGATGGTTTGTAGGGTAACCAAGAAAGATGCATGGTGATGTGCGTGGAGATAGTTTGTGAGGTGCTTGGATGTGTGGAAAACATAGGCAACCAAAAACACGTAAGTGAGTGTATGAAGGATGAGCGTTATGGAAGCGAAAATGAGGTGTTTCGTTTTAAATAGAGGTGGATGGAAGAATGTTGAGTAAATAGACAGCCATGTATAGGGCCTCAACCTAATAGGTGGGAGGCATGTGAGCTTGGAACAAGAGGGTTCGAATGATGTTATTGATGGTGCGAAGCATTCTTTCAGATTTACCATTTTGTTGTGATGTATGAGGATATGAAAATCGAAATTGGGTTCCATTTGTGGCAAATAGATCATGAAATTGTGTGTTGTTGTATTCCCCCATTGTCACACTGAAAAAATTTGATAGTTTTACCGAATTGAGTGTGAATTATTTTGGTGAATTCAAGATATTTGGAAAAGACATCAGATTTCTGTTTTAGAGGATAAACCCAGAGATAATGTGTGTAATGATCCAAAAAATGACATGATATCGCAATCCACTAACACTTTGAATGGGAGATGTCAAAATATCTGAGTGAATAATATCAAAAGGATTGGCAACAACAGAATCAGAAGAAGAAAATGGTAATTTAACATGTTTTCCAAGTTGACAAGCATGACAGAAAGTATGCAACTGATTTTTATTACAAGAAATTAAAAATTGAAAGACTTTGTTGCCGGGGTGACCGAGGCGTTGGTGCCAAACTGAAGATGAAGCGGAGATGTGGGCTTAAGGTTGATTCAGAAGAACCGGATAGAGTGGGCTATCACTATCACATCAGATTAGAGGTAGGTGGGTCCTGTAATCCTTGACAGTGAAACCATATTCATCAAATTCAATTGAACATTTTTTTGGCGAGAAAATCTACGAACATATATGAAATTTTTAATAATTGCAGGAGATATAAGGATGTTATGTAAATAAAGAAGGCGGTGGGGATTTGGAATAGGAAATTTAGCGTGTCCGGTCGATGTCACAGGGATAGAGGACCCATTTCCAACTAGGATAACACTAGAGTTATGTTTATCAAGAGTGGAATCAAGGATACCTGAATTTCTGTGGACGTGATCCGTGGCACCGGTGTCCATAATCCACTCTCCGGGCTGCGGTTGTTGAAGAGACATGGTGCTAAACATTTGTGGAAGTGCGGTGGGTTGATCCAAGTTATACCAGGTTCACTGAGAAGGAATAGAGCCATTAGTGGGCTGGCCTGCAGAGGGGCTCATAGTAATATGCGCCTGATTTAAATTCGGCCGGTGCTGTGGTGCAGGCCCAAGAAGCCCATTATGCGATTCTTGCTGACGTTCATGTGGGCTGGCCCAAGGGTGGCACTGATTGGTCATTGGGGACCAGTGTGTAAAAGACGCAGATGGCGGAGGCGGGAAATAAACCCAGCCATACGGCTACTGAGGAGAACCAGGCGGTGGAGTTGAGGGGCGCGGTGGTTGCTGATGTCTGCTGGTCGTCGAACGCCGGTCCGATCGCCAGTCATTGCGCCGATCATTGCGCTGATTGGAGTGAGGCCTGTGGGAAGGATCACCGGAGTGAGGGCGGTTGGAGATCGCCGGACGTCGATTACCCCTGTGTGAAGGATCACCGGAGATGAACTGTGATTAGAGTGAGCCGGAGAGGGCTGTGGTCGGGCGGTCAAGTGACGTTGTTCTTCTAATAGTAACATCGATCGACAGTCGGAGAAGGTTGGAGACGGGATTCGGTGATGAATGAGAGTTGCAAGATGCTCGTACTTTGAAGATAACCCGTTAATAGCATACATAACCAGTTGCTTGTCTTGAACTTTAGATGTGTGATCGAGTTTTTCTAGAAGATCAGTTATACGTTGGATTTTTGAGCAATAAGTCGTCACTGACAAGTCCCCCATTGTGATGTTTCTGAGTTCTGTGTCCAGTTGCATGGCTCTCGCCTCCTTATTATCACGAAAAAGTTTCTCTAAATGTAGCGATACATCATGGGCAGTTGACGATTCTTTGAGAACCATTTGTAATAGATGTTGAGACAATGTGGAATAGATCCACATTTGAACCACCGCATCAACCTTTGTCCAGTCGACATCAGTTGGTTTGGCAACCAGTGCATCATAGGTGGTGTGGATATGGGTAATGGCATCGTATGCTTGGCAGTATGTTGAGAAGAGAGCCCGCCAAGAGTTATAATTTAGCCGATCAAGGTCAAGAACAATAGGAATGTGAGACTTAATGTTGGCAATGGTGAAGGCTTTGTGGGGGTAACAATGGAGGATTGGCAGCCATGACAAAGAGAAGACAGGAAGAAGGAAGGAGTAAGGTAGGGTTCTGGTGAGACAAGAGAGAAGCTACCAGTCAGAGAAAGGAAAGGATCGAGAATTTGGAGAGAAATTGGGCGGTGATATCTGATACCATATTAAGTCTTATTGTCCTCGTCCTCCAAAGGAGGTATACAAAGGATATATATACAATATGACGTTGGCCTTACCCAATACACAAGAATGGACTACATGGGCTAAAAAATACATTATAATACACTAACACTTTCAACAAGAAATCGAAACCCTAAGGCACTTTCAGCAACAAATCGGACCTTAAACACATCTTTAAGGAAGAAATCAGAGGAAGAAGAAGGCTAGAATACGTTACTCAATACGAGGAGAGTAGTAGTAGATGGCAGCGGCGCCGGTGGAGAACTAGCAGCGGCGGAGCACCAGAAGCGGCGGAGAACCAGCTGGAGAAGACGAGCAAAGTCGATTACGGGTTTTGATTTTCAAGCGGGGAAAGAGACGATAAAAGAGGAGGCATAATTTTTTGGGTCTAATTTTTTTAGGTTTTTTTTAGTGAGCAGATGTCTTCCCACCCTTGCAGACCTTGGCCCATATCTGTCCCAAGAAGAGCACGCTCAGACCTATTTAGGTTTGCAGTCTTCTAAAAAACAAACACTCTGCGAAAGGCTATGTTTGCACGCGCCGTTTGCGTGGTGCAGACAAAAGTGGTCAGGAAGATCTGCAAAGAAAAAACAAACAGCCCCTTAGTCTACATCAGACCTAAAATGACCAATATGCCTCTTAAGTAATTCTTTTTTAATTTCTTAAAATCCCACCCACCCCTCTCTATCTCTTTCTCTCCTCCGTCAACCTCACATTGCCGTAAACATATACTAAGATAATCTTTTGGGTGGATGCACCATCTCCTTCGATAGTAATGGCGTCAAGGTTGATCGGTTGTCACATTAACATCTCAATTGATGTGGTTATCTGGACCTCTTCGATAGTAATGACCTCTGCTACCTTCTTCCCAATTCTATTCTCCTTTTCAGTAGCCCAAACTTAATCTGCCAGATGATCAATCTCTATCGACACATCAGAGGTGGCATGATAGGTGACCTGGATCTTTGTAAGAATCATATTCATCTGGGTCATGATTGATAATACCAATTGAAGAAGACGAAGATGATGATGAAGAAGGGATGAAACTGTAAAGCTAAATCCGTAATTCGGATGTGAGAGAAAGAGAGAGAAGGTTAGAGGTGGGTGGGCCCTTTTTATTTTTAATTATTTAAAATATAAAAATAAATATAAAATAATGGAAAAAACAAATATAAAGGGTATAATCATTTTTTCATGTTGATAGGGACCAAAACCACAAAAATGATATGAAATTGGACCAACGGTGCATCACCAAAGTTTTTTTGACCAAAACCACATAAAAATCACAAACACGGGGACCATTTTTGCAATTTTGTCTTAATTTTAATTTGTACACTAAACTTTCAAAATTATAACAAAAAACATAATACTATCTATTTAAAGTCATTAATTTTAGGTAATCTATAAGGTAAATTATGTAACATGCATACAAAGTTGAATAGTTTTCGAAATATGGACAATTTTATAGCAATTTAAAAGGTTGAGTTGATGTTTTGTAGCCTTTTTTGAATTTGAATGAATTTCTTAGTTAATGGTTTTGAAATTCTTTGACTAAATCAGAACAGAAAAGGTTAGTGCAGTAACTTTTTTTTTACTGGATCTTTATATCAAGAAGCAATTTTTTATGAGACTGAGTATGTGATTAAAAAATTCTAAGGTGGATGATAATAAGATAATAAGTTGATAGTATATTGTTAAGTTGTATTTTTAATTCTTTACAACTAAAGAAAGAAAAATACGCCGAGAATGAGCCTCGTTCACTCGACGAAGTTTGTTGAATAAATTTGAAATTGCAATTGACATTCTCATGGAAAAGACGTGTTTTGAAATGACAACAATGATTAGTCTTTCCAATTATAATGGAAAATGATATTATGGGAATTTGGATAAACATTGAATACGAAAAATTAATAAATAAATTATATAAACATATTCATGTGGTTTATGGTAGTTTATACTTTTAGTCTCTAACTATTTTTATATCCAAAAAGTCCATATGATGTTTATTTGACATATTTTCGTCCCTATCAAATTAAATTGACTATAATATCTTTATATTTTTCTCATTTATTTGTTTTTATATATTATTATTTAAATCCGACACACCCCTATGCCCCCACTCCATTGTCACGGTTAATTGCCACCCTTTATTAGAACCATAATTACATAAAGTCACGCCGACACCCACCGTTTCCTTCCCTTGAACCGTTGAAACAATCTTCACCCCAGTCTAACCATCACCACCTAACTTTTATTGGTCTCAATGACCGCTAACAAACCTCCCAAATAGAAAAATAATCTGAACACAATAATATATTTGGAAAAATCCGAAATCGGAGAAAAATCACAAACTTCTAGAGTGAAAGATTCATTATAAGATAAATTGTTACAATCATATAGACTAATCTCTCAAGTCTCTCCCTCCCCACAAATTACAGTCACACTCTCAAAGTTTTAACTAACACTTTGACAACTCTAAAATAAGATAAAGAAAAAACTAACCAAACACTTATTTGTATTGTTGGTTGGGGTGCTTTGAAACCAAAACCTTGACTTCTTTTATAAGTTTGGAGACCTCCCAAGCCTTCATCCTTGGAGCAATGTGAGATGAGAAGTTACTATTCAGTCTTTAGCCATACTCAACAATCTCCACCTTGGATGAATGAATGAAAACCGCAACCACATTAAAGGAACATTGTCTTCATCGACAATCATAGTTCTAAAGACATAGATTTATCATACTAAGTCATACAATAGTATCGCCACTTAGAATAAACCATTCTAAGAATTTCACCTCGACATATGTTGAAAAATCCTGTTGAAAGTTATGGTGCAACATCCCATTTGGCATACCTGCTGGAAGTTCATTAGCCGTCAACATAACTTTCACCAACATATTTCATTTATGTCAATCCAATTCATATGTGTAGTTCCCCCGTATTAAGGGTTGTCATCCCTAACAAATAAGATTGGAAATAAATCCAACTTAACACTGCTTTTTCTGCACTTTATTAGAGTACATGGTAAGCAGGGTCGATCCACAAGGACACGAGATTAATGTATGCCTTTTGAGATGTTTTAATTGGGGGGTTTTGAACGAATAGAAATAACCAAAAGAAGCATGCAAGTAATAAACTTTGAGAAAGAATCAATAATAAAAAGCCTTTTTCCGGGTCTTCAATGTTTATCAAGTTAGAATGAAATCACTTTGATGTGTTTATGAATACAATTCTAAGTTGGCTTTAGATAATCATAAAATGTAGTCTTTATAAAAATAACTTGCTAATTTATCTAGGTAAAATATGCTCTTTACCTAAACCTAGCTCCATATTACACAACCTAAATACGCTCTTAGGCCGAATGCAGGATTTGCATGAGGTGTGCAAGTACCAATCAACGTCCAATTCTTCTCATACGTTCGGAAGTGTGTGAACATGTGACCAAATTCTAAACAATGACGCTTGTTTTTGTTACCAAACATCAACCGTGCAAAACGATTAGGTGCCTCACACAGTTGATTAACAGTGCGTGAATAAGATCCATTTAGGGTGATCAATAAAAAACAAATCAAATTCAAGACTTTAATTTAAAATAGAAAATGATCACTAGAATTATTCAAAAACAAACATCAAACCGAATGTTTCAAACTAAATGATAAACTTGTTCAAACCCAGAACTAGATTGTGGGTTCTACCCAGACATGGCTAGACCGAAACTACAAAAATGTATAAAATGAAATCAAATGTTGCTTACAATCAAAGATATGCAAACCGAATCTTGGAAGGGGAGATTCGGCTTTCAAAACCTTCGGAAAATTGTCTTGGAACACCTTTATGGCTGAAATGAGCTGCTATTTATAGGCCTCAGGACCATTAGCGCGCTAAATTTAGAATTAGCGTAGCTAATTTTGAATTTTCGGAGGAATGGGACTGGTCAGCCCTTAAATCTCGACGGCCTCTGATGTTAGCGGGCTAACCATGATGTTAGCGGTGCTAATATTCAAATTTTCCAGCCACTTGTCAGTTTTTCCCCTTTTTGTTCCAACTTTAGCCAATTTTCGCCCTTTTGTCCAAAAACCTGTATAAAAGTCATTTTCCAAGTGTAGTGAGTATTTTAGTCTTTTGAACTTAATTTATTTATAAAAATACCCTGATATCGCCTAAAATATATGCAATATAAACACGATATGAGAACACCACACACTTAGACTTTGCTTGTCCTCAAGCAAAATAGAGTTTTTTTAGTTTTTTTTAAAATAGTTGCTTTAATGAACACCCATATCAGTTACCCATATCCAGAATAATAAACACGAAAATATTTTTTTTAAAAACCAGACCAGAATCAAGGATATACATGTGTATTGGTCCTTGCTAACTATTCATGCCTCGACTAAACCTTTTTCCTGTAAGTTGTAAATTTCTAATGTGTCAACTACTCTAGAAACATACACTTCAAAAACCGCCTAGGCTCAAGACTTATTGTTAGGTTCCTAAGATCCCCTTTGCACTCACAGATTTCATTTAATTTAACTTTGTTTGCCATTTTAACGATATTTTCTTTAATCTCGATGGCTTTGGAATTTTGTTGCGTGAAAGGTTACCTATGCTGCACTAATTATTGCTAAATTTCCAGATCATACCTTCGAGACCCGCGGCTTTCCATGGAACTCTTGATTACAAATTTTCGACCATAGATTATACGAGGTCTACTTATTCAAATTCCAAGGGCCGTTAAGGAAATCTCATCACTTTCTACAGCACTCGTGTAGCAAACTTTCGACAACACTATCCCAAACCAGACGGTCTTAGGTAGCAAGGTGAGAGAAACCACATTTTTCATGTCTACCGATTCGAGTACCATAGGCCACAGATTGGATTTTCCTTCCTGAACCTCGATCTTGTGGTATATTTTTATCATCCTTTGGATGTATCATTAAGAACTTTTTGAAATTTCCTCGAGTTTGAGGCTTTTTCCTCATTTCAGTGACAGCACATGCTCTGTACGTTTGAGATCTAGGGAACAAAACTCAATCTAGTTTGGCTAGGTGTTAAGGGTGTCAATTCCTAACAAATAAGATCGGAAATGAATCCAACCAAACATTGCTCGACTGCACTGTATTAGAGTATAGGGTAAGCAGGGTCGGTCCACAAGGACACAGATTTCAAAGCGTATACCTTGGTGTAATGTAAATGGGGGGGGGGTTGAATAAAAATAGTAAAAATCAACAGAAGCATACAAATAATAACTTTTGAGAAAAATCAATAAATAAAAGCCTAGTCCCGAGTTTTCTATGTTTATTGAATTAGAATGAATTCACTTTGATGTGTTTATGAATGTAATTCTAAGTTGGCTTAGATAATCATAAAATGCAGTCTTTATGAGAATAACTTGCTAAATTGTTTAGATAAAGGTCCGCTTATTACCTAAACCTAGTTCTGTTTTATCAAACCTAAGGTACACTTATAGGCCGAATGCAGAAAATGCATGAGGTGTGTAAGTACCAAACACTGTTCAATTCTTCTCGTACGCTTGGAAGTGTGTGAACATATGACCAAATTCTAAACAAGGACGCTTGTTTTTGTTACCAAACATGAACTATGCAAAGCTTTTAGTGCCTCACACAGTTGATTAACAATGCATGAAAAGGATCTATGTAGGGTGATCAGTAAATAAAATCAGATTCAAGACTTAAATTGACACTAGAAAATGATCATTAGAATTATTCGTAAACAAACATCATGCCAAATGTTTCAAACTAAACAATAAACATATCTGAACTCGGAACTAGAGTGCGGGTTCTATCCAGACATGAATAAAATGGAATCAAAATACATAAATGTAAATCAAATGTTGCTTACAAAGAAATATATGTAAACTGAATCTTGAGAGACATGATACGACCCTCTAAACCTTCTAAAAACTGCCTCGGAATAGCTCGGAGTCGTGGGTGTGGAGAACAGGAACTGAACAACCTCCAGGATGAAATGAGCTGCTATTTGTAGCCCTCAGGACCATTAGCGGCGCTAAATTTGAATTTCTGGAGGATTTAGTCTTCAGTCAGCCTGTGAATCTCGACAGCTCAAATTTTTCGCAACCAACCATATTAGCGGCGCTAACCTTCATTTTTCAGCCTTTTGTCATTTTTGCCCCCCTTTTTTTCAACTTTAGCCAATTTTCGTCCATTTGCCTAAAAACATGAATAAATGACATTTTCCAAGTATAGTGAGTATTTTAGTCCGTTTTGACTTAATTTATCTATAAAAATGACCTAATATCGTCTGAAATATATGCAAAATAAACACGATATCAGAACACCCTACACTTGACCTGGAAAGACCAGTTGATTGACCTGTACCAAAACATCCTCCAGGACTCCTTTAGGATGAACAATCGAGCGATCTGCTAGTTGCACAACGACCCCAGTTTGGGTTAGGGGCCCAATGCCAATTGCTTTATAAACATAGTATGGTAAGACGTTTATTGAGGCTCCCAAATCAAGCATAGCCTTCGGTACGTGTAGGTTGCCCAACTTGCAAGGGATGCTGAAAACACCGGGATCCTTACATTTCTTTGGTAACCGCCTTTGCAGGACTGCAGATGCGTTTTCACCAACTTTGACTGTTTCATTCCCCTTTAGCTTTTTCTTTGTCGTGCAAAGTTCCTTGAGGAATTTAGCGTACCTCGACACCTGTTTGATTGCTTCTAAGAGAGGATTGTTGACCTCGACTTTGCAAAAGATTTATAGATTTTCACTTGTTTCTCTTTCTTTCTTTACACTCCTCAGTAATGAGGGAAAGGGTGTAGAATTTATCTTTGCTTCAATTGATTTTGGGTCTACTGGCTTAGGTGCTTCAGTCTTTACCGTTGGTTCTTTGATCTCTATCTCTTCTTCTTAGATTGGAGCTTTAGGTCCTTCATACTACGTACGACTTCGTAGTGTTATGGCGCATGCATTGTGTTTGGGGTTAGGTTTTGTTTGAGCTGGGAGCTTTCGTTGTGCCTCTAGTTTGCTTACTGAACTGGCGAGCTGTGCCATCTGTTGTTCTAAATTCTTGATGTTCGCTTTCGTCTCTTTTTGAAACAGTTGAGTACTTGTAGCCAAGCTCTTAACTATATCCTCTAGTGACATTCCAAAACTACTGCCTTGCTGAGGTGTTTGACGTGGTTGATATTGTTGATTTTTAGGCGGTGGCTTCGTGTAGTATTGCTGAGGAGTCCTCTGTTGATGACTTAACGATCGACCTTGGTTCCATCCTTGATTTCCCCATGGTTGGTCATACGATCTTTGATATTGCCCAGTGGCTTTGAGTTCTTCTGGCTGTTCTTGAAGTAAAGGGCACATATTAGTTAACTCCAAAAATTGTGTTTCTAATTGAGGGGTGTTAACTTCTTTCACTTCCATTGGTGGGTCCGCGTACCATTCATCCTTTTGAACCGTGTGCTTAGAGTCTTCAGCCATGGTGTTGATTAATTCCTGAATCTGGGTCGGGGTTTTATCTGTGATTGATCCTCCGCTTGAAGCATTTAGCAGTCGACGGTCCCATGATGATAGTTCTTCATAAAAATACTGAAGGAGCCGATGAACAGTGATACCATGCTTGGGACATCGAGCGCATAATATTTTAAATCGCTCCCAATAACTATGTAATGCTTCTCTCTTTTGTTGTTTAATACCGATAATTTCCCTGCGAAGGGTAAAGGCTTTCATTTATGGGAAGTACTTCTCTAGGAACATACGAGCTAGCTCATTCCACGTAGTGACGGATCCAGGTGGTAAGTAGTAAAGCCAATCTCTTGCGCACCTTTTAGATTAATAATCTAATACACTTAATTTGCTAATTTAAATAAGATGTTAAATGCAAAACATAAATTAAAAGTCAACTAAAATTAGATATAATATTCGATATATAACCTAATTATAAATGTCAAAATACCTAATAACATATTCAACAATTATTTTTATAATAATACAAATTTTCTAAAGGAGTAGTTGTATATTAATAAGAAACAATAATAGTTAAAAACAACATTGTAATAAAAAGTATAATACATTAGGATAAAAACATCATTTTATATCTGAAACAATTATCATAATCAAAATTCAAAGACCGTCATATAAACTATTTTTAAATTAATTAAACGTAAGACTATGTGCTATACACGCCTTGTAGTTTATGGGATGCAGATGCAACCTATCGTCTACATTGAGAACATCTTGTTGCTTAGGACGACCATGTTGAATAAATATTTTGTGGTGGCAAACCCGTTGACTTGCAAATCTTTTTCTTTCTTTTTTCTCAATTACATTATAGTAACGAATGCAATTACTAAAACTGATAGATATATAGAATGATCAATTAACTATATGTTTCATTGATTGTGTTCATTGATGTTTGATTAGATTACATTTGATTATGAGATAATAAAGTTTCCTTGAATTTAAATATTTTACATATTATATAATCGACTTTAACAAAATAGTATATTATAGATGTTCTTTTAGATAAGTTTTTAGGATTTTAATAAGTTTTAATGACTATCATAATTAATAGAAGAAACATAAAAGACATAAAAAAGAAGTATTATAAATTAAATTTTTTATAAAATTAAGATAAATCAATTACATAGTTTTTGTCTATTTATAACGAATATATGCGTGTTACGCAGACTAAAATTATATAACTAAAATTTTGGCAAATATACATTGAAATAATTATTTTATTGAATTTAATTATAAATAATAATTGTACATTAAAATGATATATAAAATCATTACTATTTTTGATCATATTATAATACATATTTATTAAAATCATATAATTCAACAATATAAACTAAAAATAATTCTCGATTAATGTTACTTTTAACATATGATTGATAAAATATATTTTGTGATTACGATCTCTATAATTATTTAAAATATCAATCATTATATGTAACACAATTTTTTAATAAATATACTTCTAACTATTATTATTGTTAGCTAATTTAAAAAACCATTTATTTTAAAAAATTTCAGTTATTATTAAAATAGTTTTTGGATATTTTCTAGTTAGTTTGACATGTCGATTTAGCTTTTACATTTAAAATATTTAAACATTTTTTAACTATAAATAATCTTTGGATAATTTAATTTAATTTTATATTTTGATTTATCATGATATTTAAAGTAACAAATTAAGTATATGATATTGATAATTCAAAAAATGTTTCACTAATATGATAATGTTTTACATTAATAATATATTTATATCTATATCTATATAACTCTTATAATAAAGGTCATCCAAATGAATGTGGTTAAAGATATGATTTTATCTTGCACCATATTTATTTGAAACTCCTAACTCTTGATCTTATACAACTTAAATATTCATTTTTAACTTATAATTTTTCATCTTATGCTAATTAATTTTGTTTGGTCAATTAAAAAGTCTTGCCTATAAAAGAACTATGCCACATTTGATTACTCAAAATTGCTTCTCTTTCTATTTTTTGTTATCTAGAATATATGCATGAGAGCTCTAGCATATCCTAGATTTATTTTTATTTTGGTTATACATAGTTACAAAGCGGTGAGAATTCCACTATGTTGTAAGTATATTTTTTGTTTTACGTAAATATAATTTTAAATTTGTGAGATTTTCATAATGTTGTAGGTTTACCGTTGCCTATATATATATATATATATATATATATATATATATATATATATATATATATATATATATATATATATATATATATATATATATATATATATATATATATATATATGTATATATGTATGTATGTATGTATGTATGTATGTATGTATGTATGTATGTGTGTATGTATGTATGTATGTATGTATGTATGTATGTGTGTGTGTATGTGTGTGTGTGTGTGATGGTCGAGATTATTTCATACGTTCCTAACCAAAATTATACTTCTTATTTCACCCGATATATATATATATATATATATATATATATATATATATATATATATATATATATATATATATATATATATATATATATATATATATATATATATATATATATATATATACAATAGTGAGAAATCCATCATGTCGTACGTCTACTGAAGCATATATATAAATATATTGTACAAATTTATGTTGAGAAAGTTGTCTACTTTTTCCAATGAATGAAAAATTGTTTAAAATAAACGTGTTACACATCTTTTTTCGTACATCTCAAGTTGTAGTTTAAAGTGGGTTACACGTAAGAAATAAAAAACTATTTTATTGATTTATGGATTATTGTAAGTGAACTTTTATATCTTCTATTACAATGTGGTAATTAATTTTGTTTTGCTAATTAAAATGTTTTGCCTATATAAGAATTATTTCACGCTTCATAACTAAAATTTGGTTTTATTTAATTTTCTTTTTCGTAATGTAGAATATATATGCATGAGAGCTCCACCATGTCATATGTTTATTTTTATTTTGGTTATATAGTTATAAAATGATGAGAACTCCACCATTATATTCGTTTATTTTCGATTTTACCTATAAATACTTTTAAAATGATGATAACTTAGTGAAAAAATCATCATGTCATACGTCTACTAAAGCATATAAAAATATATTGTATAAATTTATGTTGGAAGAATTCTCTGTTTGGTTGTAATAAATGACAAGATGTTAAAAAATAATGTGTTACACACTTTTTTTTAATACATATCAAGTTGTAGTTTAAAAGTGGTTAAATGTAATAAAAAATGGAAAGCTTTTATATTAATTTTTTAAATTTATATAACAAATATTATTTTATATTTTATGACACTTACTAATTTATCTTCAAAACTTTACATTTCTCAATGTTATTTTACTATACAACTTTATTCCTGCGCAACGCGCGGGTATACGCCTAGTTTAAATAATATATATTATGTTAGAAGTTGAAGAGTTAGAGGTTTCAAATGCGTGCGAGGTAAGGAAAATGATTCATTTATAATATATAATAGATAATAATTATGAGAAGACGGTCTGGACATTGCGATGATGAAAAAACATTTTCTAAGGAACAATCCGAGCCCAGTATCAAAAGACAGATTTTTAGAAAATTAAAATATATTTGATGGTCGATTATGTTATAAATCAAAACTTTTGTTATATTATGTTTTCATTATGATTTAATATTATTTTACAAATTTAATTAACTTATTTTCAACTGACTAAAATGTTTTAATAGAACTTTCATACTTAATTTATCCATTTATAAACACATATTACATTTTAATATATATGATATTTTAATAAAAGTTATTACTAGATATTAGTACTTGAATAAATATTATTGGTTTGTTTATTGAAATACATAAAATATTAAAAAATTATTACATTATACATATAAAAATAAAAGGAATATTAAAATTATGATATAATCATTATAAACCTATTAGATATATGAAAAAATAAATTATCTAGTGAAAAATAATATTGTATGATATGGAGACAAACCGAAATATTATCAGATAAGATGAAAAGTAAAAGTTGATCATTCAATATACTAAGCAGTCAACGGAAAAAAAAAACACTCTTCATTTTTAAGTTGTGATGATAAGTAATCAACCAAATAATAAGTCATGAAAAAACTTTCATTAGAAATTTTGTTAGTCAATTTTTAGACTTCTATAGATTTTATGGTTTTGGTTTTAGTTTATTAAGTTTTTTATTTTATTTTTATTTTTGTTGATTGATGAATACTATACAGTAAACAAATATTCTACAATGATACATATTTCTTGTTTAAATAACAAGACTTTTATTTTAAATGTGTATTAGATGAATACATTTATTTTACAAAGACTAATAAAATGTCATTACTCATCAAAAACAATAAATAAAATTTGAAGGTATATACTAAAGAGTATAAATTGAGTCCCCTTCACGAACTAGTAAGAAAATCAGATTAACTACATGGCATATTTATTAATTTTAAAGCCTTAGAAATAAGCAACAAATATAAAATGATAAATTAAGTATGTTGACCTGATAGTTAACAAAGTGAAAAATGATAAGTTCAAATACATATAAAAAAGATCTGATTTATTTGACATGCAAACACTTTTTCTTATATTTTTTTTTATTTTATAAGTAATAAGTAAATTATATCTGATTAATATATATATATATATATATATATATATATATATATATATATATATATATATATATATATATATATATATATATATATATATATATATATATATATATATATATATATATATATATATATATATATATATATCAGGAAGTGACAAAACTTGTGAAAAGTTATCCGAAAAATATAATTTATAAGTTAAATAAAATACTACAATTAATTTAATAATATAATTTTTTGATCATAATGTCTAGTTTTCTAGATCAGCAAATTATAAAAAAAATGATAGAAAAATACATCACCATATCATATATAATCATATTTAATACCACAATATGTATCTAACCATGAAAAATACCAAGCAAATAATAAAATCTATTATATTATAAAGCTAAGATAAATCCCAAATCAAAAACAATCCCAAATCGAAAACCAAAATTTCAAAACATTCATAATCTAAAAACCTAGTTTAAAAAACCTAAAAAATCACTCATACCATCAAAACCCTAAAACTTCAAACCTAAATATCAAAAAGGTTCTTTAAACACCAAATGTAATTTCTATACATTTTGAAGTTGCACCTCGGACGGCGGCGTTTTGCTCTTCTTCTTCGGAGTTGTTTTGTAGAAGCACGCATATAAAATAAGCTGGCAAAACCCAGAAATACCCCCCAAACCATTCGCAATCTGTAATTTAAAAAAAAAAAAAAAAGATTATATTAATTTCTCATTTACTAAAAGCAAAATATTAATAAATTAATTACCAAAATGTAAAGATCGAATTTGAATTTCAAAAAAAAAAAAAAGATTATATTAATTTCTCATTTAATAGAAGCAAAATATTAATAAATTAATTACCAAAATGTAAAGATCGAATTGGAATGTCAAAAAACAAGATTATATTAATTTCTCATTTAATAGAAGCAAAATATTAATAAATTAATAGTAAATATTAATAAATTAATTACCAAAATGTAAAGATCGAATTGGAGAAGAGCATAAGTCGTCCAGCAAGAACCGTTCAAGAACGCAGCTAATGAAAGATAGAATGGCATGTATTCGACACTCTTTGTTTCGATTACTTTCCACTGTTCCGTTTTTCAAAAAACACGAAATTAGTCAAAAATATTGAATTAATAATTCAGGAAACCAATAGAGAAAAGAAAACATACCATGATAGTTAGAGGGGATGCGTACATGATAACACCAAATACCACACAGAAGATCCCAACGAATGTTGATCTACTTTCATGGGTATGGAAGTGTCCTAAATCGACACCAGCAATAACACCTAGAACAACAAGCTCGGCAGCTAACCACAAGAATATCTTTTTCTGTAAGAGAAGAATAAGAGAGTTTAGATATGATCTTGATAGGAAAATTAAAAACAGATATATATATACTATCCGAAAATGGATGTGGAAGTAGTATTAAAAACTTAAGTACTTACCCTATGTGTATTTTTGCCGTATATGAGGAATGAGCTGAGATAGATGATCTCTAATGCTAGACCGATGGAGTTAATTGTGACGACAAGAGTGCTGTCGGGATGATTGAACGGTAAGCCATAGAAGATCCATAGCAAACAGTTCATGATACAAGCTATGTAAGGGTCTGGAGAGAACTCTTCCACTGATTTGTTTTTGAAGATTCTCATTATCGTAGGCCTGTGATTACATATTATTAGAAAACAAATTGAGGTATAATGTTGGAAAAACGAAATAAAACTTACGCCGGAGAGATAAACAGTCCGAATGAGATGACATTGCCTGTGGAAGAAATTGTGAACACAAATTAGCGTTGCTGATTGAATAGGAATCCAAGAAAACATTAGACAGGAATCGAAAATTGAAATCGGAAGTTGAATAGATGAATTGTATCACGATACGAATAATAAATTTAGGTAATCGGCGAGACAACAAATTGACGAAACGGAAGACACAGCAATACGAATAATAAATTTAGGTTATATTTCACTTGTCAACAATTATCTATACTATCAAAAACCAATTCATAGCAAGTTGATCGACTAACAGACTGACGATACAAACAGTCAGATCATTATTCTGACTGCTTGTAATCAGTTATCTAAGCAGATCAAATACAACAATTCATGAAATTTCGATACACGCTAACACCATGCGTTTTTAATGACGGTTACATAATATAATTCTTTAGAAACTCCAACCAATTTCGTGCATAAACATATATGTACTTTTTAAAATAAGAGTCAAAAATCAAAATCAAAAATCTAATCAGAATCAAAACCCTCCTAATACATATCGATCACAATGTATAGACGGTTAATCGATCCATCATAAAAACTCCTGGTAGATGATTAGAAAAAAAAAAATTTAAATAGAATCAACGAAAACATACCAATGATTCCAACAATAGTACGAATCTGTCCTGCATTCATCACCATCTTTGAAATCCAGTCGAAGAAGATCCAGAAAAGTGAAACTGATTATAATGTATGGAATAACCGCAGCATGAGGTGATATATATAAGCGTCTATCTGAGTTCTAGTTTAATCGGATAAGTTCTTACTCTGCCAAAAATAGTAGTATGAGTCAGTTTAAAAAATACGAAATTATCCATTAATTTATCCTTTTAATAATAAGATAACAACCTATAAATTCGGAATGCACAATTGTGCGTATCCTAAAAACACTATATTTTTTTACGGAATAAAAGTAAAAGATTAGAATAGTGCAAATTACTTTTGACTATTTTTAATTTATATACAACTTTCAAAATCATAACCAAAAAGGCAAAAACATAATACTATTTAAAGTCATTAATTTTAGGTAATCTATAACGTAAAACATGTAACATGTGGAGAAAGTTGAACAATTTTGAAATATGGATAATTTTTATAAAGATTTTAAAAAGTTGAATTTGTGTTTTGTAGCCTCTTTTTGGATTTTAGTTAATAGTTTTGAAGTCCTTTGACCAAAAGAATAGAAAACGTTTGTGTAGTAATTTATTTTTAAGTAAATTACAGTTTTGGTAACTGTGGTTTGGTCCATTTTTCGTATTGGTTCTTGGAATCGAAATCTCATATCCTTGTCCTTGTAATTAGGTTTAACTTTCACTATTGATCCCTCTCTTCGTTAAGTGTTAAAATTTTCTGTTAAATGGAGGTGAAATGACCAAAATACCTTTTTTCTAATTAGTTTTATTTTAAAAAAACAAAATTGGGTAGCAGCTATCGAGCATTCCTCCCCCGCGTCTCAGTCATCATCATCACCTTAAATTCATCAAAGTTTGTTGAGATTTCTGCCTCAGCTAAGTCAATCTCAACCTTGTTATGTTTAGTTTATTTTAGAAAAAAATTAATCTTCTTTTGATGCAGTTTTAAAAGTTGAAGGGTCTTGTTTGTCATTTACTGTTTCCGAGACTGGGGCTCGCATTCTTGTTTCTCTCATTGAGGCGCGGACTTTGGGGCTCCGTTAGAAGGTGTTCGGGTCATTTGCACATAGATATTTTGCTGATGGGTTTTGTCCTCGCCAAGAATCAGACGACTCTCGTTCTAATTCTCAAAAAGCTCCCGTTCATATTTCTCTGATAAGCTTCGTCTTTCTAGGGTTTCCTCTTGAACTCTAGTGTGCTTTCAGTGTGTTGAGTGTAATTGATTTCTGATTTGTATTTCTGGATTCATGTTATAATCCAGTGATCACGACTAGCTATACTCTTTGAACACTATACGTATTGTTTAATATATTTCAGTTCTTGTAATCATTCGACTATATTTGAATAAAAGTAGTTTTATGTTTTGATCATGGTATCAGAGCCAACGATTCTGCTTTCTTGCTACCTAATTTTTACGTTCTCAGATCTGATCAATCGATACCCTAATTTTTTGATTTCAAAAGTTAGGGTTTGTTGCTCTTTTGCTAAATTTTCGTTATCAGATCTGATGACCTAGATCTCTACTCGTCTATTGTTATTTGACTGATCTTGTATTTGCCTCACTTGTTTTTTGTGTTTCTTGTCTCTTTGTTTTTTGTCTTCGGGACTGATTGAATTGTTATTGGTGCTATGTGTTCGTGATCGACTTCTTGGTATTGATGCTTCCGCCTGTGCTGTCTTCATCAAAAGCCTTGATAACAGTTCTACTTGAGGTGTTCTGTAAGCCTTCTTCTCTTTCCTGCCTGTAGCAAGGATATCCTAATATCACCTCTATCAGGCTATTATCCTTGGCCTATAGCAGGGCTGCTCTTCTTTTTGTGTTGTTCTTGGTTTGTTTTTTGGCTTTGCCTTCTGTCTGGATTGTCATGGCCCCTACTGAGTCATCTGGGGTAAATAAACCCGATATGATCGACCCATTTGACCCTATGGTGCTTTTATCTAGTGACCTTAGTACTGTTTCTATTATTAGCTTCAAACTTTAGAGTACTATAAACTACAAATATTGGGTTAGTGCAACTGAACTTGCACTTAGGGGACGTAATAAACTTGGATTTGTACTTGGTACTTGTCCCAAACCCACTAATAATGAAAATAGGGCTCAGTTATGGGATCGTGCTGATGCTGTTGTCCATTCCTGGCTTTTGGCTTTTGTGTCTGAGTCCATATATGCTAGTCATGTTTTGTCTAGGTCTGGCTATGAAGTTTGGTCTGATTTAAAAGAAACTTATGAGAAGTTAGATGGTTCTATAATCTTTAATGTTTATCAGAAAATTAATGCTTGCACTCAGGGAAATTCTAGTCTTTCTGAATACTTTGACAAAATTAGTGCCCTTTGGAAGGAATTTGATTCTCTTACAAATCTATCACTGTGCACCTGTGCACCTGTGATGCTTCAAAAAAAATTTTGAACATTCTGATCAAATTAAACTCATGAAATTTTTAATGGGTCTTGATTCCTCTTTTTCTCAAGTTAGAAGTAATATTCTCTTACGTGAGCCTCTTCCTAGTGTCAAGATGGCGTTTTCCATCTGCTCTAGAGAAGAGTCTCATAAAATTAGTTCTTCAACTGGTTCATCTTCTGATAAATCTACTCCTATTGGTTTTTTTGCTAAAACTTCCAATTCTGGGAAGAAAAAGAATAACAAAAATACATTTGTTTGTAAAAACTGTGGTATAAAAGGACATACAATTGAACGGTGTTATAAACTGATTGGATATCCAAAGGATATTAAGGAAAAAGGTGAATCAAGTGCTAACAAATATTTTGCTAGCAATATGCCACAAGCAGATTTAAAAGAATCTAGTGATTTCTTCTTTTTTCATCTGATCAAGTTTCAAAGTTGTTGAGTTTAATTGGTGATAACCAGAAAATTGAAGGAGTTGTTGCCAACATGGCAAGCGTGTTTACCAAAAATGTTTTTTCAAATATTTTTAGAAACTTAAAGTGGGTCATTGATTCAGGAGCAAATCACCATATGACAAGTACTGATTGTAATCTTAAAAATGTTGTGGATATTTCTGATTTAAAACTTAAAGTGGATCATCCTAATGGATCATCTGCTTCAATAGTTAAAATTGGAAATTTACCTCTTTCTAACTCAGTTACTTTATTTGATGTGCTTGTTGTTCCTGAGTTTAATGTTAACTTACTTTCTGTGCACAAGGTGGTCAAAGATAACAAAATTCGTGTTTGTTTTGATGAATCTGAGTGTTATTTTCAGGATTTACGGAAAAAAATGATAGTGGGGACTGGTAGTCAAAGTGGTGGTCTTTATTTTATTGATGAAGGTAATTGTCAAGAGTTTAAATGTAACTACTCTAGTCTTGCTAAGTGTTATGTTTCTAAATCCACCTACAATAATAGATTAGGTCATCCTTCTGAACCTGTTCTTGCTATTCTTCAACATTCTTTAGACATTGGTTCTGAAACTCTTCCTCCTTGTGATATATGTCATAAGGCTAAGTAGACTAGGGAACCATTTCCTCTTAGTAATCATAAGACTTCCTCTTTAGGTCATCTTATTTATCTTAACGTTTGGGGTCCTTATAAAGTACCAACAGTTGAAGGCTTTAGATACTTTCTCATAGTGGTTGATGATTTTACACGTTCTGTTTGGGTTTTCTTGCTAAAAAGTAAATCCAAAGTGTTTGAAAATATTGAGTTGTTTTATAATCTTTTACTTACTCAATTTGATAAACGAATAAAGGTTATTAGATCTGATAATGGAACATAATTCTCAAATAACAATGTTTCAAGTTTTTTTAAAAGCAAGGGTATAATTCATCAAACTTCAATTGCTTATACCCCTCAACAAAACAGAATTGCTGAAAGAAAACATAGACATCTTCTGAATGTTGCTAGGTCTCTTTTATTTCAAAGTGGGATACCTTTACAACATTAGGGAGATACCATTTTAACTGCTGCTTATCTCATTAATAGAACTCCTTCATCCGTTTTAAAAGGAAAATCGCTTTTCGAAATAATGTATAACAAATAGCCTTCTTTTGCTCATTTACGTGTTTATGGGTGCCATTGCTTTGCATAAAAACTCAATGTTCATGATAAGTTTGAACCTAGGGCTGATAAGTGTGTTCTTATTGGATATTCTAGTTTTAAAAATGGGTTATAAATTGTTAAGTTTGGAGACTAATTCTGATTTTTTTTCTCCAGGGATGTGCAATTTATGAACATATTTTGCCCTTCAAAATGTCTTCTGGTGCTCCTTTTTCAAAAAATATGTTTGATACATTTCAGTATTCTCATTTCTTTGATACTGTTGACCCTGTTACTCCCGATGATGATAGTTCTGGTCTATTTTTCAAATGTAATTCTCAGTGTAATAATCCTGTTGTTTCTAATAGAAATGTCAACTCTGAATTTCACAGTTCTAGTAGAGCAACAAATCGTGGTGTTGGTAATGATATGGAGTCATCTAACTTTAGTGATTCGTTAGAAACTTTAGATATTGCTCACCATGATTTTGATGGCTCTCTTCTGAACTCTAAATTCAATATGGATAGTCTGGTTGGGAATCAGAATTTTGTACTCTGGGGTGACAATGATGATTATCAGCTTAGTGTTGATTCAAGTAATAACATAACTGAGGGAAACTTTTTTGAAAATTCTGAGTCAGAAACTGTTGGTAATATTAGTGCCCCTACAAATGAGGAACATGGTCTTAGAAGGTCTTCTAGAATTCCTAAGTTACCTAGGAGGTTAGATGACTTTATTCTAGATGGGAATTGCAAGTATGGTATTGAAAAAGTTGTAAATTACTCTCATTTGGATTCTGATATTCGATGTTTTGTTACTAATCTGAATAAAACTGTTGAACCAAAACATTATCACGAGGCTTGTAAATGATCCCAATTGGGTTGTTGCAATGAATCAAGAAATGGATGCTTTGTATCAAAACCAAACATGGGAACTAACTGACTTGCCTAATGATAGAAAACCTATAGGCTATAAATGGATTTATAAAATTAAATACAAACCTAATGGGGATGTTGATAGATACAAAGCAAGACTTGTTGCAAAAGGATATTCCCAAAAGGAAGGTATTGACTTTGATGAAACATTTGCTCCTGTAGTAAAATTTGTTACTGTTAGATGCCTTATTACTCTTGCTGTTAATTGTTCATGGAATTTGTATCAGTTGGATATTAATAATGCATTTTTATATGGAGAAATTGGGGAAGATGTTTACATGACACTTCCTCAAGGTTATTTTTCAAAAAATGAGAAAAAAAGTTTGTAAACTCAGAAAATCTTTATATGGCTTAAAACAAGCCCCTCGGAAGTGGAATGAGAAACTTGTCTCTTTTTTTACTGAATTTGGATTTGAGCAAAGTAAAAGTGATTACTCACTTTTCACTTTCTGTAAATCTGATTGTTTTATTGCTCTTCCTGTTTATGTGGATGATATTATATTAACTGAAAGTGGGGTTGAAAAGGTGAAAAATAATTTGAAGTTAAAATTTAAGATTAAAGATTTGGGTTTGTTAAAATTCTTCTTGGGAATTGAGGTTATAAATACTTCTGATGGTGTTTGTTTAAGTCAACGAAAGTATACTTTGTAGCTTTTACATGAGTTTGGTTTGTTGGGTTGTAAACCTGTTAGTACTCCATTGGATTTGTCTACTTCTGTTAGCAATTTTGGTATTGACAAAAGTGATGTTTTGTTAACCAAAATAACTGGTTATCAACAGTTAATAGGGAAACTTATTTACCTAACTTATACTAGACCTGATATTAGTTTTTCTGTTCAAACCCTGAGCCAATTTATGCACTCTCCTAGAAAGTCTCACTTGAGACTTGCTATTAAAGTGTTAAGGTACTTAAAACTTAACCCTGGCAAAGGTATCAATATAAAAAGGTCTGAAAGTTTAAATTTATCAGCTTATGTTGATGCTGACTGGGGAAGATGTTTAAGTACTCAAAGGTCTGTTACTGGTTACTGCTTATTTCTTAGTGAATCTCTTATATCTTGGAAAAGTAAGAAGCAGGCTACTGTCTCCAGGTCTTCTACTGAAGCCGAGTACAGAGCTCTTGCTTCGGTTACTTGTGAAATTTTATGGGTTGTTAAAATTCCAAGAGATTTAAAGATAAAATGTTGTTTTCCTATTAATGTGTTTTGTGATAATTCTTCTTCAATCCAGCTTACTCTCAATCCTGTTTTTCATGAAAGGACTAAACACATCGATATTGATGTGTACTTAGTCAGGGAAAAAGTTTTGAAAGGAATTGTAAAAGTTTTAAAGGTTGTTTCTAAAGATCAAATTGCAGATATTTTGACCAAGTCTCTTGGGGGTGTTCAACATTCTTATCTTTGTGGGAAGTTAAATATGAGTGATCCCTTCCAAGGTTGAGCTTGAGGGAGGGTGTTGAGATTTCTGCCTCAGCTAAGTCAATCTCAACCTTGTTATATTTAGTTTATTTTAGAAAAATATTTTTATTAATTAATCTTCTTTTGATGCAGTTTTAAAAGTTAAAGGGTCTCTTTTGTCATTTCCTGTTTCCGGTGGACTGGGGCTCACATTCTTGTTTCTCTCATTGAAGCACGGACTTTGGGGCTCCGTTAGAAGGTGTTCGGGTCATCTGCACATAGATATTTTGCTGATGGGTTTTGTCCTCGCCAAGAATCAGACGACTCTCGTTCTAATTCTCAAAAAGCTCCCGTTCATATTTCTCTGATAAGCTTCGTCTTTCTAGGGTTTCCTCTTGAAACTCTAGTGTGCTTTCAGTGTGTTGAGTGTAGTTTATTTCTCATTTGTATTTCTGGATTCATGTTATAATCCAGTGATCACGACTAACTATACTCTTTGAACACCGTACATATTGTTTGATCTATTTCAGTTCTTGTAATCATTCGGCTATATTTGAATAAAAGTAGTTTTATGTTTTGATCATGCCGTCGCCGTTAACGTCCACAGCGGCAATCATTTTCCGACACTTTACGATCGAGCATTCCTCCCCCAAACTCCCTAAAACATTATGAAACTCCTCTACCAAGGTCGACCCGTTTTGTCGATATCGGAAACTGAAACTGCAACTCATTCGTTCTGATTTTTAGCACAACAAATGCAGAAATCAAAAGATCGTACAGATTTATTTTGTGAGTCATGTTTTTATTTAGCAAAATAAGATAATAATCAAAATAAAACAAAACTAGAGGAATGATTATGTAATTATCAAACATAAAAATCTTGCTTATGAAGTTCGATTGTCAACTTAATTATTCCTCCCTTTATCATCTCATTTGCCCCCATTTCATCCGATTCCGATTTCAAACTCACGTCCGGAGCAACGTGTCATTAGATCAGAGTACTATCGGAGCAATTTAGCATTATATTCTAATTGATTGATTTTTAAATCAGATGATCAACGAATTATGTAAAATGAGATGAGATTTGATTATTCGAAAAATTCATTAATAATCAATGTTTAAATTTTTGCCTGCAAGCTTGAAAATTGATCTCCATACAAGTCGAATCAATCCTACGCGTCGCCCTTTCTTTCATCTTCTCCACTCTCTCTACCTCCTCTCGTGCTCTCTCCCACATGTGTTGTGCACGTGAGAATTTCGATTGTGGCAACTCCATCGCGCTTCGTCATCTCTCTAACATGCTCCACATACGCTTTCTCCATTGACGCTATTGGAATTTGATCCATCGCTTGCCATTTCATCGCCTCAACTCGTCCGTTCTCGTTTTTAGAATCTCTACAATCGAACGAATCCCCCAGCATACAACATACAGTGATGTGTGGCGGCTGGATTGGCCGGAGACTAATCGATAACTGCAAGTCAAGCGACAGAGCAGCACTCTCTAAAGGAAACAGGATGTTGTCAGATCGCCGTAACAAATTTTGTTTTTTTAAATAAAACTAAATAGAAAAAAGGGTATTTTGGTCATTTGACCATCATGTAACAGAAAATTTTAACATCTAACGGAGAAAGGGACCAATAGTGAAAGTTAAACCTAACCACAAGGACAAGGATGTGGAATTTCGAGTTCAGGGACCAATGCGAAAAGTGGACCAAATCACATGGACCAAAACTGTAATTTACTCTTTTTTCCTCAATGGCTCTTTATATCAAGAAGCAATTTGTGGGACTGGATATATGATTAGAGAGGTTCTATATCCTCCTAAAATATCTTTCTAAGAATCTTCTTAATCACTAGATTAAGATAAGTATCAAAATCAAGAGAAGAGATTAATAAAGAGAATTAGTGGATTTCACATGTCATTTTTTTAATGGGTAGAAGGATGAAGTAGGAGGATATATTAGGAATCAATATAATTTTCCATGTAATTAACAAATTCTGAGGGTGGATGATAACAACTTGATAGTATAGGGTGTTAAGTTGTATTCTTAATTCTTTGCAACTAAAAAGAGAAAATTAGATCGACAATGAGACTCGGCCACGCGACGAAGGTTTGTTGAAGCGTATTGGTAAAAAACTCTCTCATAATGATTTTATGATGTCCCATCAATTGAGGGTTTTTTTAATATTTACTTTTAATATATATATATATATATATATATATATATATATATATATATATATATATATATATATATATATATATATATATATATATATATATATATATATATATATATATATATATATATATATATATATATAAACTTAGGATCTTTTGAGAACCGACTTCAACCCGAGAACCCGAGAACTCCCAAACCAATATTTTTTTTCAAAAAACCGACCCCATACGCCTCTTAAACGCTCAACATGGGCTCGGGGCGCTGAAAACTTTTTCCGAAAAAACGACCATTTTTTGAAAAAATTTGTACATGTACAAAAAACTTTTGTACATGTACAAACTTTTTTATACGTGCACTTTTTTCAAGTTTTTTTATTAATGCCTTTCTAACACATATTTAAGACGTTTTGTAAAAAAAAAATTTTGAAAAAAAAAATGTACGTATAAAAAGTTTGTACATGTACAAATTGTTTTTGCACATATACAAATTTTTCAAAAAAATAAAATAAAATAAGTCGTTTTTTCGGAATTTTTTTTTCCGAATAGGCTTATATTTGAGCGTTTTAGAGGCCCCAATTTTTGGTTTTTCGAAAATGTTGACCACTTGGGAGTTCTTGGATTCTCGGGGTGAAGTTGATTCTCAAAAGATATATATATATATATATATATATATATATATATATATATATATATATATATATATATATATATATATATATATATATATATATATATATATATATATATATATATATATATATATATATTTAGGCATGTTATTCGGTCGATTAAATCGGGTTTCGGTTTATTCGGTTTGGTTAAATCGATTTCGGTTTAATTTAACCAAACCAAATAATGTTCGGTTAAGTCGATTTCAGTTTAATTTGTTTCAGTTTATTCGGTTTGGTTAAGCGGTTTCGGTTTAATTTAACCAAACCAAATAAGGTTCGGTTAAATCGGTTTCGGTTTATTCGATTTGGTTAATCGGTTTAGGTTTATTTGGTTTGGTTAATCGGTTTCGGTTTATTCGTTTGGTTAATCGGTATTTGCGATTATACTCGAAAAGGGATATTACGAGAATTTTGATAAATATTGAATACGAAAAATATATAACTTAATCACACAAATAGGTCTATCTGTTTAGGGTATTCTATATGTTTGGTCTCAAACTGTTTTTTATATTCAAAATGTTCTTATGATGTTTATTTGACATACTTTCGTCCTTATCAACGACTATAATATCCATATATTTTTTTCATTAATTTATTTTTATATAATTACATATATTATTATTTAAACCAATTGGGGTTTTTAGTTACATGAAAATGTTAAGAGGCTGTTGGTGGCGGATTGAGGTTCCCAACTAAGGTAACAATGAGGACTAGATATAGAGTTCGGTCTAAAGGGTTTTGACGATAACCGGTGGTGGGTAAGAGGCTGTTGGTGGCGGATCGAGGTTCCCAGTCACAGTATATATATATATATATATATATATATATATATATATATATATATATATATATATATATATATATATATATATATATATATATATATATATATATATATATATATATATAACATTATATAAAGCATAGATATAGTACAAGAGTCTTAATGCATAATGTCTTAATTTTAAGACATTTGGTAAAAGTCTTTAATGCTTTTTGATCCAAGTAAACCAAAATCCACCAAATGTCTTAAATACGGGATGACTTTTTCTCCAATAGATCAACTTAAAACAATCCTAGCCATTCAATGCTGTTTGATCCAAGTAAACCAAAATCCACCAATCAAATTACAGCACCCGTGGTATTTAAGGCAGACTCACCCAACTCACCTTTTACATTTCAAATTTTCAAATGCTTTCTTATCTACACAATCTTTATCTATACGATCTCCTGCCAAAGTATTCGCTGTCCCATCTCCGGTCATTTAATTTTCCACCAGCCCTCACTTTTTCAATAGCTTCCAATTTGTTTGTTCAAAATTGAGTCTAAAAACACCTGCAATAATACAAAGCACACAAATTCAACACTTATTTTGAATTTTCTTATAGATCTCATGCAATAATGTTTGTTCATAGTATTTATTTCTTAATGTTTAAATGTCAAAATAATGTTTTGTACAGGGTAATCAGGCAGATTCCACGAAGCATAAAGCTGGGTTGCAAACCACAACACAAAAAATCCGAAGCCCCCATGATTTTGCCTACAAGAATTTTCTCAAAAACTGATTTCACTTCAGCAAAATCAGATGCACAGATTTAACTGAAAATCTGAACCGATTTAGCTACAAAAATATCAGTAAAACAAATGGTGTGTGTATGCTGGGTTTATAGAACAATTTCAGAAATACAGAACAAAACATTGATTTGTAACTCTTAGCACAGATTAGAACTCAAAAAAGTTGAAAAGAATTATCAGAAAAGCGATTTGGGTTTGTGGAACAATTTCAGAAAAAATCTTCCTCAATTGGAACATCAAATTCATAAAAGAAATATCAGGTTTGGTTTACCAAGAACATATTCGATTGATTACGTGTAATAGTTACCAAAAACACCATATTAATAACATCAAATCATATTACTCTTAAATTAGAAACTTTAGAGCATCAGAGAAAATCGTAAGTAAAATTAAAGATGAATCTGATGGAGTCTATTACCGGATATGTGAGAACAAGTTCAAACTAAAACAATTTCAAAAGCAATATCAGAAAATCAATTTCATAAAAATCTTAACTGTTAGTAGAACAAAACTCTGAACCGTGGATGATTTGAATTGGTAATGGTCCACAATCGCAAACTGTAGCCTGGTAGGTCCATGCTCCAAAATCGTAAAACAAATGCTGATGGAGGCGCGCTGGTGACTATGGTAATTTGAAATCGAGACTAGGTAGTTTGAAATGGATTTGAAACCGGATTTATAGGTAGTTTGAATCGGATTTGGAAATGGATGCATAAGTAATTTAAATCGGTAGATTGGTGTCGGATTTGCAGCTTGTCAAACAAAATCGAAACCTTGGTGTCGGATTTGCAGCCTCAAAAAGCGATGAATTGGCCGGTTGGGAGATGGAGGCGGAGGAAGAGGCGTGATATGCTCAAATGTTTTTAGGGTTAGGTTACACATTAATGCAAGTTATATTTTAGTTTATAATCTTTTTCAGATTTTATCATTTTAAATAATTAATTATAAAAATATTTGATAAAATAAAATTGTATATTTATTTTATGTTTCTTTATCATCATTTACATACTTTTTAGGCGTGTATTGCTTAACACTTTAGTGAATCTATATATATATCTATATCTATATCTATATCTATATAAATCTTATAATAGAGGCGATCCAAATGAATGTAGTTCAAGATAGACCAATATCTTGAATTATATTCATTTGAAACTTACAAAGCTTTTCAACTTTCAAGTAATTAAACATGTACAACCCAAGAGTTTTTTAACCTATGATAATTGATTGCTACTTATCACATCTAATTAATATAATGTGGTTCAAGATAGACCAATATCTTGAATTATATTCATTTGAAACTTACAAAACTTTTCAACTTTCAAGTAATTAAACATGTACAACCCAAGAGTTTTTTAACCTATGATAATTGATTGCTACTTATCACATCTAATTAATATAAGAGTTATATATAGTTTACATATAAATTAGATTCTAGCTTGGAGAATATGATGAAAGAAAAGTTGATTTGAGAACTCACACACTTTGAAGTTGCAAATGTTTATGTTATATTACGAAGGAGAAATATGAAGAAACTAACACAAATTACAAGTTACGAGTCAAGAGAGAAACGACATGATTGCTAATACATACTTTGGAGGTACATATATTTATATTGTATTAGAAAGAAGAAACGTAAAAAAGCTAAAGCAAATTACAAGTTACAAGACAAGAGACAAAGTGCATATTGGTTCTACCCCAACATAACAGTAGAAAGATATATAATACATAGAGTATAATTGATTATTTTTTGTAATTAGTGACTTTCAATGCTTCGAGAATGTATTGTTGATCCGCAATTATGCATTATATATATATATATATATATATATATATATATATATATATATATATATATATATATATATATATAATGTTTTCTAATCCATATTCATATAAAATAACGTTTTATATTGTTTGAATAAATGGGTTTATGTTGTATTATGAGTATATAGTGGTTATTTGGTTTGTATAATCTTTTTTAAGATTAACATTATTAGACAAGAAAATTGATATAAAGGTTGTGACACTATTGTCATGTAAAAAATTAAACAACGAAAAAGTAAAAATTTGTCACATAAATACAAGTAAAAAGCTTTAGCAACAAAATATCTTAATACTTTAGCAATAAAACATCTTAACGTTTTTAATATTATCATTATTTGACAATGAAAATAGTACAAAAGTTGTGACATTATGTATTATTGTTAGTACGTTTTATTTTTTATTTTTTGTATTAGATTCTAACATAGTTAATGTGAATGTGTTGTGTTATCTTTTTAATGTTTAAATGTCCCTATACATTTGACTTAAAATACAATATTATTTTGTTCGACTTTTAGTTAAAATTTTTATTATTGATACAAATTATTGAGTGTGATGAAAGATTTATAATTATTTTTATATTTATCGAAGAAATTTTACTTTCAACATATTGATTTAAAACTCCTAACTATTCAACTTCTACCATTAACTAATTTATTAAATATAAAATATTATCATCTTAATGATAGACTTTTTGAGCTATTAATATAATATACTTAACTTTCAGTTAATATGTGGTGTTAAACATAAAACCTAAGTTAAACTTTTTAATTAACAATATAATAATTGAATTTGTTGATTGAAATAAGGTATTAAATGCAAAACCAAAATCAAAATATATACTAAACTTAGACAATGATCAAAGACTTTTTTTTTCAATGTTGTTGAAACTTTTAAATGTGTTAAATATAAAGCCGAAGATATTTTTTCTTTATAAATATTATAATAGAAATCATCAAAATCAATATGTTTCAAGATATAATATCTATATTGAACCATATGTATTTGAAACTTTTAAATCTTCAACTTACTACTATTACCCACACCATTAATTTATTTTAATACGAAATCTCTTCATCTACTAGCTAATTAACCACTAAAACTCAAAAAGTTTTTGAACTTATGATAATTAATTGCTACTTATGGCACATTGGTTTATATATATATATATATATATATATATATATATATATATATATATATATATATATATATATATATATATATATATATATATATATATATATATATATATATATATATATATATATATATATATATATATATATATATACATATATATATATATATATATATATATATATATATATATATATATAGGTAGTTTAAGTTGCTTGAGTTTGTAAAATAAGATGGAAGTAAAGATGACTTCACAACATACAATTTTTACATGTTTATATTTTTCTGTACCCGGTGTATTTTTATATAATAATACGATTTATAAATGGAATGTACATGTTTATATTTTTCTGTATAGATTTGTTTATTAAACGAAAATAGGTAAACATATAATTTCAAATGTAAATAATCAAATAATTATGGTCTATTATTTTAATTTTAACTTCGATATCAACGGCTACTGTAAATATTTTATAATATGTACTGTTGATATTTTTTATTTACGTCTCTTATACTTGATTGCATGCTTGTCATAGTCTACATATATGCTTTTCATATTCCAAGTGAAATTAGCACGACATGGGTTCTATAATATTTTATGAATGTGCATCTGTATATGTGTGACTCACATTGTGTGTGTGCTGCATGCGTTTGTTATTACGAGTATTTAGGGTGTGTTTGGATAAGCTTATTTATGTCATAAGTATTTTTGGCCAAAAGTGCTTATTAGCTTATGATTTTTCGAAAAGGAGTTTTTAAAAAATTGTTTAGATAAGCTTACCTTCACCCCCCACCCCCCGATACATTATTTACCATACCTTATTCTTTTATCTGACACATTGTTATTGTGAAATTAAATTATCATTTTGGAAATAATAACATGAGTTTTCAAAAAAAAAAAAAAAAAAAAGAGAAGGATCTATTTTATGAAATGTATCATATGTTGTGGTTTTTGTTAAATCGCTAATAAAATAAAGTTGTCGAATTCACGAGACTGTTAATAAGAATACAATTATCGTCCCCTTAAGAAACTTATATTTGAAATAAAACTATTCACCGAAACGAACTATACCCCAAAACAAAACAATTGATCGAAAGTTACTATTCGACGCCTGAAGAAAAACAACTTATCGATGCTCGGTAACTATTCACATAAATGAAATTAATCGCCGCCCGCTGCATTGCGCGGGTACGCACCTAGTGTGTGTGTATATATATATATATATATATATATATATATATATATATATATATATATATATATATATATATATATATATTATATCCTAATAAATAAGTAACTCAAAGTGTCATATGTCATCTTCTAAGCCCTCTTGTACACATGTCATTTTTATAGAATTTCTGGTTTTCTCAAAATAAAAATTTGTTTGTAAGTTACTCTAAACTCCTTAATTATCTTGTAAATCCTCAATTAAGTGTGGATAATTAATGATTATAATGGCATATTATGATCAATTAAGTGTGGGAGAAAAAATTGATTGATTTGAGAAAGAGTAAATAAGACTTTCGAGTTTTTTAGTTATTTTAAAATAGGATTAACAAATCTAAGTTAATGTCAATGAAAAAAATAGCATTGAACTTTGTAAAAACATTTCATTAATAACGTCATATATTTAAAATAAAATGGTTTTCTTAATATAAAAATTTTTAATTTCGCCAACCAACTAAGATAAAAATGATCTGCAGATACATTGAATTTTGTATGAAATATAACATGTTTTTGAAAAAAATATTAGTCATAGAAACCAAACTATTAGCCGGCATGAAACTATTTGCTGAAAGGAAACCATTAACGATTCATTGCTATGAACCTTAAATAAAATTCCTAAATTGTAAATCTGAAATCCTAAACCTAAACTCTAAAAGAAACTACTTACCAAAAGAAACCTTTTGCATATAAATTGCATGCTCTTTGTAATATTACATTTTTTTAAACAAGCTGAAGTTTACACATCGACCGTGGTATCACTACAAACAAAATGACATTTAATGATACATAAAATATGCCACTAAATACCAAGAAAGTGCCACCAAAAGCGCTATGACTAACAGTATATAGTGGCACTATTTTATTGTGTCGTTGTAACATTGAATATTTTGTCGAATTATAACATTGTACTCTCATTCTTTTCTGTACCTCATGTAAAGTTTACTACTTTCAATTATTTTCTTATGGAAATATTGTTTTTTATGAACATTAACGTTTACATATTCATAATTTATATTCTTTATTTTTATATCATCCCGTGTAATACACGGGTGTCACAACTAGTATATATATATATATATATATATATATATATATATATATATATATATATATATATATATATATATATATATATATATATATATATATATATATATATGGGCGTGTTATTCGGTCGATTAAATCGGGTTTCGGTTTATTCGGTTTGGTTAAATCGATTTCGGTTTAATTTAACCAAACCAAATAATGTTCGGTTAAGTCGATTTCAGTTTCAGTTTATTCGGTTTGGTTAAGCGGTTTGGTTAAGCGGTTTCGGTTTAATTTAACGAAACCAAATAAGGTTCGGTTAAATCGGTTTCGGTTATTCGATTTGGTTTATCGGTTTAGGTTTATTTGGTTTGGTTAATCGGTTTCGGTTTATTCGGTTTGGTTAATCGGTATTTGCGATTATACACGAAAAAGGATATTAGGAGAATTTGGATAAATATTGAATACGAAAAATATATAACTTAATCACACAAATAGGTCTATCTGTTTAGGGTATTCTATATGTTTGGTCTCAAACTGTTTTTCATATTCAAAAAGTTCTTATGATGTTTATTTGACATATTTTCGTCCTTATCAACGACTATAATATCCATATATTTTTTTCATTAATTTATTTTTATATAATTACATATATTATTATTTAAACCAATTTGGGTTTTTGGTTACATGAAAATGTTAAGAGGCTGTTGGTGCCGGATCGAGGTTCCCAACTAAGGTAACAATGAGGACTAGATATAGAGTTCGGTCTAAAGGGTTTTGACGATAACTGGTGGTGGGTAAGAGGCTGTTGGTGGCGGATCGAGGTTCCCAGTCGCAGTATATATATATATATATATATATATATATATATATATATATATATATATATATATATATATATATATATATATATATATATATATATATATATATATATATCAGTGTTGCAGAAATCAGCATTGGCGGTCGATTAATCGCTTGGTGGTCTTCAACCGATTACGATTAGCACTAATCGGCCAGCTTGGCGGTTTGCTGCATAAATCGGTCAAATATCGGCCTTGGCGGCCGATTAATCGGTCTTGGCGGTCATTTTTTATTTTTTTATTTTTTAATTTATTATTTATTATTTATATTTTTAAATGACGACACAAACACTCTCTATAACTCTAGAAAACTGGAAAAAAATTAATATTAAAGAATAAAAAACAAATATATAATCTCTGATGTGTATCTCGAAATAAAATGAATCAAACTCTGCGATTTTGTTATATTTATATATTTTTAAATGAATTCCTTTATAATTTAGGGTCTCCGATTAATCTCTTAACCTCACTCGACCGCCAAGCCACCGTCAAGCGATTTTTACAACCTTGATATATATATACTAGTTGTGAAACTCGTGTATTACACGGGATGATATAAAAAATGTAAATTATGAAGATGTAAACATTTATGTTTATAAAAACAATATTTCAATAAGACATGACAGAATTCTTTAATATATACATAGTTTCAATCTTTTTTCATATTAAGATATTGTATTTTAAAAGAAAATCTTTTTGTTTATATGGCATTCTATAACCATATTTATTTCTCAAAGTACAACCATGTAATAGGAAGAAATGAAGGTAGGATCAAGGTTGTTAAAATCGAGATTTTATATAGGATCGTTCTCCACTTTGCAAAATCGTGATCGTAAGATCGAATCGGATCGTAAGATCCTACTAAAAGCATAAAAATTACATTTTCATGCATCAATTAACCATTCGGTTAATAATAAATAGTTAAAAACATGGAAAATACATTTCCTGTACATTATTTATCAATAAACAATTCAAAAGAGGTTTTCTTACGATCGATTCTAAGATCTTACGATCCGATCCTACGATCCTACCCCGATCTTACCCAAAAACGATTCAAGTAGGATCGGGATCGATTTTACTAGGTGGGATCGTAGGATCGTACGATCCTACGATCAGGATCGCGATTTTAACAACCTTGGGTAGGATGTTATAATAAACAAATAAATGAAAGTATGTTGTTTTTTTTTTTTTTGCATTTAAATAGGTGTATAGAGATTTAGTTAGGGAGATTCTTTAAACCAAAAAAGAAGCAAAGCCTTTATAACATATACCGTCAGTTTGTTGCTGACACAAACCATTTAGAAATAATAAGGGAAAATGACTTATAAGGGTAATTATGTTTCAAAAATGTTCAAAAAACACAATCCAAGTTTGGTTTGTTCAAAAAACACCATCCAAGTAAAGCCTTTGTACAAAAAATCCCATCCAAGTAAGGCCTTTGTACAAAAAACACCAACGAACTACATGTTTTGTTTAAATTTTACCAGATGGTAACCGGCTCTTGCTGGTTAAACTGTTCATCTGTTATTATGCCATGTCACTAAATATTAGGCCAAGTCATCCTTTAACGTGCAAGAGCCGGTTACCATCGGGTAAAATTTGAACAAAACATGTAGTTCGTTGGTGTTTTTTGTACAAAAGCCTTACTTGGATGGTGTTTTTTGTACAAAGGTCTTACTTAGATGGTGTTTTTTGAACAGACCAAACTTGGATGTTGTTTTTTGAATAGTTTTGAAAACATTATGAGAAATAGTCACTTTTCCTTTTACGGTTCCGATCACTTCAAACATCTTGCCACCATGTAGCAATTGTCGAATTTGCATCAATACCCCACTTTTCCATATTTAGCCTTTAATAATTCTTGAAAATTCAAGAGGGGTATTTGCTATTTGAGAAAAAAGTTACTCGAAAGAAACTAAGACATTTATATTTCCTTTTTCATATACATATATTACAACACGTCATGTAATTATTTTGGAATAATAATAATACAAATTTTATATGGATACAAATCTAGAGTTAAAATAATATTAATAAACAGAGTAGAAGCTGTTGGGTGTTGAAATCAATTGAAAGATGAATTAAGACTAAGGTTATATTAATAACACAATCAATCACACAAGGATAATGTAAGAAAGCTAAATAAACAAGGTGAAATGAATAACTTGTGCCGAATGCTTGATTATAAGATATGGTTTTACAATGAGGTTTTCTATGTTGTGGTTTTACAATCTCGTAATCTCACAAAAAGGGGGAGATTATTGTTTGATATTTATTGGTCATTCGAGAAGATTGCCGAAGATTATTGTTCACGCGTTGTTTGATTCACTTCTTATGCCACGTCATCCATTCCGATCTTTGAGAGGGAGATTGTTGGGTGCAAAGTTCTACATGTTTGTATGAGGGATTTGTAACTTCGGAACCTGATACTATGGATTCGCATTCATAGGATATACTATCAACTTCCTTTAATTTAAACTCAATGAAATGCAATAGTTGTCTATGTTGGACATTGCAAACATCAGGTGAATGATAAATTCTAGTAATATGCGCATATAATCGTTTGGCTGTTTCACAAAATATGTTACGCTGTTTCAAGATTACATCATGATTGTTTAAGAATTTTTCTCTATTTTCTTCTAACAAGGAGATTCTAAGATTAGATTTTTCTAATGCTAGCTTCAGGCTCTCTACTCCCCCTCTCAAGCTTAGAAGCTCCTGCTCAGTGAGTACTTCCCTATTTTTAGCATCAATGAGTAATTTATGCATAACAGAGCAATCACGAGTTATTTCATTTATAATTGGAGCAGAATGAGAAATAGGAATTTTAAAAGATGAAAGAAGTTTTGATACCTGTTCTGGGTTTGTCAAGCGAGTGTCGTTTGCCATCAAGCATACCTCCTCATCATCATCAGAAGAGTCTTCAGAGTATTAGCAGCAGTCATGTAAGAACCCGCGAAAAAGTCCAAAAAGGGTAAAACCGTCTTTTGTCGTATTGTACGACTATTATGTGTAATAATATGTATTTGTAAAATAATATAATGAGAAATAAAAGTTTATGTGAAATTTGGAGTTTTACCGCGTAAATAGTGAAATTTGACCAAAAAGGGCAAATTGGTCATTTGACATGAAAATGACCAAATTGTCAAGAAAATGTCAAGTTGGAAGTTAATGGAATATTATTGCAAGATTTTGGGTCTTAGGACCACTCTTGTGAAAAAATTAGAAGATTAGGGACCAAAATGTAATTATTTTATAAATATTAAATATAAACTAAGAGAGTTATTACTCTCATAATTCAGAAGTTTTCTCCAGAGGGTTCCAGAGAGCACGAGAGGCAGCAAGAGAGAGAGCAAGGAAGAAGAAGAGATCAAAGGAAAATCAAGAGAGGAATTGGAATTGGTGATTCCATAGTTGAAGAGGTAAGAAATTCCTTTGTTTTAACCTAGCTTTTTGGGTATGTTCTTCATTTGGCCTTTGGAAGAAATTGAAACTGAAATTGCAGTTAGAAATCATGTGGGTTAAGTAACTAATGCTTCCAATAAGCTATTAGTTAAGAACTTAACTTAAAAACATGAAAGTAGAATGCTATTTTTGAGAATTTTCAAGTTTAGCCAAGAACATTAATTTCTGCAATTGAGTTATTGAGGTGTTTTTAATGGCTTAAAATGTGTTATTAGTCAAGTGTTTTAGTCCTAGAACAAACCCCAGGTGATTAAGACCTAGAATAAGAGCTTAAAGCCTCAAAACTGCATGCTACAGTGCCCAATCGCGACTGATCAGGAGCCTGCCCAGGCGCCAGGCGCAGTGCGCCCAGGACCAGGGCGGGGTGCGCCCAGGCGCAGTGCGCCCCATACCTGGCGCAGTGCGCCTTCAGTCAGGGGCCAGACAGGGACCAAAAATGTTAAAATTTTCAAATAACTTAAACGCTAGAAACCATAGCTAGACTTATCCGATTGACCTGAAATTTTAGCCATAACCCTATAATGGTATAAGAACATGTCGGGAATGGTCAAATCCGTAATTCGACCTTGCGGAAAAGTTACTGTAGCGGCAGAGGCTAAAATCACTATTCATGCCCATGATTTTTAGAATTTGGGCTAGACTTGTCCAATGAACTCCAAATTTGAAACACAAGTCTAATATGGGATAAGATTTCATGGAAAAGAGTCGGAACTGAAATACGACCTCTCGGGGGTACTGTAGCAATATACGCGTATATCGGAGAAACCGTAAAATGAGTTTATTAATAGTTATACATTTGGTATAACCTAGAATTGAGACGTATGAGACCTTAGCACTGTAGAGTCAGTTATAGTATGTATTTATTGAGTATTCATATATATAATACATGTATAGGTGGTGCTTCAAACGTGATTGAGCACAGAAAGGGGAAAGGAATACGAGAAGCATAGAGACTTGTAGCAACGTCAAGGTGAGTTTTATGAGGATTTCTATAGTACATAGCAAAATATTATTTCTGAAAAGTATGATTTCCAAATGTTTATAAATACTAAAGTTTGGAAAATAGTTTTGAAAGAAGCTCTATACCAGGGCTTAGTATTTTGAACGGGTTTTCAAAAGTATGGTTTGTACGTATTTTGAAAGAAGTTCCTTATAGGAACTAAGATGTCAAAAGAAGTCTTGAAAGTATTTTTAGTAAAGAATTATAAAATGTTGAGTAAGAGTTGTTTACAAATTGTGTCCCATTTTGACCAATTTGAGATGAAATGAAGTAAGAATTAAAGAAGTATGAGCCAGTTGTCCGGACTAGAATCACCCACATAATTGGGAGATCAGAAGACACTACTGGGATGGTACCTCCCGTCGCGAAGTAGTTGTCTAGCTTAAGTATACCCTTGTGCTTGAATCCGTTCCAAGTCACAAAGGGGAGACAGAATGAGCAAATCGAGTGGGCAGATCTGTTCTGTCCCGCGAGGGGAGCTAGTTGAATGAATTAATTAACTTAATTCATAAGTTTCAGTTGGTCACGAGAAATGAGGAAGAAAAGCAGTTTTAAGAAAGAAAGTCTTTTTAAAGTTTGAAAGTAAAGAAGAAAAAGTTATTTTGAGATTTATGAAATAAATCAGTTTTTAGCAATGTACTTTTAATATTTCAAGTTTTGAACAGAAAAGCTTTTGGGTCTAAACCCATATTACTCACGAGGCTTTATGTCTCACGTATACTATTTTGAAATGCTATGTACTTAGGTGAAAGGAGCAAGGGTTGCAGTTGGGACCAGTTTATATACTGTAAGTTTAAATTGTGGTATCTGTATTGAGTCTGTAATACCCCCTTGAGTTTAAGTTTGTAAAATAAATAAATAAAAAAATTTAAGTGGCTATTTTATAGTCACGAGTTGTAACATATGTTTGTAAAGTAAACTGTATTTGTATTTTAAATATGGTAAAAGAAAAGGGGTGTTACAGTTTTGGTATCAGAGCCATAGTTTAAGCGAATTAGGTTGGAATACCATCCTAGGCTTAGACTAGCAAGAGTAGTAGTAGGTTGCCTTAGTAATATAGAAGGCATAGATTGAGTATGACTGTTATAAAAGTGCAGTCAAGATAAGGAGATAACATGCTACCGCTTACGAAATAATATATAGAATTGTGCATTAAACCGATAATTTGTTTATCTATATAGTAATGGAAGGCAGAAGACAAGCTGACAGGGGTGAGGGCAGTCACACTTCTTCAAGAGGAAGTGAACCACATGTTATTCGAAACGATGAGTCCGAGCCAAACCCACCACCACCACAACCTGTCACTATGGAGGCAATTCAGTTTCTCATTGATAACTTACGAACTGAGTTGAGACAAGATGTACATAACATAATTGATGGTCGAATGGGTGAACCCAGAGCCCAATCTTCACAAGAAGTCTCTAAAAAGGCGACTGAGGAAGAAGGTAGTGGAGAAAACAGAAGGAAAGAGAAGGGCTGTTCTTTTAAGTCCTTTATGGCTTGCAAACCGCCCGAATACCATGGCAGTTTTGAGCCAAAAGTGACGATGCGATGGGTCCGAGAAATTGAACAAGTGATGCAAGCAAGTAAATGTGGAGAAAAAGATCAAGTCAACTACGCCTCCCGGCAGTTGAAAGACGATGCTCTGGTGTGGTGGAACACCAAATATGATAGCTTGGGAAAGGATGTGGTTTATGGCTGGTCATGGACGGAGTTTGTCTCGTGTCTCAAAGATAAATTCTGTCCCACACGAGATTTGGAGAAAATGAATGAAGATTTCTTAACAATAAAGAAAGGAGATATGACGGTGGATGAGTATACGAAGAAGTTTTGCGACATGTTACCTTTTGTGGGGGAGTCTTACCCCAGTGAGCGGTCTCGAATTAACCGCTATGTCCGGGGTTTGCCATGGAACTATGAGCTAGAAGTAAAGAAAGCCGAAACGCTAGATGGGGCGATCAATGCTGCCCGAACTGTGGAAGATGTTGGAAAAAGAAGGAAGGAAGAAGGACCTGGTTTTGGTGACAAAAGGAAGACAGTTAGTAGTATCAGTGGGAACATAAAGAAGAAAGGGAAAATGAGTACAAGTCAGAGCCGACAGGGAAGTGTGAAAAAGTGCGAGAAATGTGGGAAAGAACACGGTGGCGAATGCCGAGCGGGATCAAATGCCTGCTTTAATTGTGGCGGATTCGGTCACAAAGCGAAAGATTGTAAAGCCAAGAAAGCCAGCGAAGTGGAGTGCTTCTCATGCCATCAGATGGGACACTACAGTTTCAACTGCCCAAATAAGGGAGGAGAAACTATGGTGTCAACAGCACAGAAGAAAACAGAACCCCAGAAAGTGAAGACCAGAGCTTTTCAGATTACCAGGGAAGAAGCGAAGGAGACTCACGATGTGGTCTCAGGTATTCTACTAATCAACTCGACACCTGCATATGTCTTGTTTGATTCCGGGTCTACATATTCATTTGTGTCCCATGGGTTTGGAGCTAGATTAAATGTCCCATTAGAACTGTTAGACCTAGTCTTTGAGGTAGAAGTGGCGGACGGGAAATTTGTGGAAGTTCAACATATGTATCGAGACTGTGAACTCGACATCAACGGCAAAAAGTTTCGACTTAATCTCCTTCCTATTGGAATTAAGTCCTTTGATGTAATAATTGGGATGGATTGGCTCGGTGCAAATGATGCGAAGATAGCTTGTGGACAGAAGAGGGTGTCTGTTAAAACCCTTGGAGCAAAGGTGTACGTATATGGGGAAAGAAGAACGCACGTGCCAAGTATCATCAGTGTAGCTAAAGCTCGAAGATGTATCAGGAAAGAGTTCCCAGAAGTTTTTCCAGATGAATTACCAGGCTTGCCACCAGAAAGGCAGGTTGAATTCCGAATAGATCTTGTTCCAGGAGCTTCCCCAATAGCACGAGCACGGTACCGGCTAGCACCAACAGAGATGAGGGAATTAATGTCCCAGTTGCAGGAGTTACTAGATAAAGGCTTTATCAGGCCTAGTTCTTCTCCGTGGGGTGCTCCAGTTCTGTTTGTGAAGAAGAAGGATGGATCAATGCGGATGTGCATTGATTATAGAGAATTGAACAAGATTACCATAAAGAACCGTTACCCGTTGCCCAGAATAGACGATTTATTTGACCAGTTGCAAGGAGCAGATTATTTCTCAAAAATTGATTTGAGATCTGGGTATCATCAAGTTAGGGTAAAAGAAAGTGATGTAGAGAAGACGGTGTTTCGTACACGATACGGACATTATGAGTTTTTGGTGATGCCATTCGGTCTTACAAATGCACCAGCGATCTTTATGGACTTAATGAATCGGGTCTGTAAACCATTCTTAGACCGGTTTGTTATAGTGTTCATTGATGACATTTTGATTTACTCGAAGAATAAAGAAGAGCATGCGAGTCATCTGCGGTTAGTACTTGAGACTTTGAAGCGGGAACAGCTATATGCAAAGTTTTCCAAGTGCGAGTTCTGGATGAGAGAAGTGCAGTTCCTTGGACACGTTGTTTCTATCCAAGGTATAAAAGTTGATCCAGCGAAAGTTGAAGCAGTAATGAAATGGGAGCCTCCTAAGACGCCAACAGAAGTTAGAAGTTTTCTCGGTCTTGCCGGATACTATAGGAGATTTATTCAAGATTTCTCCCGTATAGCAGTGCCACTTACACGACTAACTAGGAAGGAAGAAAAATTTAATTGGCAAGAAGAACAAGAAAGAGCTTTCGCTACATTGAAAGAAAAGTTGTGTAACGCGCCTGTCCTTACATTGCCAGATGGGACGGAAGACTTTGAAGTGTACAGCGATGCCTCGCATCGGGGGCATGGCTGTGTGTTGATGCAAAGAGGGAAAGTTATAGCATACGCTTCCAGACAGTTGAAAGACCCAGAGAAAAAGTACACAACTCACGATTTAGAACTTGCAGCGATCGTATTTGCCTTGAAGATTTGGAGACATTACTTGTATGGTACAAAGTGCAAGCTGTTCACCGATCACAAGAGTTTACAGTATGTGTTCACTCAAAAAGAGTTGAACATGAGACAGAGTAGATGGCTAGAGCTGATCAGTGATTATGATTGCGAAATTGTGTACTATCCAGGGAAAGCGAATGTCGTAGCAGATGCACTGAGTAGAAAAGTTCCTGAGAAAAGAATCAAGGCAAGATCAATGCGAATAGAACTGGTGTCCAGCATTATAGAACAGATTAAAGCAGGTCAGCAAAAAGTTGAAGAAAGTGGAGATTTAAAAGATGAAAAGCTAGGAAAAGAAACCCAGTTTGAGACCAATAGTCAAGGCTTGAAGACCTTCAGAAATCGCATATGGGTACCGAAGACAGGAGGATTGAGAAAGTTGATTTTAGAAGAATCGCATAAGTCAAAGTATTCCATACATCCAGGGAGTACCAAGACTTATCAAGATCTGAAAAGACAGTATTGGTGGCCTGGAATGAAGAAAAGAATAGCTAAGTACATCTCCAAGTGTGTCGTTTGTGCACAAGTTAAGGCGGAACATCAGGTCCCGCATGGGGATGCTCAGTCATTACACATTCCAGCTGGAAAGTGGGAAGATGTAACCATGGACTTAATTGTCGGGTTACCGAGAACAAGAAGAGGTCATGATAGTATATGGGCCATAGTGGACCGGTTGACCAAGAGTGCACTGTTTCTAGCCATAAAAGAAACTACTCCAATGGAGCAGTTAGCCTAGTTGTATACAGATGAAGTGTTAAGAAGATATGGTGCACCGTTGTCTATCGTGTCAGACAGAGACCCCAGATTCACCTCTAACTTTTGGAATGCTTTACAAGAGAAAATGGGGACAAGAATCCAGCTAAGTACAGCGTATCATCCACAAACGGATGGTCAGAGTGAACGAACGATCCAGACATTAGAAGATATGCTACGGTCATGCGTAATGGAATTTGGAGGTAGTTGGGATGAACACCTGCCATTAGTGGAGTTTGCATACAACAACAGCTACCATTCTAGCATTAAAATGCCACCCTTTGAGGCATTGTATGGTAGAAAGTGTAGAACTCCTTTATGCTGGTTGGAAGCGGGTGAGACTAAGCTTACAGGGCCAGAGATTGTTAGAGTAACTAATGAGAAGATTGAAGTAATTCAAGCCAACATGAAAGCCGCACAAGATCGACAGAGGAGTTACTCAAATCTAAAGAAGAGACCATATGACTTGCAAGAAGGAGATTTGGTGATGATAAAAGTGTCGCCATGGAAAGGAGTGGTCAGATTTGGCAAGAGAGGAAAACTGAGTCCAAGGTACATTGGACCTTTTAAAATCTTGAAGAGAGTTGGGTTACAAGGATTTAAGATAGAGTTACCACCCGAACTCAGTGGAATACATGATACCTTTCATGTATGCTACTTGAAAAAGTACTTTGGTAAAGAAGAGCTAGTAATACCGTACACGGATTTGAGAGTAGAAACGCCTAGCAAAATGATTGAAGAACCCGAAGCTATTCTAGAGATGCAAACCAAGAAGCTAAGGAACAAAGAGATTGACCTTGTACTAGTCAAGTGGAAGCATCCGTTAGGGTCGAACCTAACTTGGGAGACACTAGAAGAAATGAAGAGAAGATATCCGAATTTCACGGATTACGAAAAGATTCCGAGGACGGAATCCGCTTAAGGAGGGGTGACTGTAAGAACCCGCGAAAAAGTCCAAAAAGGGTAAAACCGTCTTTTGTCGTATTGTACGACTATTATGTGTAATAATATGTATTTGTAAAATAATATAATGAGAAATAAAAGTTTATGTGAAATTTGGAGTTTTACCGCGTAAATAGTGAAATTTGACCAAAAAGGGCAAAATGGTCATTTGACATGAAAATGACCAAATTGTCAAGAAAATGTCAAGTTGGAAGTTAATGGAATATTATTGCAAGATTTTGGGTCTTAGGACCACTCTTGTGAAGAAATTAGAAGATTAGGGACCAAAATGTAATTATTTTATAAATATTAAATATAAACTAAGAGAGTTATTACTCTCATAATTCAGAAGTTTTCTCCAGAGGGTTCCAGAGAGCACGAGAGGCAGCAAGAGAGAGAGCAAGGAAGAAGAAGAGATCAAAGGAAAATCAAGAGAGGAATTGGAATTGGTGATTCCATAGTTGAAGAGGTAAGAAATTCCTTTGTTTTAACCTAGCTTTTTTGGTATGTTCTTCATTTGGCCTTTGGAAGAAATTGAAACTGAAATTGCAGTTAGAAATCATGTGGGTTAAGTAACTAATGCTTCCAATAAGCTATTAGTTAAGAACTTAACTTAAAAACATGAAAGTAGAATGCTATTTTTGAGAATTTTCAAGTTTAGCCAAGAACATTAATTTCTGCAATTGAGTTATTGAGGTGTTTTTAATGGCTTAAAATGTGTTATTAGTCAAGTGTTTTAGTCCTAGAACAAACCCCAGGTGATTAAGACCTAGAATAAGAGCTTAAAGCCTCAAAACTGCATGCTACAGTGCCAAATCGCGACTGATCAGGAGCCTGCCCAGGCGCCAGGCGCAGTGCGCCCAGGACCAGGGCGGGGTGCGCCCAGGCGCAGTGCGCCCCATACCTGGCGCAGTGCGCCTTCAGTCAGGGGCCAGACAGGGACCAAAAATGTTAAAATTTTCAAATAACTTAAACGCTAGAAACCATAGCTAGACTTATCTGATTGACCTGAAATTTTAGCCATAACCCTATAATGGTATAAGAACATGTCGGGAATGGTCAAATCCGTAATTCGACCTTGCGGAAAAGTTACTGTAGCGGCAGAGGCTAAAATCACTATTCATGCCCATGATTTTTAGAATTTTGGCTAGACTTGTCCAATGAACTCCAAATTTGAAACACAAGTCTAATATGGGATAAGATTTCATGGAAAAGAGTCGGAACTGAAATACGACCTCTCGGGGGTACTGTAGCAATATACGCGTATATCGGAGAAACCGTAAAATGAGTTTATTAATAGTTATACATTTGGTATAACCTAGAATTGAGACGTATGAGACCTTAGCACTGTAGAGTCAGTTATAGTATGTATTTATTGAGTATTCATATATATATTACATGTATAGGTGGTGCTTCAAACGTGATTGAGCACGGAAAGGGGAAAGGAATACGAGAAGCATAGAGACTTGTAGCAACGTCAAGGTGAGTTTTATGAGGATTTCTATAGTACATAGCAAAATATTATTTCTGAAAAGTATGATTTCCAAATGTTTATAAATACTAAAGTTTGGAAAATAGTTTTGAAAGAAGCTCTATACCAGGGCTTAGTATTTTGAACGGGTTTTCAAAAGTATGGTTTGTACGTATTTTGAAAGAAGTTCCTTATAGGAACTAAGATGTCAAAAGAAGTCTTGAAAGTATTTTTAGTAAAGAATTATAAAATGTTGAGTAAGAGTTGTTTACAAATTGTGTCCCATTTTGACCAATTTGAGATGAAATGAAGTAAGAATTAAAGAAGTATGAGCCAGTTGTCCGGACTAGAATCACCCACATAATTGGGAGATCAGAAGACACTACTGGGATGGTACCTCCCGTCGCGAAGTAGTTGTCTAGCTTAAGTATACCCTTGTGCTTGAATCCGTTCCAAGTCACAAAGGGGAGACAGAATGAGCAAACCGAGTGGGCAGATCTGTTCTGTCCCGCGAGGGGAGCTAGTTGAATGAATTAATTAACTTAATTCATAAGTTTCAGTTGGTCACGAGAAATGAGGAAGAAAAGCAGTTTTAAGAAAGAAAGTCTTTTTAAAGTTTGAAAGTAAAGAAGAAAAAGTTATTTTGAGATTTATGAAATAAATCAGTTTTTAGCAATGTACTTTTAATATTTGAAGTTTTGAACAGAAAAGCTTTTGGGTCTAAACCCATATTACTCACGAGGCTTTATGTCTCACGTATACTATTTTGAAATGCTATGTACTTAGGTGAAAGGAGCAAGGGTTGCAGTTGGGACCAGTTTATATACTGTAAGTTTAAATTGTGGTATCTGTATTGAGTCTGTAATACCCCCTTGAGTTTAAGTTTGTAAAAAAAATAAAAAAAAATTTAAGTGGCTATTTTATAGTCACGAGTTGTAACATATGTTTGTAAAGTAAACTGTATTTGTATTTTAAATATGGTAAAAGAAAAGGGGTGTTACAAGTCATCTCAAATCCCTCAGAAGTCACAAACCCAAGACCCGCAGTCGCTTCAACCTTCATCATTTCTTCATCATTCAACTTCTCCGAAGTGTCATTTAGAAAGCTCTTACCGACATCATAGGCCATGAAAGCACTATGAGATGGCTTTCTCACTTCATCATCATCTGAGTCCGAAGACCAAACCTGATAAGATCCTTGACGATCATCAGCAGCCATTAAGGCTAGGTCTTTGGTCCTTACTCTAACTTCTTCCATTTTTCTTGCATAGTATGCTTCGTCCTTCATTTGTGGTTTCTTTTCGTTTTGCTTCCGAAGCATGCAGTCTTTTGCAAAATGATTCTTGCCATGGCAATAGTTGCAATCATAACCAGAATCACCCGAGACCTTTTTCTCTTTAGTCTTTTCTTTGGATGACTCTGAAGCCGGTTTTTCAGATGGCTTTGGGGTTGACAATTTTAAGTTCTCCTCCTTCGGAGTGAATATTTCTGGTTTAGGTTTGGAGTTGAAGTTTGATTTGTTGAAGTTTTTCACAAATGGCTTCCCAGAGTTGTTCTTGAAGAAGGGCTTCTTGAATCTACGATTGTTGGCGGCATAGAGAGCAACAGTATCTCCATTATCATCTACCATGTAGGCAGCAATGTCTTCATCACTTGATTCTTCATCTTCTTTTGACACGAGGGCGAGTGGTCCAGAACCAGCCATTTCACTTTTTCGACCCACCACATCGGGTTCGTGTGATTTCAGTAGATTGTATAGGGCAGCCAGCTTGTATTTCTCAATATCCTCATAGGATTTGACCATGAGCATGATTGGCCTCCACTCCTTGCGAAGACTATAAAGAAATTTGATGTTTATCTCTTGTTGGCTTCTTGTTTCCCCATACTTATCTAGGGTGTAAATCATGTTGCACAGACATTCATAACAGGCTTCTAAGGACTCATTTTCTTCTTGCTTAAAGTTCCCGAAGTCCACTAGGATTTCTTAAACTTTGCTTGTATGGAGGATTTTATCGCCTCCAAAACGGAGTTCGAGATTGTCCTACATTTCTTTTGCAGATTTCGCATCAGCAATGTGATGGCTGACATCAGGACCCAAGACACTTCTCAGTTCACGCATGGCCCTCTCATCGTTTTCGAGCTTCTTCATGTCAGCTGCGTTAAGGACAACGGCTTCTTCTCCGTTAGGAACAACGAATCGACTAGCAATGTCTGTGTGTGGACCTTCAGTCACAGACCTCCATAAGTCTTTGTCAAGTCCAATAAGATAATCCTTCATTCGACCAGCCCAGTAATCGTAGTAAGAGGTTACTAGAACAGGGGCCTTTGTTGCAGAACCAATGAGGTTTGCATAGTTAAACATATTGGCATAAGTTGCTATGGAATCAGTCATCTTGAAGTATTTCAACTGGATCTTTTCAGTAAAAACGGGTAATAGAGATTTGCAACAGTTGCGGAAGGCTAGAAGTGAGAATCGATTCAATTCTAGAACTGAAGCAAATGAATTCGATCTCTATCAACAGGTTTTTGAGCTGACTTGCTCTGATACCACTTGTTGGGTGTTGAAATCAATTGAAAGATGAATTAAAACTAAGGTTATATTAATAACACAATCAATCACACAAGGATAATGTAAGAAAGCTAAATGAACAAGGTGAAATGAATAACTTGTGCCGAATGCTTGATTATAAGATATGGTTTTACAATGAGGTTTTCTATGTTGTGGTTTTACAATCTCGTAATCTCACAAAAAGGGGGAGATTATTGTTCGATATTTATTGGTCATTCGAGAAGATTGCCGAAGATTATTATTCACGTGTTGATTGATTCGCTTCCTATTAGAGGTGGCAAACGTGTCGGGTCGTGTCGGGTTCGGGTCGTGTCAAAATGTAAACGGGTTGAAAATGGATGACACGAACTCGACACGTTTAATAAACGGGTCAGAAAGTTATGACACGAACTCGACATGCCTAAGTAAGCCTAACCCGACACGACCTGTTTAACCCACATAACCCGTTTAACCCGCATAACCCGTTTGACCCGTTTGACCAGTTTGACCCGCATAACACGGCTTAATAAGCCTAACCCGTTTGACCCGTTTAATAAGAACATTAATCAATTTCACATAATATTATTCACCAAATCCTTAGATTCTAACCATACAATTCACATAATATTATTCACCAAACCCGTTTAATAAGAACATTCAAAATTTCAAGAGAAGTTTTACAAACCCAAAAAGAAGTACATGTTTTAAGAAGACTAAATCGTTCAAAACACGAAAAACAAACTACAACTTTTCAAGAATTTCAACTTCAAGCTTCAAGCTAATTCAAATTGTTGAGTTTGAGGACTTGGAGTCTTGGACTGCACAAAATATAAACAATCGGCGACAAGAAGCGGGCAGACGAAGAGGAACAATTGCCGGCAAGAAGCAAAAATTGTCGACGGCGACAAGGAAAGAGACGGTGACTTCAAACCTGGAGGCTTTGAGACTTGAGAGGGTTTGTCGGCTGAGAGGGAAATGGGAATCACCAAATGAGTGGAAAATATTAGGTTAGCTTTTTTGTGGAATACATTACCATGTTAGCCGATTACTAGTTTCTGTTAAGCCCAGCCCAAATTTTATTATGTATTTGAAGAATTTTTGGGCTAACTAATATATATATATATATATATATATATATATATATATATATATATATATATATATATATATATATATATATATATATATATATATATATATATATATATATATATATATATATATATATATATATATATATATATATATAAACGGGTTATTTTCGAGTCATCTTCGAGTTGAAAATGTTAACCCTAACCCAACCCGTTTAATTTTCGTGTCGTGTCGTGTCGACCCGTTTAATTAAACGTGTCGAAAACCTTTACCCAAACTCGTTTATTTCGTGTCGGGTTTACGGGTCGTGTTAGCTTTTGCCAGGTCTACTTCCTATGCCACGTCATCCATTCCGATCTTTGAGAATGAGATTGTTGGGTGCAAAGTTCTACATTTTTGTATGAGGGATTTGTAACTTTGGAACCTGATACTATGGATTCGTATTCATAGGATATACTATCAACTTCCTTTAATTTAAACTCAATGAAAGGCAATAGTTGTCTATGTTGGACATTGCAAACATCAGCTGAATGATAAATTCTAGTAATATGCGCATATAATCGTTTGGCTGTTTCACAAAATATGTTACGCTATTTCAAGATTACATCATGATTGTTTAATAATTTTTCTCTATTTTCTTCTAACAAGGAGATTCTAAGATTGGATTTTTCTAATGCTAGCTTCAGGCTCTCTACTTGATTGTTGGGTGCAAAGTTCTACATGTTGAGACTTGGTGGCATTAGGAAAGCCCAATTATGTTTATGGGCTTGTTTATTGGGATCATTAGTTGGCTAGCTATAAATAGTGTTTTATTCATTATTTTATAGTTAATGACCCTAGAGGGAGTGATGTCATAGTGATAGAGAGAGAAACACAAATAGTAAAACACACATTGTAAAACCCCAAAGTAAAACATTGTTCAATCGAATCATTCGACACATTGGATCCTCATTGTTGTTCGTTATTATTCCGCATTTATTGTCAAATCGTTACTCAACATTGGTATCAGAGCCTAACCTTGAAGATTTAACAGATTATTTCAAGGATCGGTTCTTGATTTGACAACCCACCACATCATCAATCAGAATTCAAATTTTCAGATCTGGATTTTCAGTTTTTGTGAGTTTTTCTGATATGGAATCAATATTATGATCTTTTCTTCATCTTTGATCTGTTTATGTTCATCAATATTGGTTTAGATCTCGTTTTTATCATTGAAAATTCGTTCAGATCTGATTCTCTCACTAGAAATTGTTCCAGATCTACTTTCTCTCTTTAAAAACCCACTTCAGATCCACTTTCTCTCTCTAGTTTTTTTCCAGATCTGGTTAATATTTGTTGTTAGAACACAAATGGAAGCAAGAGATTCAAAGTTTTGGATTGTTTGTGTTGATAATATCAAGTATAAAGTAAATTTCGACCAATTTCTTGGATTTGTATTCAGAGATCTGAAAATCACAAATGATACATTAATTTCTGATGGTGTTAAAGACTTCTATGGAAAATTCGTTTTCCATCCTTTGAAACATGATATGAATAAAGAGTTGTTCACAGAAATGTTAAAAGTTGTTAAAGAGATTGATAAGAAACGAGGAGTAGAAAAACGAAAATCTATTAGAAACTATGTCTCTCTTGTTGAAAATGTGAGTGTTCTTCGTGTTCTTGAAGTTGTTGAAGATGATGTTCTTGGTGTTCTTATTTCTGGAAATCAAAAACTACCCTTCGGATCCTTGTTTGATCCTCAACCTGAAAAGATAGTTGCAAATGTTAAGGGGGAGTCAGATTTTAAAGAAAGATCTTTGGTAAAAGTATTATATGTTGGTGATTCTACAAAAAGACACAAATCAGATGATTCTTTAGTTTCCCCTTCGGATTTATTTCATGGGATGAAACTTTATAGAAAACCAGTTCTTGTTGAAAATCAAATATATCAAGTCCGAAGTGTTAGTGATCCAAAGGTTAGAAATCAGATTCAGAAGGATGATCAAAAGTCTTGTTATAGCTCTTTTGTTCATAAGTCTAAAAAGAAGAAAAACAAGAAGAAAAAGAAACCAAAAACGAAAATGATGTGGGTTCCCAAAATGAAAAGTTCAGAAGGTGTTCATCTAACATCAGAAGTGAAAATTGATGAAAAGTTTGTTGTGGTTAAAAGAAAATATTCAGAAGCTTGTGTTCAAAGAAGAAATTATTTGGTAAATTCAGGTTGGTATAATGAAAGATTTGAAGACTTTTTGGTTCCAACCAAAAGACTAAGAAAATTTGATGATTTTTCTCTAGATATTTGGAGTGGCGTTTATGAGAAATTTGGTTCAAAATGTTCAAAAATGGTTTGGGTTCCTAAAAGTTCAAGAAATTAGATGTTTTGCTAAAAGACTTCGGAATATGACATCATACTCTTCGGAACCGAAGTGATGAAGAAGACGACTCCGAACTCTTGTAATAGTCCACTGCGAACTCCTAACTCTTCGGAACTAATGCTGATGATGAAGACAATGCCGCAGCCTTGAAACTCTTCGGAATGTTGAAGACGATATCACAGTTTTGAAACTCTTCATAGTTTTGATCTGTTCGGAGTTTTGATATGATCGGAGTGGAGAAGATGATTACGGAGAGTTGAAACTCTTCGGAACTGATGAAATGGAGAAGAAGACTCCGAATCCATGACACTCTTCGGAGTTTTTGATCTCTTCGGAGCAATGAAGGAGAACGGATGTTTGATAAAGGAATTTCTTTTGAACCTGAAACAAAAATGTTAACTTGAAAAATGAAAAGAAGTTTACGATTGATGACCAAAAGCTCTACAATTTGATATGTACACATCTTTCAACATGCTTTGAAATACATTGGATCCTCATCAACATTTTTTGAAGACATTCTTCATGAAATTTTCAAGAAACGGCTAAGCCTAAGTGACTCACCTGAATGACTCTTGCGTCTGAAGCTTGTGAACTCTCCTTGCATCCTCCAAGGGAAAAAGCATAGACACTCTTTCTTTTATTATTTACATGAGAGTACAGCATACAAACCGATGCACCAAGAAAAGTTGACAACCTTGCTTCATTGAGATGAAAGACGTTTGCTGCAATATGTGACACTCGTTTCTCTCTCTCCTAGCTGTCCGTGTGGCATCTGGTTACTTTATGCATGGTTGCATTTTTAATTCAGTTACATGCATGACACATCGGTGACTGCATGGCCCACTCAACTAATTTCAGTCTCTTTTCAACCGGCAATGTTCGAATTCAACTAAACAGATTTGCTATACTCATCCTTCACTTGACACGTCAAAAAAAGAAAAGAAAGAAAGTTGTAAAAGAAAAAAAATGCAAAATGGTACTACCTTGTCTCCCTCAAGAACCAATAGTACAACCACCACTATTTCTTTTCTTTATCCAATACGCATGCTGTGATACTGCCACACGATATGGCCATCCTATTGATACAGCTATATGCGCATGGTGAGACATGGGACTGACACACGTCAATGGGTACAAGAAACAATTCGTACAATTGAAAAGCCTGGAACACAAATGCATACCGTAACCCGTTTTCACACTCAACAAAAGAAAAAGACACAGTAACTTATCTCTCCCTCACATATCCAGTTAATGGATTGCAAACAAAAGAAAAAGGAAATGGAGTACAGCACACGTGCATGGCAACGTGGCTCGCTCTCAATCACTCGGTCCCATGCCATAAGAAATTCATTTGTCTCATGCGTACTAAAAGGAAATGGAAGCAGCTATTTGAAAGCATTAATTGCTCCATGTTTTTGAAATTGTTCTTTTCCGGAAATTGTTTCCACGTGCATCTCACACGTCACAATTAATGATATGAAATTCATATCCCATTTATTCAGATTCAAGCTTTCAAGATGCATTGGAATAAACATATTTGTGTAACATGTATGGACTCCTACTCTTTTGGGCCAAGGATGCATCATTTGGGCCTATTATTCTGATTGGACTTATTTCGACTTTTATGATGGGACTCAATATTCCGAGTTTGGGCTACATTTTAATTGGGTTTTATGAACATGGCCATAACATTCAAGAGCGGGCTGATTTAATCTCATATGATCAGATCCATGTGGATGAACCTTAACATCTTGATGATGGTTCATTTTTCGAGAGGGGGTTTTGGATTGATTTTTGCGGATCGAATGCATTCTCATGACCACAAGGTTTTATGATATCGTTGCTCATAAAAAGGGGGAGATTATTGTTCGATATTTATTGGTCATTCGAGAAGATTGCCGAAGATTATTACTCACGCGTTGCTTGATTCGCTTCCTATGCCACGTCATCCATTCCGATCTTTGAGAGGAGATTTTTGGGTGCAAAGTTCTACATGTTGAGACTTGGTGGCATTAGGAAAGCCCAATTATGTTTATGGGCTTGTTTATTGGGCTCATTAGCTGGCTAGCTATAAATAGTGTTTTATTCATTATTTTATAGTTAATGATCCTAGAGGGAGTGGTGTCATAGTGATAGAGAGAGAAACACATATAGTAAAACACACATTGTAAAACCCTAAAGTAAAACATTGTTCAATCGAATCATTCGACACATTGGATCCTGATTGTTGTTCGTTATTATTCCGCATTTATTGTCAAATCGTTACTTAACAGAAGCACCGCCAAGTTCAATTATCTATGTTTTTTCTTAAGGATCACCTCCATAAATTCCAAGATCATGCTCCAAATTCATCTTGATTACATAGTAATAATTCCATTCCATTTCCAATAAACCAATGATTTAATTTTTGATCACATTAAAACCGAGATACCATCTCTCCCTTCCTTTTCCAACTTTGTCCTTTTCATTTATTTTTGTCAATAACAGCTTCAAAGAACATCTTTTCTAAACTGATAAAATCAATGCTTGGCCCTATAGAATTGTAACGAAACACCAATATCAAAATCAAACAAAGATAGTCGATGCAGAACAAAAGAAATCAAAGTATTTGGGATGACAGAACCTTTTCATCAACGCTTGCAAGTAATTGAGCATATTATGGCTTAGCCATGAATCAGATTAGTATCAATCTAAACACACAATTACCCATGAACACTGGTGTAGCACACATGAAGCAAATAAATGATACAAAAACAACAATCTCAAATAAATATTAAATAACTTACAACTTTAGTATATAACAAATTATGCTCAGACGACTTCAACTTCTAGTCACTTGATTCATGTATGTTCTCACTCTAATTAGCTTCATAGAATCCTCGAGTAACTTGCCTAATGACAATGATGTCATCTCCCTATGATTCTGAATTATGAGTATTGAAAGTGTCAGTTAAATCATATGATCCAGTGGATAAAAGTCATAAAATACTTTGAAATTTTTTATAGAAATGGTAGAAACTAAGTGTCCTCGTGTATAAAATAAGGCATAGATGATATCAGCCCTGATAATAAGAAAAGGGGTAAAATGGGAAAAGAAAAGAGTGTTTTACCAAGTGGGATAACGGTCAACCAGCACATGCATCTTTGTGACCACCCAAAATAAATTCTTTTTGCACATCTTAGGCGTTGAACCAAAACCATCACCTCTGTCTCTCTATCTCTGTCTCTTCTTCAAATCCTTTAGTCAATTTCCATAAAAAACAACGTTTATCACCAAAATTAAAGTAAAAAATAAAGTAAAATATATTTAATATCCAAATGTACCGCAACAGAATCAATAGGAATGTCAACTGCACCATTGTGATTATAGAAATTTGTTGGTTCATAAGTAAGCTGTGAAATCCTAAAAGAATGTCAACAGCAGCAGAATCAAGAGGAATGTCAACTACAGCATCGTGATTATATATTATGCTTGTGTTAACAGAAAGGAAAACACAAATACTTCATTGAGACATTTTCACAAACAGTTTGTATACATACTTACATTTGTATGTTTGTGAAAAATATGAATGTAAAATCGATGCCACACCGGCACACCCTGTTAAAAAAATCGAGGAGAACACTAGTGAGGGATCGACAAACGGAGGAGCCGATGGCGCTGAAAGAGAAGCCGATAATAGACCTGTGGGAAGTAAAGCATCAGCGACGGTGAACAACATCGGAGCAGATAAGATCAAAAACGATATACTCATGGTTACCAAAAAGAAGGAAGCATGATCTGTCAAATAGACAAATAGAAAACAAAAAATATTGTAAAAGCGAAGGAAAAAGAAAAAGAAGAATAGTCGCAACAATACCTAAGAGAACGACGTTGGATAAGGTTACACTCCATGAACAGAAAAGTGATAGGGGAAGAAGGAGATGTGGGTCTTTAAAAGTTTGAAGATAACCATCGGCGATTTGGTTTCCAAAAACTGAGAAGGCAAAATTGAAGGAAAGATGCGTGATTTTGGGATGAATAGATAACAGATGAGTTTTTGAGGCTTTAGAATAATGAGGACGCTTTAGAATAATGACATGTGGAATAAATGCTTTTAAATGATGATATGTGGCATCTAAAACCCTTGTTTATTATAAGTTTTATATATATATATATATATATATATATATATATATATATATATATATACTAGTTTACAAACCCGTGTGTTACACGGTTAACAAATAAATAAAGTAATATTTATAATAAGAAAAATGTTAATGAATCATGTAATTTAAGAAAGTGAAACATACCTTCATATTCACTTTTTAATAAAAGCTAGAGTCACATCATGGAAAACCTTCAAAAACTTGGTACTTCTTTCAATGTTAATCTACTCTTCATTATTTGGGCAATGGACAAAATTAGCATCAGTTTTCCCTAAATGGAGAAGCGCCTTTTTGTAAAATAGGGCACTATCTAACATTTGAAATGTAGAATTCCAACGCGTGGGCACATCTTGCCTTAAGCCTCTAGTGGATTCAATGCCAACATGTTGAACACAACGCAAAAAAACTTTGTTTCCGACCTTGAGAACCTTTGCAATACTTAATAGTCTCTCTCACCTTAATCACAGCTACATCTAACTCTTTTAAACCATCTTGCACGATTAAATTTAGAATGTGAGCACAACAACGAACATGGAAATACTCACCATAAGCCATCAAATCAAAATCAATTTTTAGTCCATCAACCATTGAGTCATTGTTAGAGGCATTGTCTAAGGTTATGGACAATATATTCTTATGAATTCCCCACTCCTTCAATAAGCCAAAAACTTTTTTAGCTAAGGCAGCACCGGTATGGGGAGGAGGCATAGAAGTAAAAGCTAAAACTCTTTTCTGCGAACACCAATTTTGATCAACAAAGTGAGCTGTCAAGGAGATAAAACCATCAGTGGTCATAGAAGTCCAACAATCAGAAGTTAATGCAATTCTACCAAGAACACCTTGCAGCAAATCAAAAAGCTTTCCTTTTTCAGTTGAATACATTTTTAGTATTTCCTTTTTTATGGTATTTCTGCAAAAAAAACTTCACTTTTGGATATAAGTAAGCAAAACATCTCCTAATACCTTCATACTCAACTAACTGAAGAGGGAGATTGTGCCTAGCAATAGCAATTGCAACCAATTCACGAAATTCATCCGGTTTATAAATTGTAGATCTAGTTTCCATGGAACCTCTCAAATTAGATTGTATAAGCAGCTGCCCAACATCTCTATAATTCTTTGATAAACAAGCCTTTCGATACCTAATCAAATTCCCCGTCCCATGACTACTTTCAGCAATATATTTAGTCCCACATCACTTACATTTGCATTGCATATTCCCATTAAGATCTAATTCTTTAATCATTTCAAAGTCATCCCAAACATGAGAAGTTAGCTTTCATTGGCGTTTAGAAGTGTTACCAGCTAGATTTGGTTTATGTTTATTTGGCTTAGGAGTAGTTGGAACTCCTTCCTTGCTTGCTGGAAAACTGCGAACCTCCTCTTCATCCGACAAGTCAATATGATCATCCATAACAGCCCTATAACAGTCAACATATTATCAGTCAATAGAAGCAAATTTGGAGTAAAACTCAAAATTAATCAGTCAACATAAGCATATTCGGAGTAAAACTCGAAATTAATCAGTCAACAGGTGCAAATTTGGAGTAAAACTCGAAAATAATCGGTACAAATGTTCAAACAATGAAGGACTGTGAGGTAAAAATGTTGATTATTTACATAAGATGGCAGATTTACAGAAGCAGGCTAACATTTTCAGTTCAAGTAATCAGTACAAATGTTGAGTATTAACATACCTGAGGATGTGACGTCTAGCCGGTGAGAAGAATGAAGGACCGGGAGCAGTCACGACTAACTAACACGGTGATAAGAAGCGACGATGGTGAGAAGCAACGAAAAGCAAAGGGTTTGTAGACTGCGAGAAGGAGAGACACCGGATACGGCCTTGAGATATTCGCAAATCAAAAATGGAGAAACCGTGAGACTTTGCGGCTTGCAAGTTGGAACACAGACGAAAATTTATGGTGTTTTTTGAATTAAGATGAAAACATTATAGATATATATATTTCAAAAAATATTAGGCTTCAAGAATATATATATATATATATATATATATATATATATATATATATATATATATATATATATATATATATATATATATATATATATATATATATATATATATATATATATATATATATATATATATATATATATATATATATAAACAGGTTATTTTCGAGTCATCGTCGAGTTGAGAACGTTAACCCTAACCCAACCTGTTTAATTTTCTTGTCGTGTCGTGTCGACCCGTTTAATTAAACGTGTCGAAATCCTTTACCCAAACCCGTTTAATTCGTGTCGATTTCGTGTTGGGTTGGCGGGTCGTGTCAGCTTTTGCCAGGTCTACTTTTTATCAGTTAAAACATCTAAATAAAAGGTAATAAAAGTATGATGCTATAATAAAGAAAGAAATAAAAGTATATTGCTACAAAGAATACTAAAAACATGATAACTTCTTGCATATTTCAAGAACCATCATATGCAACAATTCAGATTTTGATAACACGTTACATGATCATTTCATGAAACAATTTTAGTTAATTTTTTACTAAAATGCCCCTGCAACCAATAAGTTTTGCAATGTTCAGAGAATATCCAACTAAACTGACTAAAATGCAACTACAAGCAACAAAATTTGTAATACTACAAACACAGACTATTTTCTGATAATAAATGGCTAACTGGGACTGTTATTGTTATAAATATGCAAACAGGGACCATTTATGTTAAAAAAAATGGTAATATGTTTTTTTATATATCTTTAAATTATCTAAATCTATAATATGTTTTTTTCCTTATAAGTAGCAAATGCATTGTCTGAGGCTACCATGCATGTTTAAGATTTAACATATCCATGACCTGCTTAAATTTTAGGTTATTGTTAAAAATAATTTTTTTTGTTAAATTACATTAAAGCAAGTATCAATCTTGGGGTGTCTAACTACTATTTTTCTAACGATGTCATATCATTTGAAATACGTCTGTACATTTCATTGGTTTGTCATTTATATGAGATATATCAGACATTTGAGATATTCAATATGATAATTATATAATGTTACATAAAAGCACACCGGATCAAGGAAAATAAAATTTACAAGTTGAGTTATTTGTCCCCCATCGCTTGTTAAAAAACAGAGTTTTGTAGCATTCAAGTATACATATCAATCTTTTATCATTACCACCAATGTATCCACAATCCGCATAAGCCATATGCTCTTTCCCATCTACTATGCAACCCACAATCGCAATCTATCATGAGAGAGCAAAGCTTTTAATTAATGTCATTTACCAAGAGAACATGAAATGTGATGTTTTTTTCTCTAATTGAACCTCATTATAACACTTGTAGGAGAGCTAGATGGGATGAGAGAACATGACTATTGAACAAAATAATTCTACATAACAACAAAATGATAAAAAATGAAGATATTATCTTACTAAAATAGAGCACAAAAGCAAAAAGGAGTGTTCCAATTACCAGAAACCAAATCATTAGATCAACTTTCTTCTTTTCAAACCTTGTAATTCTTTCTTCCAACAACATTTTTTCATTGAGCAGTTTTTTCTTGGTTTCTTCAGCTACATGTAACTCTAAGTTACACGTTCTTAATTCATCTTGTATCTTTGGCAAAACATATAAACAAATCATTAAGTGATTTCATTATTTATTATAACATAATGAATTCACTCAAAAATAAAATAAAAGTGAATTACAAAAATGGTCACTGGGCATTGTTATTTCTATGAAATGTTAGTCCAAAAATGTTTATCTCTCCAATTTTGGTCCTTAAATCAGATTTAGTGACATTTTGGTCAAAAGCAAAATGACTATATTACCTTTTTCTGACTTTTTTTATAAATATTGATTGTTTAAATTTAATTGTAAAGAAATATTTATTATTTTCTATGAAGGGCAACACATATTTCCTCACTTTTCATTAAAAAAAACTAAAGTTAACGGCCTTAAAAGTCAAAAGAAATAAATCGAAAAAGTCAAAATGGACAAAACCGTTTAGTTTCAATTTGAAATATATGCAAGACACCAACAACTCTCATTTTAAAAAACACAGCGGTGTAAGGCTTTCTTATTTTACCTTTGAACCATTTGTAAGGCTTTACTGATCATTCTCTTTTCAGATAAAATCAAGAATAACTTCCAATAGTTATTTAATCCTTCTAAAAAGGAGAATATCCACTAACAAATCTACAAAAAACACAATAGTCCCAAAAATCAAGAAATTAGAAACAGAAAGCTGTGAACCATTAAATATGAAGGAAAATTAGTATAGAAACGAAATCAATAAGCAATAGATGAATATTGACATAATAAAAAACAAAATATCGATAAATGCAAGAAAAAATCAATAATAAAATAATTTGCTTGTTCTGGAAGATACCATGACAACACATTGGTCAAAATGTATTGAAAACATACCATGACAACACGTTGTTACTACAAACTTGAGTTTTGAATCATCGCCATGGAACTAAATCCGCTAATCACACACCGTCCAACAAATCCGACCACGACAAAGCTGTTTTGGTGGAATGGAGTAGTAAATGGTGGAAGAGACGATGGTGGCGGTGATTGATGGATGGAAGCGGGTGGTGGTGGAACAGTTGTGGCCGAAGGAAGAGTAACAGAAGAAGATGACGAATGACGGATTAGAACATATAAGACAACACGTACCAAGATGGAACTGAAAAAAATCAACCTTGAAATTGATCAGCACACAAAAGGAAGAACAAAAACTGGTAAAAAGAATACATACCAAGGGAAGAACACGCACCAAGATGGAAATCTAGCTTCATTTGCAATGGAAATGCAATCCATTAAAAACCGTGTGATTCCATGTATATATGATGCCAAGAAAAAGCATTATGGATTAATTTTGAATAAGATTTCATTCTTGATTTATTGTGATTAGATTGATAGTTAGGGACTTTATTGGAAACAATTAAATAAAATACTCATAAGTAACCTAATGTCAACCATGCTAATCCCATCAGTGGCACGTATTATGCAAGACACCTGTATAATTTAGATCAAATAAAATACTCATAAGTAAACTAACATCAACCATGAAAAATAAAAAAATTTACCTCCAAGACTCACTCAAGCAAATGATCAAACAGTTGGTGGGCAAATAAAATCCAATATCAACTACAAAAGATAAAAGAAATCGATGCAACCTCTGGGAAATTGTAAAGGTCTTCAGGATGTCTGATGTTTGCATCGGTCGATTTTAAGGTCGTAGGACTCCGTATTCTTAATGTGGGAATCTGTAGAAAGATAGAGATAAAAGGATGTTAACGGAGGTCTCCGTATTCTTATCATTATCAATTGACCCATCTTCAAGTCTTTCTTAATGTCGGAATCTGCAAAACCATATCGATGTGTATAAAGGACAAGCATTTGTAAAGAAAGGAAATAGATTAACAATGCAGCTATCGTGAATATCAAATGGATGGTGAAGTCGACGGTTTCCTCCAATCTCCCAATTTATTCAAACTCTCACTTAACTGCTTCCTATTTTATAGGATTTGATTGACCGCATTAAAATTTGATTCAAGCATAAGCGGGATAAGGATTTGTGACTTCATTTAGGCGGGAAATCAATAAGAAAAGGTTATAATAAGGTGACACATGGCAAAATAGTGATATAAGAAAATGACACGTGGCCCTCTAAGCTTTGCTTTACTATAGTATATATATATATATATATATATATATATATATATATATATATATATATATATATATATATATATATATATATATATATATATATATATATATATATATATATATATATATATATATATATATGTATATATATATATATATATGTATATATATATATATATATATATATATATATACATATACATATACATATACATACATATATATATATATATATATATATATATATATATATATATATATATATATCGTGAGACCGGGAGACGTAATCCTAGCCACTCATTTTGGGTGTAAAACAAAACAAAATTAAAAAAATGCAAAATAAATGAAAAAATTGAAAAAAAATGTATTTATTTATTGTTTTCATCATTTTTTTATTCAAAAAAAATGTTAAAAATTTAAAAAATTAGCGTTTTTTTCATATTCTAGTAGAATATTTCACTAGTTTGTGTAATATTCTATTAGAATATGAAACATCCAGCAACATTCTACTAGAATATTTTTTTGAATTTTCCATGTTTTTTTTTCGATTTTTTTTTATTTTTAAATTTTTCTTTTAAATTTTTTTAGATAGAATAAGTAGCGAAAATAAATAGAATTTTTTTTTTGAAAATTCTCATTATTTTAGCCTATTTTAATTTTTTTTTATTTTTTGATCTCTAAAATGAGTGGCTAGAATTGAGTCTCCCGGTCTCACAAAATTTACATGATCTCATTTGAACTTCTACCTATATATATATATATATATATATATATATATATATATATATATATATATATATATATATATATATATATATATATATATATATATAAATATATATATATATATATATATATATATATATATATATATATATATATATATATATATATATATAAAATTGTGATCCGATAAGAAGTTATTTTTTGGTATAAAGGTAAGAAGTTTTTTATTTACATATTTTTTCGGCGAAACAACAAAATAAATCAATTGATGATGCAAAAATAACATGATTCACGAAAAAAAATTCTCGAAAAAACAACTTGATTATTCATTTTTACGATGATTTTGTTGTTATTCACTAAAATTGTCCGTAACGTGAATAAAAACTTGATTTACTAAAAATGATTCATTAATATGTTTTTAAAAAAATTCAATGAATCATGTTATTTTTTATTCATCTAATAATTCATTTTGGTGATTCGTCAAAAAACTAAGTAAATAAAAAACTTCTTACCATAATTTTTACTTATTATTTGATCATTCTATATATATATATATATATATATATATATATATATATATATATATATATATATATATATATATATATATATATATATATATATATATATATATATATATATATATATATATATATATATATATATATATCATTGATTTCAATAAAGGACTAAAATTATCCATGGTACCAATAGACTAATTTCGATAAAACCCACTTCATTTTTTTTGTTTTTTTTTATTTTTTGACATTATTCTTTTTTAAAAATAAAAGATGAATATACCAAAATTCATAAATTTTTGTCCTTTACAAATAGACATCTATATTGATATATAAAAAACAAACTTTTTTTATTAGTACAGTTCGTTTAGATTTACAATGTAAATCTGAAATATAAAAATTTGAATCTGATATATAAAAAATAATTTTTTTTAGAGTGCAGCTCGTCTGTATTTAGAATGTGAATATAAACTGTAAAAATTTGAATATGAGTAATTATTTTACTTTTAAAACTTTTACTACTTTGATATTATAATCATTTGTAATGAATATATTTGATTCAGAAGTGAATTTACTCATAATTACATGAAAATTTACTCATATTCACATGTTAATATCATATGATATTAAGAATTTTCTTAGAAAAAAATCTGAGAAATTTAATTAAAATTTTTTACTACTTCAATATTTTAATCATTTATAATGCATTTACTCTGATTCACTATTGAATTTACTTACATTCACATGAAAATTTACTCAGATTCACATGTCAATCTCATATGGTATTTTAAATTTACTTTGAAATACGAATCTGTCAATATACCTAGAAAACTTTTAACACTTCAAAATTTTAATAATTTATAATAAATTTACTATGATTTATAAGTGAATTTCACTCATATTCACACAAAATTTTATTAAAATTCACATGACAATATCATATGGTATTTGGTGAATAACATGTTAGATTCAGTTGTAATTCGAATGTGAATCTCAACTAGCAAAATTTTAAAAAATAATAATAATTTTTTATATATCAATATGGATGTTTATTTGTAAAAGACAAAAAACTATAAATTTCTATATATTCGGATTTTTTTTCGACAATACGTGTATGTAAGTTAATGATACAACTTTGGTAGTGTTAAACATACGAACGATGGGTTTAAGTTCAAACTCATGGGGCCACTTTTTGTAGGACTCGTTGTATAACTAATGGGGCATTTTTTTAGTAGTGGATTCGATTTGGGTTATTTGTTGGGCACTGGGTATATTTGCTAATTTGGATTATATGTTGGGCTTGTCAGTTTAAAATGGACGAGCAACGTATACACACACCATGGGTCATTTTTAGTATTGGGGACTGATTTGGAGGAATATTGTTTTAACGGCGTACTTTAATCTAAACTTAATCTTAGGTTGTATATACTTATTATACATAAAATAACAAAATATTTATATTGTCTTTTATTGAGGACCAAATTTTCATTCAGTACAACACGTTTAAACCTCAAGTTATGATACAATACACAATATGAAAATTAAAATATATAAACCATTATGAATATATTGTTGATTATACTATGCCAATTTGATCTTTTCTCAATCACAACAACATCAATTTCATATAAACATAATAACTTATTTGGGAATCCGATTTAGATTAGAGTAGGATTTGTTGACGAAGATGATGTCATTCTTGACAAATCCTTGAAACAAATGTATTCACGTTATGTTGCTATATCTTGATGGGAGATTACACAAAGAACCGTAATGGTGTTTTGAGAGAGAAATAAGAAGCGTGAAATCTTTCGAATCTTTTCTTTGTGTGCCGTCAATTAGCAACTAACTGGAAAATAAACCACATTAAGGTATTTATATATGTTACTTCCATCAAGTAACTACTTATATAAGTAGAGGGTATAATCTATAAATATATCATACACATAAAATATATTACAGAAATGGTGCTAAGGCCACATTATCTAGATATTTTTCTAACATAGACGAAAACTCAATATATGTTGCTCTTTTATATAAAATGTAACAAATAAAATATCTAATAAAACGATTTAAAATACGTTGTTTTTTATGTTGCTTTTTTCATTCAGTATTCGGATTATCATTACAACAGACTTAAAATACGTTGTTTTTTATGTGTCTAACCATTGAGTTAATACTAGTAGTTTTATTTATTGCCAATGTGATATTAGCCCACTTGGTAGAGGCTTTGTTCTCTTAGGCAGGAGGTCCAGGGTTCTATCCCTGGCATAGGCGTTTACTAACCAGGTGCTACTAACAACTAACCACTAACTAGCCGTTCTAAAAAAAAGTAGTTTTATTTATTGATTTGTAATCAAATCAAAACGAGATTTTCCTTGCATAAAAGTATTCTTAATTTTTAGGTAAATAAACTTTTGGTCATCATTTTTTTTCTCATGTAGTATTATTTAAAAAAATTTACTTCAATTCTAATAAGTTGAGATTGGACGGGGCAAGCCTCATTTTCTTTAAATTCTATATTAGGTCATTGAAACATCAAATATAATTTACAAAATTAAAAGTTGTTGCAGCTAAATAAAAAAATGGGTTCACATTATAGATAAGTAACAAACTGTTCTAAAAAGGGAAGAGGGGGGGGGGGGGGGGTGGGGGGTTCTGAATCTATTGTTCAATATATTTTGTGTTCAATATCTTTAATTGATTCTAAAGAAGTGACCGATGTGCATGTATGGGTCACCATCAGGTTTCTAGGCAAGGGGCAATGACTTTCCTGGAAATTGGCATCGATTTTTGTATTGACACATTTTTTTTACCTTTGTTCATTGGATTTTCTGATGGGGAATCCTTAAGGAGGATCGACAACAATTAATAGGCGAAAGGATGGTACTTCGGTGGAGAAACGCTTGTGATTCCTTGGGGACTCTATCCATGGTAAGAAAGTCGAGTTATGATTGGTTATCTTGTAATTCGGTCATGGTGTAGATCACTAATTTTCCGCAATCATGTGTTAATCAAAAACTATAAGAACTCATTGGAAAACATGGTACAATGTTGAGTGTTTTTATAACATGTATAATTAGTACGTAAACAATTTAAACTTTCCTAGGTTCTTGCATGTAGAAAAATTGATGATCTTGCCAGGAATGTATGCACCGTTTGGACTAGTAATCATAAGTTATACGCACACCTACTAGGTTTGATCGGAATCAACGTAACATTGGTTCTAATAGACATAGTTGTAAGAAAGTCAATAAAAATAGATGAATGCCATGGGTAAACACAAAAGTCAAAAGGGGAGTCAAGATGTGTTCCAACACATTTGTTAATTTTGTTGCAAGAGTTAAATATCAAGGGAGGAGAGGATTAAGTGCACATACTTATATAAAGGATATTTCTTGACAACGAATGTAGTATCCAAAAGTGTGATAGTTGACCAAGTAAAAGAATTACATTTTATCCCTAACCTTCATGTTTTATGTTGTAATAAAGGTTTCATCGACTTGGATATCCAATAATTAGAGGTGTGTTGGTTCAGATGGACTTGTCATCTTTTATGACATATGCAAAGTTCCTTCCATGTGTTGGACTCGTGTTTATATTTGATGAAATAAATATGTATTTTCTAGAATTTACTCTTCACGAAAGAATATCATGACTAGAAAATGAAGGAGTTTTATTAAGTGATTGGAGTATAAGTTCATTTTACTATATTACTTGGGAATAGGTGGAAGTGGTGTATATAGAGTCGACCCAACCACGAGTTCTTTGTAGAAAAACATGTGTTGAACCTTGAAACTGAACATATGGAACTTATTTTGGTCCCCTATAAGTCAAGTTACAAATTTGAATTATGGTCATCTGTGTGATGGAATTGGTATGGCGGATTCCTCATATAGACATATATAGAACCAAAGATATGTTCATTTTGTGGATTAGAATACGAACAACACAATTTTAATACGAAGGAACGTGATAATGTTTTAATTATAGAAGAGTATGTGGAAGGTTAATTCCCTACTACTAAACAATTTGATTAAATCATTAAAGACATGACCCAAAACACTTTTCTTATACATCATATGACTTTGTAGAGGGTTCTTTATAGGATAAACCTGATCTAAATGGGTTGAAATTAAGTATTTGGAACTCAAAAAATTAAATGTATGCCTACAAGACTTTCAATAAAGATGTAGAGATAAGGATATCAACTGTTAAACCACCAACATCATCAATTGTGTCACCCATTAAAGCTTTAGCTTGCAAATGTAACATCCTGAAATTGGGGAAAAAAGTTTAAGGATTTAAAGATAAGATAAATTTAAATAACCATAATAATTAATACAATGAATAAAATGAGAAGTCATAATCTTGAAGAGATATGTGTTCTAGGGTAAATATTATGGGTAAAAATGGAATTAACCATGGGAGTTCTAGAAGAAGGACTTATTTGCAATTTAGAATCATAGAAGTGGTGGGGAGGGACTTCTTAGCAATTTTGGAAAAGAAGGAGTGCTGGAAGGACCAAGTTGCAAATAAAAGAAACTTAAAGTTTTAAGTTGGAGGGGAAAACCCCACACTCTCTTCATTTCACGTTTTTGAAGGAAGAGAGGGGGTGGGTGGCGATTTCAAAGGGAGAGCAAGAGGATAAATCCATTTCCATCAAGATCTTAGTAATCTACATCAATCTCTGGAAGATTTAAGGTAAGGAACTAGCCTTCTTGTTGGAAAACCCATTTTGGGGCATTTTGTGTATGAAACTTGAGTTCAATGTTGGGGGAGATCAAATCTATGATCCCAAAAGTGTATCTCATGAATTCTAATAATTGTCCTTCAATAATTTGATTGTTATATGCTTGGAGAACTATTGAGGATGCTTGTTGATTCTCATGAACCCTAATTTTTGTGGAAAACTCATCTATGGGTAAACCCTTGATGATTTAATCAACTTTTATCCTTTAATAAGGTTCTATGAAGAGCTTGGGTTATTCCTAGTGATTTCAAATCAATGGAAGAAGGAATCCCTTAAATTATTGATCAATTGATTGAATGGAATTGGACATTCCTTGATCTATGCTTATGAAGTAGATTTAGAATTATAGCATGGATTTGATTCAATAGAGATGATATTGGATGATTTGATTGGACCAAATGATGCGTAATTTAGGTCCTTTTCATATCTAGAAGTTTGGGGTTGTGTTAGACCTTGAATTAGACCAAAATGAGGTGAAAATTACCAAAAACGAAGCTGCAACTGAGTGTAACACGACCCGTGCTGTAGAAGCATGACCCGTGCTGTCTGGGCAGTGAGTTACACGACCCGTGTAACCCCTTACACGACCCGTGTCAGCTTCTGTCCAATTTTGGGCACTTTTTGAGTTAGAGCTTTGTAGTTTAGGCTTTGGGTTCTAAAGCTTAACCCCATTTCTAGACAATGTTTAACTATGATTTTACTCCTATTTAGTGAAGTTTTACTAGTCTTAGAACTATTAGTAATGTTGGAAATATCTCTTGTAGGAGAGGAGTAATTGAAGTGGAAGCAAGGAGGTAGCATCCTTCTTTGAGATCTAAGGAAGGTGAGTTACCGGGAGTACACATCCTTCTTCTAACTCTTGTGTGTGTTTTATTATCATGCATACTTTATATGAGCTAATTGTTGTATAAATTTTATGTGTGCATGGCATTAAAAGAGTCATTTCAAAGATGTTTCCAAATAAAAGTATTATTGTACTCTTGAAAGATGTTTTGAGCATTCCTTTGTGCATTGCATTGCATATATGATGGGGGTTGACCATGAGATACCTTGAGTATGAGTTTAACCCATCTCTCAATTAAAGAGAGCGAGCATGAGTTTGACCCTTCTCTCAATTAAAGAGGGCGAGTATGAGTTTGACCCTTTTCTCAACTAAAAAAGGCGAGGAGTGATTGTTCCTGACAAAAGGGAACCGCATGAGGGATTTGCTACCCCTCATGAGGCTAGTGTGATGGCCACTAGTATTATTTTAACCCATATGGGGATCAAGTATTATGCTTTGTGCGTTACTTGTGAACTTAGGTGGGTGCCATTGAGGTGAGATGGACTTTTATGAGGTGGACATGGGTTGGGATAGTTGCATTGCATTTTCATACCATGATTATCTATTTTGAGAAACCTTTATGATGTTTTATACAAATCTTAATAATGTGAAGAAACTATTTTGGAGGTTGTCTCGAGTGTTAAGGTGATCCTTTTCACTCATAATGAGATAATCTCGGGTAACTCACTAGGCATTTTCAATTGCCTAACTGTTTTGATGTGTACTCAGGTTAAGGTTAAGGATAGGAGCTTGAGGCGAGGCGAGGACTTTTAGAAGACCACGGTGTGTGTGGCCATTTGAACCATGTTATGTTACTTGAATTATGACATTTCCTCGCTATACGTTTTGTTAAGATTTTTAATGATGTTTTGGGACCTATTTTTCCGTAAATGATGATTTAACCTTTAACTAATGTTCAAAATGTGATCAATAATGTTTTTATAATAATACCCTAGCGAGGGGTGTCACAATTTGGTATCAGAGCATCGGTTTAAGTGAACTAGGTATTAGGACTAGTACTTAGACGTATACTTAAGGTGCTCACGTGTGGAGGATATGTGTTAGTTAAATATTTATATATTATTATTTTAATATTCATGCTTCTCAGAGTGGTGAACACTCGTAGCATGATTCCGTCGATTGAAGTTCAAGGGAGTGGGGCCGGTGATGAGGCTCAATCTCAACCCACTTCCCTTGTAAGCATTGAAAAGATGATGCTTGGCTTGATGGCAAAACATGAAGAAAATATGGTAAGAAAGGTGAAGGAACTACTTGAGAGCCAAGAGGCAAGGTTGAGAGAGGAAGTGAAGAACATGTTCGGAGATAACACCGCTTCGGGCGGGTAAGAGATAAGTAGCTCGTATGATAGCATGCGACATGGGCCTCCTAGTAACAATGTCTCCCAAGACACAATAGCACTAAAGAAGAAGTGTAGCTTCAAAGACTTTAACTCTTGCAAGCCACCAACTTACAACGGGACGTTGACCCGGTTGTACTTCATAATTGGGTGATTGAGATTGAAATGGCCTTCTATACAAGCCAATGTGGAGATAATCAACGTGCGAACTTAACAATCACTACTCTCAAGAAAACGGCTCTTGAGTGGTGGTTGGAGACTAAGGAAATGATGGAAGTTCATGTGTTGGAGAGCTTAACATGGGATATGTTCTTGGAGAAAATAAAGAAAAGGTTTTGCACCAAAGAAGAAATCTGCAACCTTGAAAGGAAATTCCTTGACTTGAAGAAAGAGAAAATGACCATCATGGAGTACAATGCCAAATTCCATAAACTCTTGAGCTTTGCTAGAAGATTGGCACCGGATGAGGCCACTAAAGTGGATCAATACGTAGGAGGTTTACCTTGGAACTACCGACTCAATTTTGAGGCTACTACTCTTGAAGTTGCCATGAGGAAGGCGAGGAAGATTGAGAAAACATTGGAAGAACGGGACAAGGAAAGACCCCAATTTACGAACAAGAGGAAGGAAGGCCACGAATAACATGGAAACGGTGCTACCGATCAAAAGAAACTAAAGTTTGAAGAATCGAGTAATAGTGGTGAGGGGCAATTCAAGGAAAAAGGGGAGTTGGTGTGTTTCAAATGTGGTGACAAGGGTCATATGGTGAATGCATGTAGGAAAGGGATAAAGTGTTTCAAATGTGAAGGTTTTGGCCATAAGACTAATGAGTGTACTACTAAGAAGAAAGTGACTAGTGGAGGTGGGAGAAGTGAAGCACCCTGAACTAGAGGAAGGACTTTCCAAATGGTTGAGGTAGAAGCTAGAGAAAATGAGGATGTTGTGTCAGGTATATTCTTGTGAACTTTTACTCGCTTTTATTTTATTTGATTCGAGAGTTATTCGTTCTCACACGTCACCTAAATTGCAAAGAGATTAAGTTTACATTTACGCAAGCTAGAGTATGAAGTGGTAATTGATATAGCGAGTGGGCCAAGTAAGGTTGTTGGTAAGGAAATACCATAAGTGGAAGTAGAAGTAGTGGGACTGAGTTTTGGGCAAATCTTATTCCTTTAGAGATTGGAGAATTTGATTTATTTCTAGGTAGGGGTTGGCTAGCACGTATGATGCTGAGATTCCGAGGACGGAATCTTCTTAAGGGGGAGGTAATTGTAACATCCTGAAATTGGGGCAAAAAGTTTAAGGATTTAAAGATAAGATAAATTTAAATAACCATAATAATTAATAAAAAGAATAAAATGAGAAGTCATAATCTTGAAGAGATATGTGTTCTAGGGTAAATATTATGGGTAGAAATGGAATTAACCATGGGAGTTCTAGAAGAATGACTTATTTGCAATTTAGAATCATAGAAGTGGTGGGGAAGGACTTCTTAGCAATTTTGGAAAAGAAGGAGTGCTAGAAGGACCAAGTTGCAAATAAAAGAAACTTAAAGTTTTAAGTTGGGGGGAAAACCCCACACTCTCTTCATTTCACGTTTTTGAAGGAAGAGAGGGGGTGGGTGGCGATTTCAAAGGGATAGCAAGAGGAGAAATCCATTTCCATCAAGATCTTAGTAATCTACATCAATCTCTGGAAGATCTAAGGTAAGGAACTAGCCTTCTTGTTGGAAAACCCATTTTGGGGCATTTTGTGTATGAAACTTGAGTTCAATGTTGGGGGAGATCAAATCGATGATCCTAAAAGTGTATCGCACGAATTCTAGTAGTTGTCCTTCAATAATTTGATTGTTATATGCTTGGAGAACTATTGAGGATGCTTGTTGATTCTCATGAACCCTAATTTTTGCAGAAAACTCATCTATGGGTAAACACTTGATGATTTGATCAACTTTTATCCTTCAATAAGGTTCTATGAAGATCTTGGGTTATTCCTAGTGATTTCAAATCAATGAAAGAAGGAATCCCTTTAATTATTGATCAATTGATTGAATGGAATTGGATATTCCTTGATCTAAGCTTATGAAGTAGAGTTGGAATTATAGCATGGATTTGATTCAATGGAGATGATATTGGATGATTTGATTGGACCAAATGATGCGTAATTTAGGTCCTTTTCATATCTAGAAGTTTGGGGTTGTGTTAGACCTTGAATTAGACCAAAATGAGGTGAAAATTACCAAAAACGAAGCTGCAACTGAGTGTAACACGACCCGTGCTGTAGAAGCATGACCCGTGCTGTCTGGGCAGTGAGTTACACTACCCGTGTAACCCCTTACACGACCCGTGTCAGCTTCTGTCCAATTTTGGGCACTTTTTGAGTTAGAGCTTTGTAGTTTAGGCTTTGGGTTCTAAAGCTTAACCCCATTTCTAGACAATGTTTAACTATGATTTTACTCCTATTTAGTGAAGTTTTACTAGTCTTAGAACTATTAGTAATGTTGGAAATATCTCTTGTAGGAGAGGAGTAATTGAAGTGGAAGCAAGGAGGTAGCATCCTTCTTTGAGATCTAAGGAAGGTGAGTTACCGGGAGTACACATCCTTCTTCTAACTCTTGTGTGTGTTTTATTATCATGCATACTTTATATGAGCTAATTGTTGTATAAATTTTATGTGTGCATGGCATTAAAAGAGTCATTTCAAAGATGTTTCCAAATAAAAGTATTATTGTACTCTTGAAAGATGTTTTGAGCATTCCTTTGTGCATTGCATTGCATATATGATGGGGGTTGACCATGAGATACCTTGAGTATGAGTTTAACCCATCTCTCAATTAAAGAGAGCGAGCATGAGTTTGACCCTTCTCTCAATTAAAGAGGGCGAGTATGAGTTTGACCCTTTTCTCAACTAAAAAAGGCGAGGAGTGATTGTTCCTGACAAAAGGGAACCGCATGAGGGATTTGCTACCCCTCATGAGGCTAGTGTGATGGCCACTAGTATTATTTTAACCCATATGGGGATCAAGTATTATGCTTTGTGCGTTACTTGTGAACTTAGGTGGGTGCCATTGAGGTGAGATGGACTTTTATGAGGTGGACATGGGTTGGGATAGTTGCATTGCATTTTCATACCATGATTATCTATTTTGAGAAACCTTTATGATGTTTTATACAAATCTTAATAATGTGAAGAAACTATTTTGGAGGTTGTCTCGAGTGTTAAGGTGATCCTTTTCACTCATAATGAGATAATCTCGGGTAACTCACTAGGCATTTTCAATTGCCTAACTGTTTTGATGTGTACTCAGGTTAAGGTTAAGGATAGGAGCTTGAGGCGAGGCGAGGACTTTTAGAAGACCACGGTGTGTGTGGCCATTTGAACCATGTTATGTTACTTGAATTATGACATTTCCTCGCTATACGTTTTGTTAAGATTTTTAATGATGTTTTGGGACCTATTTTTCCGTAAATGATGATTTAACCTTTAACTAATGTTCAAAATGTGATCAATAATGTTTTTATAATAATACCCTAGCGAGGGGTGTCACAATTTGGTATCAGAGCATCGGTTTAAGTGAACTAGGTATTAGGACTAGTACTTAGACGTATACTTAAGGTGCTCACGTGTGGAGGATATGTGTTAGTTAAATATTTATATATTATTATTTTAATATTCATGCTTCTCAGAGTGGTGAACACTCGTAGCATGATTCCGTCGATTGAAGTTCAAGGGAGTGGGGCCGGTGATGAGGCTCAATCTCAACCCACTTCCCTTGTAAGCATTGAAAAGATGATGCTTGGCTTGATGGCAAAACATGAAGAAAATATGGTAAGAAAGGTGAAGGAACTACTTGAGAGCCAAGAGGCAAGGTTGAGAGAGGAAGTGAAGAACATGTTCGGAGATAACACCGCTTCGGGCGGGTAAGAGATAAGTAGCTCGTATGATAGCATGCGACATGGGCCTCCTAGTAACAATGTCTCCCAAGACACAATAGCACTAAAGAAGAAGTGTAGCTTCAAAGACTTTAACTCTTGCAAGCCACCAACTTACAACGGGACGTTGACCCGGTTGTACTTCATAATTGGGTGATTGAGATTGAAATGGCCTTCTATACAAGCCAATGTGGAGATAATCAACGTGCGAACTTAACAATCACTACTCTCAAGAAAACGGCTCTTGAGTGGTGGTTGGAGACTAAGGAAATGATGGAAGTTCATGTGTTGGAGAGCTTAACATGGGATATGTTCTTGGAGAAAATAAAGAAAAGGTTTTGCACCAAAGAAGAAATCTGCAACCTTGAAAGGAAATTCCTTGACTTGAAGAAAGAGAAAATGACCATCATGGAGTACAATGCCAAATTCCATAAACTCTTGAGCTTTGCTAGAAGATTGGCACCGGATGAGGCCACTAAAGTGGATCAATACGTAGGAGGTTTACCTTGGAACTACCGACTCAATTTTGAGGCTACTACTCTTGAAGTTGCCATGAGGAAGGCGAGGAAGATTGAGAAAACATTGGAAGAACGGGACAAGGAAAGACCCCAATTTACGAACAAGAGGAAGGAAGGCCACGAATAACATGGAAACGGTGCTACCGATCAAAAGAAACTAAAGTTTGAAGAATCGAGTAATAGTGGTGAGGGGCAATTCAAGGAAAAAGGGGAGTTGGTGTGTTTCAAATGTGGTGACAAGGGTCATATGGTGAATGCATGTAGGAAAGGGATAAAGTGTTTCAAATGTGAAGGTTTTGGCCATAAGACTAATGAGTGTACTGCTAAGAAGAAAGTGACTAGTGGAGGTGGGAGAAGTGAAGCACCCTGAACTAGAGGAAGGACTTTCCAAATGGTTGAGGTAGAAGCTAGAGAAAATGAGGATGTTGTGTCAGGTATATTCTTGTGAACTTTTACTCGCTTTTATTTTATTTGATTCGAGAGTTATTCGTTCTCACACGTCACCTAAATTGCAAAGAGATTAAGTTTACATTTACGCAAGCTAGAGTATGAAGTGGTAATTGATATAGCGAGTGGGTCAAGTAAGGTTGTTGGTAAGGAAATACCATAAGTGGAAGTAGAAGTAGTGGGACTGAGTTTTGGGCAAATCTTATTCCTTTAGAGATTGGAGAATTTGATTTATTTCTAGGTAGGGGTTGGCTAGCACGTATGATGCTGAGATTCCGAGGACGGAATCTTCTTAAGGGGGAGGTAATTGTAACATCCTGAAATTGGGGCAAAAAGTTTAAGGATTTAAAGATAAGATAAATTTAAATAACCATAATAATTAATAAAAAGAATAAAATGAGAAGTCATAATCTTGAAGAGATATGTGTTCTAGGGTAAATATTATGGGTAGAAATGGAATTAACCATGGGAGTTCTAGAAGAATGACTTATTTGCAATTTAGAATCATAGAAGTGGTGGGGAGGGACTTCTTAGCAATTTTGGAAAAGAAGGAGTGCTAGAAGGACCAAGTTGCAAATAAAAGAAACTTAAAGTTTTAAGTTGGGGGGAAAACCCCACACTCTCTTCATTTCACGTTTTTGAAGGAAGAGAGGGGGTGGGTGGCGATTTCAAAGGGATAGCAAGAGGAGAAATCCATTTCCATCAAGATCTTAGTAATCTACATCAATCTCTGGAAGATCTAAGGTAAGGAACTAGCCTTCTTGTTGGAAAACCCATTTTGGGGCTTTTTGTGTATGAAACTTGAGTTCACTGTTGGGGGAGATCAAATCGATGATCCTAAAAGTGTATCGCACGAATTCTAGTAGTTGTCCTTCAATAATTTGATTGTTATATGCTTGGAGAACTATTGAGGATGCTTGTTGATTCTCATGAACCCTAATTTTTGCAGAAAACTCATCTATGGGTAAACACTTGATGATTTGATCAACTTTTATCCTTCAATAAGGTTCTATGAAGATCTTGGGTTATTCCTAGTGATTTCAAATCAATGAAAGAAGGAATCCCTTTAATTATTGATCAATTGATTGAATGGAATTGGATATTCCTTGATCTAAGCTTATGAAGTAGAGTTGGAATTATAGCATGGATTTGATTCAATGGAGATGATATTGGATGATTTTATTGGACCAAATGATGCATAATTTAGGTGGAAATAATGTCCTTTTCATATCTAGAAGTTTGGGGTTGTGTTAGACCTTGAATTAGACCAAAATGAGGTGAAAATTACCAAAAACGAAGCTGCAACTGAGTGTAACACGACCCGTGCTGTAGAAGCATGACCCGTGCTGTCTGGGCAGTGAGTTACACGACCCGTGTAACCCCTTACACGACCCGTGTCAGCTTCTGTCCAATTTTGGGCACTTTTTGAGTTAGAGCTTTGTAGTTTAGGCTTTGGGTTCTAAAGCTTAACCCCATTTCTAGACAATGTTTAACTATGATTTTACTCCTATTTAGTGAAGTTTTACTAGTCTTAGAACTATTAGTAATGTTGGAAATATCTCTTGTAGGAGAGGAGTAATTGAAGTGGAAGCAAGGAGGTAGCATCCTTCTTTGAGATCTAAGGAAGGTGAGTTACCGGGAGTACACATCCTTCTTCTAACTCTTGTGTGTGTTTTATTATCATGCATACTTTATATGAGCTAATTGTTGTATAAATTTTATGTGTGCATGGCATTAAAAGAGTCATTTCAAAGATGTTTCCAAATAAAAGTATTATTGTACTCTTGAAAGATGTTTTGAGCATTCCTTTGTGCATTGCATTGCATATATGATGGGGGTTGACCATGAGATACCTTGAGTATGAGTTTAACCCATCTCTCAATTAAAGAGAGCGAGCATGAGTTTGACCCTTCTCTCAATTAAAGAGGGCGAGTATGAGTTTGACCCTTTTCTCAACTAAAAAAGGCGAGGAGTGATTGTTCCTGACAAAAGGGAACCGCATGAGGGATTTGCTACCCCTCATGAGGCTAGTGTGATGGCCACTAGTATTATTTTAACCCATATGGGGATCAAGTATTATGCTTTGTGCGTTACTTGTGAACTTAGGTGGGTGCCATTGAGGTGAGATGGACTTTTATGAGGTGGACATGGGTTGGGATAGTTGCATTGCATTTTCATACCATGATTATCTATTTTGAGAAACCTTTATGATGTTTTATACAAATCTTAATAATGTGAAGAAACTATTTTGGAGGTTGTCTCGAGTGTTAAGGTTATCCTTTTCACTCATAATGAGATAATCTCGGGTAACTCACTAAGCATTTTCAATTGCCTAACTGTTTTGATGTGTACTCAGGTTAAGGATAGGAGCTTGAGGCGAGGCGAGGACTTTTAGAAGACCACGATGTGTGTGGCCATTTGAACCATGTTATGTTACTTGAATTCTGACATTTCCTCGCTATGCATTTTGTTAAGATTTTTAATGATGTTTTCGGACCTATTTTTCCGCAAATGAAGATTTAGGGGCTGTTTGTTTTTTGTAAAAAGCACTTCTAAACTCTTTGTCTGCAGGTTCGCAGACGCGCACAAACGTTTTTATTTAGCAGACCGTTTGTTTTTTTGCAGCCCACAGACCTTAAAAGGTCTGTGTGTCCTCCTTTTCTAGAAGTGAAATACATGCCACTTTTAACCTCTTCCAAGAAAACACGACTGTGTCCTAAAAAATTTCATGCTTATTTCTTCCTCCTAAAAAACACGTATGCGACTCCCGTTCCCGATTCACGCCTCCCCCTCCGGCGCTTTGCTGCCGGTCATCTCTTCCTTCCTCCGACGAACGCACACAGCCGGCGGTCTCTTCTCGCCGGTGGTCTCTTCTCTCCGGTCCGATTTTGCCATCATCGCCGGTCTTCTCTTCCTCCGACGAACGCACACACGCGACAACTGTTCTCATCGCCGGTCGTTTCTTCTCTCTCCGACGTCGATTCTCTCTCTGTCAACGACCACAAGGGTAAGCTTCTTCTCCCTCATGATTTGTTGCTGCTAGTTTCTTTTTACTGTGAGTTGCTTCTTCTCATCGCCGGTCGTTTCTTTGAGGGCAAAATTTTGTTTGATTTAAATTGTTAATTACAAATGATAACTTGATCAATTTCAAATTCTAGGATTATGGAAATAAACGTTATGGAAATTTGATTTATGTTAGATGTGTTCGTTGTGATTTTGAATGGTCATTCAATCAAAAATCATCTGGGCATATCACTTTCCGAATATTTCCATTCTGACATGTATATTAAACTGTGAATTTGTTGTAAATAATTGCAAAAAGGCGTGAGTCATTTGTGATAACACTAAAAGCACACTATGGGTATTATATATGAAGTACAACTTGGTGAATCAGTGAATGTGATAGGAATTTAAAGAAAATGGTTTGTAGGTGCTGTTAATTTCATGATTTGTTGCTGATTTTTGGTTGTTGAATTTGGTGTTTAATTTTAACATTGTTACTGTTTTTTGCTGTTAATTTCAAGATTTGGGGCTGAAACTGGTTTGTAGGTGCTATGTTTTTGCTTAAATTTGTTGCTGATTTTTTGTTATAGGTGCTGTTTTTTTTTTTTTTTTTTGCTGAAATTTGTTGCTGATTTTTGTTTGACCGACGACCTCTTTGCTCAATACGATCAACCTGATATGCCGCTTGGAAATAACCGTGTGTGCTTTGGTGATTATAAAGACGAGGTTGAAGAGCATTGTAGTGCAGCGGACCGAGATTATATGGTTAATTTAAATTGCAGAGCAATTAATGCAAAATAGGGAATGAATACTTTCAAAAAAAATTGTTATTGTGGTTGTATGATTTATATTTCGGTGTTCTAAAACTAGAGTTGTTTAATTTTCAATGTTGAAAACTGTTATGTTTAAAAAAACCAGTTTATTTAAATTTCAGTTTATTTTACAGTCTGCAGACTTTAAAAAACAAACAGTCTTCTTTTTGCAGACTGCAGACATTTGGTCTACCTCTTCTTCTACAGATGTCTGCAGATGTGGTCCGCAAACTGCGGACCTTTTACCTCTTCAAAAACAAACAGCACCTTAACCTTTAACTAATGTTCAAAATGTGATAAATAATCTTTTTATAATAATACCCTAGCAAGGGGTGTCACAGCAAACAACTAGCAAGATCATATTTATAACATGTTGGAGACCTAATAGGACCTCGTTTTACAACCTTGATAGTAGAAATCGTGTCTAGTTATGGACCTAATTTTCCTTTGGGCTTAACACTACCAAAGCTTGATGGACCTAAACCCATTCCTACGACTGATAGCTCTACTAAACTATATCATGGTTCATAGTTGGGGAAACAGAAACATATAGAGATAAGGAGTTTTTCGACCTCTTTAAATGTTCCAAGATCAAGAATGGATGATTCCTTATGCCAAACACAATCTAATGGATTTCTATTATTGAAAAGATCACTCATATCATCATGATTGGCCATACTATGGGGTTGCATATAATAGGATGTGAGAAAGATCTTTAGAACTAATAAATGGGATGGGACAGAAAGAGGGTTTCCAATGAATGTTATGCCCTTGAATTCTCATTATATAGGAGGAAGCAATAATCCTCATTATATGGTGGAATTTTATAACGAGCAATGTATTAATTTTCTTGACATACTACAAACCATGCTACCCGAGTAGACATTTGGAGGATTCACACGATGTAGGACAATCTTAGTTTATTTTTTGTGTTCTTTTTAAGAGGAATGTTGGGGATGTTTTAAGTGTTGAGATTCATTTGGTGCTTTTAAAGAATAAATTAATATGTGTGAAGGTATTTATGATGGTAGAAGGCGTCTTCCTCGTAAAAAGAATTAAACATTACTTTTCTTAGAATTTATTCTCTTCAAGATGTTAATAGTGTTGGGAATTAGTGTTTTAAAGATGATGCTCTTAACACATAAGATAACAAGATTTTTCAATGGACACTTAAAACTTTGGAAAAAGACATAAAACCATTTTATTCTCACAAGGATCTTAGATTACATGCATGTTTAAGATTAAATAACAGCATCAAAGAAATAAGAGTTTACAATTGTAGTCTTTCTTCCCAACTCAAGTGTTGGATGCTTTTGAAGTAGTAACAATACCAAAGCGATGATATTCTCTAGTGGTATCCACCTCAAGTTGTGCAACCCCTTGAAACGCCAGTTCCTTTCTTGGATTCTTACAATCTCTTAAGCTTAGAAACCAAAACAAATTATGGTATCCAAGAGAGATAACTGCAAGTTTCAAATCTACACTTAGCAAACAAAAAAATATAAAAATATCTAGAGAGAGTTTTGGCTAAGATGTGTCAAGAAGAAAAGAACAAATCAAGCTTCAAGATCACATGCATCTATTTAAAGACCATTCATTCACATGCTTTTAAAACGTCTTAGTCAAAAGGAACACATGCAATGGGCAAGGAGAAAGGTCAATATAATTCTATTGGACCTCTCTCTTCCCTTGTGTTGGCCGAAAACGCTGAGAGAGACAGAGAGAGAGAAAATTATTTCTTTTGTTTTTATATTTTATAAACATATGCTTTATACTTTATAAAATGTAAAAAACCATTTCCATTTAATCAAATAAGTTTTCCAATACATTAAACCCTTTAATATTTATCATTTGAATACCCACACACACACACACACACACACACACACACACACACACACACACACACACATATATATATATATATATATATATATATATATATATATATATATATATATATATATATATACACACATAAATGTTAGATTGGGGATGGACCTTCCAAATCCATTCCATGGAATCATGAGTGATGGGTATATGTTTCCTACATATTAATCATTTGGGTCATGTAGGGTTTAATAAGTTTTGATTATGATGCTACTACCTTTTTTTAAGTCGAAGGAAATGAGTTTAGAGTGTGATGTTATTGTTGGAATAACATCCAAGGTCATAACTAAATTAGTAAGGCCTTTCCATTAATAATAGGGTCCTTTTGGGTTGCGCTCAGTAGTCTAAATGGTATTAAGGTTAATTGTGTGAGAGAAATAAATAGTTTATTAATTTTAATTTATTATGTGATGATAAATTAATTAGAAACTAGTTTGGAATTAATTAGAATTATTTAGAATTAATTTGACTTAATTTGGGATTAATTAAAAGTGTAGGGGCTGAATAGTTGAGCAATAGATAAATTGGGGATTAATACGGGACGAATTTTAAGGATTTATCCTTATTAAAATCGTCCACTATATATGGTAACATAAGGGTTTTTGAATTTAAAGATAAAAATTTTATCCAGTTTGAATTCAAATAAGGTTTATCTCTAGTCATCCTTGGAAGCTATAAAAACTCCTCCTTGGCTCATCATTTATTTGCGCCAACTTCTAGTAAGACTTCCTCGAGTTTTTCTCTTCTCTCTCTCAGCAGAATCTATAATCCTTCTATAGGGTTTCATAGCGAGCTTTTCTTAAATAACCTAATAACCTAATTGTTTGGACTTATTGGGTGTGATCCATTAGTGGTATTCTCTTTTGGATACTACCTTCCTAAGCTTTGGAGATTTCGATCTACACAAGGGTTCTCCATGCAAATTGGTTTTGCTAAAGGTTGGTATTCATAAACCTTCTTATAGTTGTAAATAGTCAACAAGTAATTTCCTTGTAGGTTTTAGTAATTGTTACTTGCCTTAGAATTTTTATGTGTTTCCGCTGCCATGTTTTCATGTTCTAGGGTAACCTATCAGCTATTACTAACATTAGGTTAATGACTATCGATACCTAGAATGAAAAGGACTTATGGAGAGTAGAGAACTTGGGTTGTGTTAGATGCATGTATATTAAATGCATTTCATTGTTAATATTTTAACTAAAGTTTTTATAACTTTTCATTTAAATAAGTTATATATGGTTTTAAAGTATTTTTGGGATTTGACATCGGAGTTGGATTAATGACATTATCCCACTCGGTTAAAAGGTTAAGTCTCATGTTTGCTCACTAGACTTCACGTGCTTACTGTATCTATTTTGACATGTATCCACAAATGAAGAGTTGGTAAGTCAGGAGCACCTGGATATTTTATAGGCCACAACTATATATGGTTTTCTTGAACTTTTGTTATGATATTGGATTGTAAACCCTTATCTTAAACTCTAAATTGGTTGAGAAACAAGTGATTTAGTGACAACGCCTAGTAATATCAAGTATTTTAGTCGTTGTTAGGCCTGATTCTTGGTGAAATTATATCATATATACATTGGTATTTCTCACTTTTTGTGTTAGTGCTGGTTTGCAAAGAAATGTTATGATCAGGGACTAAATGTGGACAATTGAAGAAGTTTTGAGGATAAAGCCAAATCCAGTCGAATGAAAACGCGCGCCACATGAATGAAGCCATGCGCGACGTGCCACGTCAAAAGTTAAGGCGGTGAAGAGAATTCAAATAGTGAAAAAACATAAGGCTCTACGCGCGACGCGACTAGAGGCCTTACGTGTCGCGGGTTCTAATTTTCCAGAAGTGTAAATAGAGACCATTAGGTCGAATTCTAGAGGCGAAGATCAGACCCTAAGGTGGACTTACGGCGACTTTGACTCAAGTTTCGAGATTCCAGCAGCCCTTTGTGGTATTTTTTTTGTTTTTCACTTTAATTTCAATATTAGTTTAGTTAGTTTAGCTCTTAGCTTGGTGTTTCTGGAGTGTGACAGCCAGTAGCAGTAGGTTAAAGCTCTTTAATTTTGTGTTTGAATGTTTTGGATCTTCTGTTTTTGAGTTTAATACAGTTAATCATTCGGTTCATGCTTTATTGCACTTTTTACCTTTTATTGACTTTGGATGCTTTTGGATGCTTTTAAACGGTTTTGGTTTGTGTTATTGTTTCTGGATTCTGAATATAACTTCTGATTTCAGTAAGTAATATAGGGTTAGGCGTTACTTTAGTTTCATTTAGTTTATGTTTGGTTTTGATTTTGGAATTGAGATTTCTGTGTGTTTTGGGAAAGTGGAAGTTAGTCCCTCTGGCTGTAGCATGACACTGCAGTTGGTAAGCTATCGTCTTGTCTTGACCACCAAATTCTCGTAGATCGACCCTTACTACCGCTGTACTAGTGTGTGTGAGGTTTTATTTTCTTATTTTTGACCGCACAACGACCCAGGCGTGTCATTTAGCTAAGACCTTGTATCAGCAATTTAAATTGAGGGGTGTTATATCTTTTTTAGTAATTCAATTAGAAAGGTTTTCCTATATAATGGGTTGATCCCTACATAGATCGTTTATTAATTCTTCTTCTCCAGGTGTTTATAATGAAAGTAATTTCTTTGGGTGTTTCTAATCTGTATCGTTTATTGTTACTGAAAATCTCACTTGATGTAAGGATTTGGTCGTACTACCGCATCTTTTTTGAGGTGCATATTATTGTGAGTATCTTACTCAAGAACCTGATAGGCCATCTACTATTGAAGTTATGTCCTTGACTAGAACATTATTGGTTGTCCTTTGATGATGTTGTATAGGGACAGGACCGTACTATGGCAAATTTTATCATGTCTATTTTTTTCCAGGGACCATGTTGTTTTCAAGTGTAAGGGGCTGTTAGACTTCTCCCCAAGATCATATGATATTCCCCGTGAAGTCGACTAGTGAAAGTTCTAGGTTTATCAGGTCATGCATCCATGAGTCAAGTAACTATTTGAAGCAATGTTGGAACATTATATATTATGTACTTTTACTGTCTACGTAGACCTTGTGAATGGTGTGTTGGAATAGTGTCCAAGATCATAACCAATTGCTAAGGACTTTATGATTAATAATATCTTCTTTTTGGGTTGCTCTCAATAGTTTTAATGGTATTAGAATTAATTAAGAGAGAGAGAGAGAGAGAGAGAGAGCGAGAGATAAATAGTTTATTAATTTGTAATGTGATGATAAATTAATTAGAAACCAATTTAGAATTAATTTGGCATTAATTAAAAGTGTAGAGACTAAGTATTAATTGTTCAATAGTTGGACAAAGGGATAGACTGGAACCACTAGGTAGGGTACAAAATTTAAGAAGGGATAATCCTTCTTAATTTCGTCCAAAAGGAGTATATAGGGAAGGATTTCGAATTTAAGATAAGTTTGATTATTTAATCAATTATCCTTATCCAATTTGAATTCAAATCAGCTTTATCTCTAAAGCATCCTTCAGTATAAATACCCCTTCTTGGGATCTCATAATTTTCAGCCCACTCCTCTGACATTATCAGACTTGGAGTTTCTCTTCTCTCTCAGCAGAATCTATGATCCCTCTCTTGGGTTTTATAGTGAGCTTTTTTAAATACCTAATTAATCTGATAATTTGGACTTATTAGGTGTGAACCATTATAGGTATTCTCTTTTAAATACTACCTTCCTTGACTCTTGTGGATTTTTCTTCATCAAAGGTCTTCAAGCAAATTGGTTTTGCTCAAGGTGGGTTTTTCTTGATCCCTCTTATAGTTGTAAATATCATTTGGTAGGATCCTTGTAGGTTTTAGTAAAAGTTGCTCGCCTTAGATTGATTTTGTTTGTTTCCGCTGCCATGATAATTGGTTCTAGGGTATATAAAACCTATCATGGTGATGATTCCAATTTGTGCTCATATCGAAAAAGCTTTGCTGCCTTGGCAGTGCTTGAAAATTGGATTCGTGTCATCAAAGTGAAGCTGGGATGTGGTCGATATCTGATATGCTGAGCGCTTTAGTGGAAGTTATGACATAAACTTCTGGGTGGTCACAAATAGGAGACTTTAAGCTGTGATTTTGGTTTGTATGCCATGGTCGTGGCCATTGAGGGAGGAAAATATTTCTCTATTTTTTGTTTACCTTAGGAGCAACCTTTCTAGGATAATTGTGTAGGGTTTTTTTAGTATCCTAATCATGCCACTGATGTAACCAAGTCTGGGAAAGGGACTGAATAGTAATGACAAAAGTGTTGTATGATGGATCTTTTAGTGGGCTGAATTGTTCTTGTAGACTTGTGATCACAAATGGAAAGTTGAAATCCACTATAAACTATAATGGGCCTAAGACTAGCCTCTAAGACCCAAGTTAGAGGGCGTTTACTCAAAAAGAGTTTGATAGATATGGGAGTGGCAGTGAAAGAGCAAGATGCTTTGTATTCTGATACCTTTTATGAGAGTGTTATTGATAAAGTTGGTGTTGGAGACAATGTATGCTTGTCTCTTTTTGGAGAAAATGAGAAGATTTGGAGACTGGGAGACATCACAACAACCGAGCAATGGTAACAATTGTATTTACCAGTTGCTTATGGTTTCCTGACCAGGGTTTCCTCCTACTCCATGACTGATACAATTAGTTGTCCACCAAACTCTTACAGGATCTGAACATTCGAATGAATACAGATTAACAACCGAGCAACGGTAACAATTCTATTTACCAATTGCTTATGGTTTCCTGACCAGTAATGGGGTTTCCTCCTACTCCATGACCGATACGATTAGTTATCCACCAAACTCCTACAGTATCTAAACATTCGAATGAATGCAGATCAACGCGACTTAAAATATAATGTTAAGACGTAGTATTGTATACCAAACCAAAGCAAGTTCCCAACAATGTCGCAAACGGTATATGATATTTAGGTTTCTTGAAGTAAGAATTAATTATGTCAGTTTCTTACTTGCTATATCTTCTTATAGCAAAGCAATTGCTTTTTATTTTTAGCTCGTGTTTTTTTTGCAGGTATATTAAACTCTTTTATTTCTTTGTTCAATAGGAAAGGGGATAAGAACCTCTCGATGTATCTTTATATCTCTCACTAGGTTATAAACCCGTGTTAAACACAGGTTGACAATTTAAAACTTTTTGTATAAAATAAAATTTTACTTAGATATTTTTGTTTAAACACGGCTTGAAGCCAAATGACCTTTCAAATTTTAGAAGCTCCGTATTCTACAATTTAACCCATTTGAACAAATTTTCTCTTCAAATAGGAAGGGTACATGCATGTTTGCCATCCGCTTAGAGGATCCTTGTTTACACTTTAGAGTCAAGAGCCTGCATCCTACTTCCTGTAAAAATTAAATCCAAATGAAATATTGATTAAGGTCTCCAAGTTTTCCAAGATATGTGAAAGTATATTGCTATTTTTTGCATATAAATCCAAAATGAAAAGCAAATTTTCTCCCATTTCTAGAAGTAACCAGTTTTAATAAAAGATAATTTTAATGTGTCTCATAAAATATAATTTTCTCTAATAAATTTTTTTTTGAAATTGATTACTCTCATAAAACAGCATATTATTCTTTTTTTAAATATAATTTTCTCTAACCAGCTTAAAACAAAAATTATATGGTCTGTAATCATGATTATATAAATTCTAAAAATAAGTAGTTGCATGACCCTAACTAAACGTTCGAGTGTGAGTAAAACTTTTGTGAAGGTCACAAAGTAACACAAAATATCCATGTATCTACTAACCAAGCCATGGTTACTAAAGACTATAATGCAGATAAAACTAAGGAATTTATATGTATATAATAAAAATAAACCTGGAAGAAAAACAAATGAAAGAGTAGTAAATCCGGTAAAGTATTCAGAGTTACCTTTTGAGTTTGGATTCTCCTTGACCTCATTTGCTTCACATTCAACTCTCAGAAATATTTAATGGTAAGTCTATGATCTAGAAGTGTTTCTACTTGAGACTTTGTGCTTAAACCAGCTCTGTAACACTATCAGTATTCATCATGGTCCAGCTTTCCTTGGTTCAAATGCAGCACCATCATAAAGACAATGGGTAGCATTGGGTGGTTTGATTTCCTATATTACCTCTAACCAGTTCTGCATATCAGTTTTTGACTTTACAAATGGATGACAAAACTTACAAAGAATTATCCGGAAAAGCTGGGAAATCCATGGTAGCCACACCCACAAATTCAAGAATCTAAACATGAACTGGGTTAGATTGTTTTATTAAAATGACAACAGATGGAGTAAACGGATACCTGTGCATGTAAATGTCTACGTCATCAAATCAAAATTCCAGTTGGATAAACCGATTGACGTATAGGATTGTCGCCATAATGTAGGTGTGAGAATATGGAGACGTAAAAGATACTGAAAAACATTATCAATCTCAAAGGTGTTATTATGAAATCAAAACTATATAAATGACGACCTTACCTTGTGTTGTTGTTATTGACCATAACAAATGGTATATTTGCTGTTAATGCTATCGATTGAACTTTTGGTACAAAAAGTTGAGAGTTTGGTGTCATCAGAGCGTTTGAGCATGGCCAACCTCTAGATCCTTTGAGACTCCAATCGTATTTTGCTGTTAATGTTATTGAGTGAACTTTGTCCCTTTAACGGCCAGTGAGTTTGATCGAGAGAGAGAGAAAGGATACGTTTAGGGTTTTCAGTTGTGGATGGGATAATACCAATTTATATATAGAGGGAATGCAATTCGAATTTTGAAAGTTGAATCATGTATCCAATTTGGCAATCCCAAAAATTTGGAAAATACAAAGTTTACCAGTCATGAAGATGATCAAGCTTGGAATTTGGATGCCAATGGAGTGATGCAAGCACGACAAGAACCGCATTCAAAAATCAAAAAACGCTTCTTCCTTCTGCTTCGCATCCCTCTCTATCCATCGTTGCTCTGGCTTCTATGGTTGTTGGTGTCGACAGCTATGGATAGATTTACAGGAAGATTTCAAAATTGAAATTCAATGGACGATTAATGACGGTTATTAAAGGATTTAATATGATGCTGGTGGTAATGCTTAAGATTACATTTCGTAAAAGGGGGAGAGATAAAAGGAAACTGTCATTCAAATTTTCAATCAAATCATTAAGCTGTAACGGAAATTGTTTTTTTTAATAAATTCAAAAATCTATTAAAATGTCATTTGGCATTCTAGCTTCTTAGACATGCTAAGTGGCATTAAGATGGCTTCCTTTATTAATATGTATAGATGTTTGTTAAATCTCTGTCAAGTAATTGACTAATTGCTAATTTCCTTCGATATTTACGTTTCTATATTTTATGATAAATACTAAAGTCTAACTTTAATATAAAATATATTGCCAATTTCATTTAAAATATTAAAGGTTCAAAGTGTAACTCATAATTATAACCTTTTGCTTGTTTTCTCGTCATAAGAAATCAAACCTAAGATTCATATTTGTATCTTTGTTCTTAAATAATAAAGGTATAGTCCATTCTCAAAATCCATTCCCTATAGTTCTATAGTAGGTGCGTGATTACTGATTACCTCTCAAGTTTCAAGTTCAACAGTGATATGGATTTTTCATTTCACAAAGATACTTGACACGCCTAGGTTATCGTGCGGTCAAAAATAAAGAGAAACCTAACACATACTAGCACAGTGGAAGTCAGGGTCGATCCGCAGGAGCTTCGTGGTTAGACAAGATGACAGATTACCAACTAGTAGTGTCACGCTACAGTCGGAGGACTTATAGTTTCTAAGTACCCAAAGCAATGATCAAACAAACCCAAGCCAAGCAAATCTAAACAAACCTAGTTACTTTCTGAAATCAGAAGTGCATCTTTGAATCAGAAGCAAACAAAGACATCCAAAACATCCAAATCAAACAAGGCATAAACTAACCAATAACTAAGGTTCTGACTGAATAGTTACTAGTTAAATTCAAACCCTAAAACTAACCTAGTTGGCTACTGAAATCAGCAAAGGAAAGCAGTTCCAAACAAGGTCACAATACATCCAACCACAATTCAAATACTCAGAAACCAAAACAAGCATAAAAACACCAAAAAACCAATATTGCTTATAACCAAATGCTTCTCATTACTCAAACTTAATTCCAAACATCCAAGCAGTAACCAAATGTTGCTAAAACAGAAACTAAAGCTCAATATCAGTGGGTGTCACTCCCAAGGATACTAGCTAATGCTTAATACTAACTAACTAATTGAAAATAAAATCCAAAACATAAAAATACCAATTGAGAAGTTGCTGAAATGAAATCTTGGAGTCAAAGAGCTTCAAGGTCGACTTTACACCCGGTCTTTGCTAGGGTTTTCGGCTGGAAATGCCTCTATTTATAGTTGCAATTTTCCCGCAGCCGCGCCGCACAGATGAAGAATCCGCGTCGCGCGTACTAATCTTTTCTCGTTTCTTCGGCATTTGAATGTGTTACACCGCCTTAAGCCCGTGTCGCGTATTTAAGAACCCCGCGGCGCGCGTACTTATTCCTTGATTTTTCATTCTTTTCCAAACTTCTTCCTTTTGCACGCTTTTAGTCCCTGTTTTCATTCTCTTCTTCCAAACAAGTCCTGGCATGAAAAGTGAGAATACCAAGATATATCTGATATAATTTCATCAAGAACAGCGCTCAAAAACGCCTAAAATACTTGATATCACTAGGCGTTGTCAAACACCCCACACTTGTGCCTTGCTTGTCCCCAAGCAAGAGAGTTTTTAACAAATTATAATCAAGACTCAAACAATTTTTGACTGTGTTCAGTTTCAAAGCTTATTGCCCTATGAGTTAGAGTGGAATAGTTTGCGAAAACATAATTAAATTGTTCTTTGGAATTCATGGCTTTCTAGAGAACCCTTGATCACAAACTTTCTGTCCACAATGAAGTGTACTTACTTATTCAGATTCTAAAGGCCATTAAGGAATTGTCCATGACTTTCGATGTTGTCCGTGTAACGAGCTTTCGGAAATATTATCCCAGACCAGACGATCTTAGGTGACAAGGTGCATGAGTCCCACCCATTTTAGACTTACCGGCTCGAACAACAAAGGCCACAGATTGACAGTCCCTTCCTAAATTCCAATCTTAAAACAGCTCAATCTTCTAAACTCATAAAACTCAACTTATTTGACTAACTAATAGCATTATCACAACTATATAGTATTCTTTGAAAAATACCACTGCTATCAACAATCACAAACCATTCGTTTTAAAATTGCAATTTATTAAAAATTTTGAAAAATATTGCTAAAAATTTGAAAATTGATCATTTCTGCAAAAATTTCAAAAAAAATTCTCTTTCGACCGTCCACACCCCACACTTAAAATCGTACAACGTCCCCGTTGTACAAAAATTATTTTTAGAACAAGGAAGAAAGAGTTACCCCTTTTGGACGATAGATTGCTTGGTGCTCAGTATCACACGTATAATTGCGAACAAACGGATCCTTGATTTCGTATTCCGGAGTTGTAGCGCTACAGTGAACACGCCGGTGGTCAAGACAAGTGGAGGGGGCACGGTGACCACATACTTGTCTGAAACAACTCCTCCAATTTGGTATTACATGCATGACTCACAAAAAGATTAAACGCAAACAAATAAAATAAAATATAAACAAACAAAAGATAGAAAGTGTCATAAGTACAGTACAAATACCCAAAAGAAGAAAAAATAAGAAAAATACATCAATCGCCACCTGGTGGCCTGGAAGGTCCTGCCTCATGATCGTGGGCTTGGGATGGGAATGGTTGGGGGCGCTGACCCTGCTCTGATGTGATCTGTAGAAGTACCTCCCTGATCCACTCAAGCTGGTCCTCAATCCTCGTGACTCTGACCTCCAGTCGGTGGATGGCCGCTGAGTCCTCCTGTGGCTGCGGCTCTGATGGTGCTGCTGGCTCTGGTCTCCTGCGTCTCTTGCCGGGCTGAGCATATGCCGGCTGGGGTGCATGGGGTGGCTCTATCGGTGCCCGATTGAACCGGCCCGAGCACTGCTGCTCTATCAGCCTCATCTTTTCCAGAGCTCGCGTCGTAGTGCGAGATGGAGGTAAGGCAATCAAGGAGGCGGCAACGGGGGCAGTAAGGATCCCATATGAATGGGCCAGGCGGGTAATGAAATACCCCCGGGCCAGTGGACTGCTGGTGGAAGCACCCGTCGAGTGGGTGGATAGGGCAACTGCGAGGGCGTAGGGGAGGTGGAGACGATACGGTGCATGAGGCGGTGTAGTGGATCGCGGAGGTGGCTCTCCCGGGAGGTCCCCGCCTCGTAGAAGACATTGGACAGCGGTGCCCAAACCTCCATGTTTCCAGACCTCTCCGGCTGGCCCTGAATACAGGCCCCGAAAAACTGAGTGGAATGGCGGTGCTGGAGGTCCGTCGTGGTATATAGACCGACTAGCCTCCCGAACTCCCAGAGGTTGCACTCCCTCTGTGCACCTCCCAAACGAAATCGTATGATCCTAGAACGTGGGTCTAACGCCCGAGGTGCGAAGTGGATAGTGGATAGAAACTCCAGTAGCAGCTCGGTGTAGACGACGTCCTCATCGGTGGCCATGATCCTGTCCCAGCCCCGACATGTGAATGACGCCTCCTCATGAGTCCAGGTGCGATGTAAGTGTGGCTCGATCGCACCCCAGAGTCCAGCGTCCCTCAAGATATCCCTATCGATGACTGTCGCCTCGAGAACCCGGCGACTAGTCAGTGCGTCTCTCCGCGAAATGTACTCCGCTGAGCTGGCAGGTCCCTCTAGGAACTGAAGGAAGGGATGATCTAATCTGAACATCATCTGCGAAAAACACATAGCCATAAAAAGAAGAAAAATTTTTAGCATTTTAGTCCTTCTTCCCCACCGCACCGCGGCGCGGCCCAAGAGCAAGGCGCGTCGCGGCGAGCGGCTGTTTGCAAACCCCAATTCAAACTCGCATTTTAACCTGTTTAAAATCGATCCAATCACACCACAAGGTAGCCTAAGTGCCGACTAACTCATCTAGGGTCTCTATTTGGCAAAACAAACACCCTATGAGTTAGCATTGGCGATTCTAAGTTTTGAACGTTTTTGGATACATCACTAAAATTAACCACCTAATCGCTAGTTTTAACAAGTAATAGGTAGTTAGAATAGCGTACCTTGATAGCAGAAACAAAATGAGCAAGAAAAATTGCGTGAAAAAATCGTCGATCAGAGCTCGAGTCGTGGTGTGGGGTGTGTTGAGTTGCGGCTTACCTTAATATAGGAGGAAAACCGACTTATCATTTCCCGCATCGCGCAATTGCACTTCCCGCGACGCGCGTGTCACCAAATCAACCACTGCGTATCGGGTTGGTTTCCGACCCCGCGTCGCGCAATTGCGAAATCCGCGGCACGGTCATTCAAAATTTCAAAACTTTTCACACGACCCCACACTTGCCTTAGACCACTAATACCTGCAAAGATTGATATATTTTCCTAATTAATTCTAAGAAATATAAAACCTAACCTATGACACGATGGGTTGCCTCCCAACAAGCGCTAAGTTTAACGTCTTCAGCCAGACGTGGAGTCCTTCTACAGCTACGGTGGATCGTATGCCTTCTTCCTTCGCTGATTTTCAGTTACCACCGTCCCTTTGTTGACCCACTGCTTCTCAAACTTTCCTGGGTCGAATGGCTTGCTGGTTCTTCTGCTGCTGCCCGATTGCCGTTTTCTGATTAACTCCCTTGAATGCTTGGAGGTAGCTTTGAACCTCCAAGCTCGATCCTTCCTTCTATATCTCTTCAAAATCACTGGCTTGACGTGAAGCGCACCCAGTGCCGCTTCCAGTAGTTGTTTCACACCTCGGTTGCTAGTGTCTCGCATGCTATCTTCAGGTTGCAATTTTGGTTTGCAGTACCAATACGAATTTTCCAATCGAATGGAATCGGAAGGCAACATATCAGGATGCTTCCATATGTCCTCATCGATAGTATTGATCACATCTAATTTTCCATTCATGAATGGATCATGAGTGATGATAAAATCATGTTTATTATTTTCAAAAATCAATTCGTCAGCATCATCTTCTTGATCATCGTCCAACAGGTGGATCGGTGCCAAGCGTGAGCGACTGGTATTATCTGGTGGTGGTATAAAGTCACCCATCACCAGATCCTTACTTTCAAAACTTTCAAAATTTTCAAAAATTATAGGTTCGGGGGTAGTATTGTCATCTACACCCCCTTCCCCAATAGTAACAACAATTTCAAAAATTTCGGGAGTTGTTAGGCTGAGGTCTGCACTGTCACTTACAGCCCCCTCCACAACATCCTCATCAACCAAATTTTCCGGTGATGGTATGGATTCACTCATCACCAGATCAACATTATCAACATTTTCAAAAACATCAAAAACTTCAAAGGTTGCTGAGTCAGAGGTAGCATTGTCACCTACAACCTCTTCCTCAACAACCGTTTCGACCATCGCAGTGGTCTCCTGACTTTCCCAAGGTGTATGCCATTCCATCACATATTCAGGTGATGCGAATTCACACACATTATTATTGGTATAAAAATCACTCGCCTCCGGTTCTGGCGAAGGTGGTGAACATTTCCAACTTTCCTCTAACCTATCTAAAGAAGCTTGCAATCTAACAAGAGCATCAGCCTGGTCCTTCTGCTCTTGGTGAGTGTTATACCAGAGTACCCAAATTTGGGCCCAAGTTGCAGAATTTTCAGGTTGAGATGACTCCTCGGTCCGCCATCCATTGTCATCGGGTGATCCATTGTAGCAATCATCCTCGTAATAGGTGTCGGCCGAATTTTCATAATCTTCATAATACTGATCCGGGTACATGTAATCGCCCATTATGAAGACGTACACATAGCAGAATTCAAAGTACTAAAATCAAACACCAAAAATCAGAAGTTAAGTCCTACAAATCACCTAATCTAAGCGCACAGCTCCCCGGCAACGGCGCCAAAATTTGACACGCCTAGGTCGTCGTGCGGTCAAAAATAAAGAGAAACCTAACACACACTAGCACAGTGGAAGTCAGGGTCGATCCGCAGGAGCTTCGTGGTTAGACCAGATGACAGATTACCAACTAGTAGTGTCACGCTACAGTCGGAGGACTTATAGTTTCTAAGTACCCAAAGCAATGATCAAACAAACCCAAGCCAAGCAAAGCTAAACAAACCTAGTTACTTTCTGAAATCAGAAGTGCATCTCTGAATTAGAAGCAAACAAAGGCATCCAAAACATCCAAATCAAACAAGGCATAAACTAACCGATAACTAAGGTTCTGACTGAACAGTTACTAGTTAAATTCAAACCCTAAAACTAACCTAGTTGGCTACTGAAATCAGCAAAGTAAAGCAGTTCCAAACAAGGTCACAATACATCCAAACACAATTCAAATACTCAGAAACCAAAACAAGCATAAAAACACTGAAAAACCAATATTGCTTATAACCAAATGCTTCTCATTACTCAAACTCAATTCCAAACATCCAAGCAGTAACCAAATGTTGCTAAAATAGAAACTAAAGCTCAATATCAGTGGGTGTCACTCCCAATGATACTAGCCAATGCTTAATACTAACTAACTAATTGAAAATAAAATCCAAAACATAAAAATACCAATTGAGAAGTTGCTGAAACGAAATCTTGGAGTCAAAGAGCTTCAAGGTCGATTTTACACCCGGTCTTTGCTAGGGTTTTCGGCTGGAAATGCCTCTATTTATAGTTGCAATTTTCCCGCAGCCGTGCCGCACAGATGAAGAATCCGCGTCGCGCGTACTAATCTTTTCCCGTTTCTTCGGCATTTGAATGTGTTACACCGCCTTAAGCCCGCGTCGCGTATTTAAGAACCCCGCGGCGCGCGTACTTATTCCTTGATTTTTCATTCTTTTCCAAACTTCTTCCTTTTGCACGCTTTTAGTCCCTGTTTTCATTCTCTTCTTCCAAACAAGTGATGGCACGAAAAGTGAGAATACCAAGATATATCTGATATAATTTCATCAAAAACAGGGCTCAACAACGCCTAAAATACTTGATATCACTAGGCGTTGTCAATACTTGCCAACATTGAAGGTTGAATTCTCTATAAAATCCATATCAATTTCCATTTCAACAATATTAGGGACATCATAAATCAACTTGCCATCTTGTTCTTGGAATTTCGGGAGCGATTTCTAAATGACAAAACAATATTCTTTAACAAGTTTGATTCTTTATTCCGCTTGTAAAGGAATCAAACTTGAGCCTTCAACTCATATTTAATATCATATTAGATATGTATTAGTGACACGAACTAGCTGGTATATATTACGAGGTGATCTATAAACAACAAGCATTCGTATGACCAATTTATTTCTATGATATGATAGTAACATCTAAATCGGTTCTATGACGAGGGCGGGTTGTGAGTCCAGCTATACAATGCAATTCTGCAAAGCTTGACAACTGCACATGTATATGCAAATGTGATGTTTACATCTACTCGGTTGCCAAACTACAAAATTGGAGCTAATGATCAAATTATGTACGGAAATGAAGACATAAAGTCGGTTTCCATAAAAATATCATAGACAAAGAGATAGCTCAGTGCCTCAGTTCATGAAATTAGCCAAAGCACAATAGTTAAAAGGGTATTATTAAGTCTTCTCGCTAAGGCATAACAAACCTATATGCATGCACGTATTTGGTAGATAAAACTTTATTAATTGTGTTTCATATTGCTAAATGAGATATATCAAAATATCTTTTCTGTGTGGGGTTTGTTTTCATTTTCCGATGTCTCAAACTCATCCTAAGAAAAACGGGTTTAGATCGATCCTATAACATGGCCTTGTCGCCATCTTGTCTTTATCCTCGCTTTGGATTACAAACTTCATAAATGCATCTCATTTTGCGCTCATTCTAGTTTGCAAGTTGTGTCAATCACTTACTTTGATTTAATTTATCAAAATTATAGGATTCTTGTACCATCTTTTATGAATCAAATATGCGAGATTTTAAATCAGTCTTTAGTAATGAGTTAATTACTTGTAACTTCTCATCATGTTTTACTTTGATATAGAAGTTATTGAATCATTCATTATTGTGTGTTGTTTTGGGATGAGGTGATTATAAATTTATATGAACTGACTTTATACGTGACCTAATACTTTTACCGTGAAAATGGATTTTTATTTTAAATTTGATCATATATAATAATAAAACTCAAACTCGTGACTATTTACCGAAAGATGTCTCGTCTCTCATTTTATTACATTTATTTATCCTTTTTTGCATTTTTTTTTCTCTTATGGTCCCTACTACAACACATGCATTGTGTTTGGTCATGTGTAACAGTGTAAGGTTTTGTCATATCAACCAACGTTAATTTTTACAACTGTTTAAGATTTGGTCCACATAATCATTTCTATTAGTAGATAGAGTTACATCCTTTTTGTCCAAATTTTCAAAATGTTTTTCTACTTAAAATTCTCAGTTTCATTTTAGAATGTTTCATACTCATGATCTATCACCAAGTCATTTTGATTGTGGTTAAGCCTTAGTCACAATTGGGATAACTAAAATTTTTTTCTATCATGTTGTATTAAGTGTTATTTTTAATCAAAGAAATATAAAAATGATGTAATTGATATTATTTTAAAAGTATACGACTACCGCCAATAAATTTACTTTATTGTGACGTGCATATAAAAAATTATAAGAGTCTAGTGGTCATTTTCTAAGGTTTTATTATAAGGTTAAGTCAAAAATTAATAACGAATTACTTATTAGTTTTTATAAAGTAAGATTATTTTAATAAAAACATCAAAGATGGGTAACGTCCAATCTCTTTGGTATTATAAAGTAAGATTATTTTAATAAAAACATCAAAGATGGGTAACGTCCAATCTCTTTTTCATCAGAAAGTACTATTTATCGTGAGAATTGAAACGAATCGAAATCGGAACCACATAGGTATCGATTATGTAATTCGGTACGATGTTTGGTTCTTTAAAATTTTATTTTTCGGTTTCAGTTATTTAGGTTCTGATTCGATCGGTCTAATTCCGAAACCGATCTCGTCCCTAACTAGTAGAAATGAGCAGAATAACATTTGGAACTGAACCAGAACTGGAACCGGAACCGGAACCGTATGGGAATCGATTATGCACTTCGGTTTAGTTCTCGGTTCCTTGAATTTCCATTTTTCAGTTTTAGTTTTTTGGTTTTGGATCGGTTTGGTCCTATTCCATAACTGATCTCATCATCAATCGAAACAATGGTATTTTGCGTATGTAAAGTTCCAGCTGATTATATATGTTTTTTAACGACACAAAGTTTTGTTTAAAAATTATATATCAAGATGATACAAAGTTACAAATAATCAAAACATAAGTTAGAATCTTTCACCCAACCAATCCAATCAATATGTTTTCTATGACACCTACTCGAGACAACGAAAAACATTGAGAAACAATGTTATCAAATAAGGTGTCTTTTCTTGGTTTTGTGATTTGGAACATGGACGTATTTCAAAATGCCCAAATAGACCAAATGTATGTAAGCACGGTTTTCTTTTTCTTTGTATACTGAAGATTATACGTCCATGTAATCCAATTTTTAGCCAAAACAAAATGAGTTTGAATTAACCACCACTGCGCGAACATGTGCTACAAAGAAACTACAACCTCACAACGCGCAAAAATGTGGTCAATCGTCTCATTGCTTTGGCCACACACTCCCCCTCGTATATAAATTTGCTCTTTTATTAGAGCCATTTATTCCATCTTTTAGGTGTACAACCTCCCTCTAACATGCTTAAATTAATGAAGTGTCTCACGAAAGAGATTAGGTCATCAAGTTCCCAATTACGGGGTGGGATTTGGTTTGAGTTATTGTTTCTTTGGTTTATTTGGTTTGAGAATTTTTAACCGAATCAAACGAAATTCAAAGCAAATAGATCAGACCGAAAACCAAATTATTTTTTTGGTTTGATTCGGTTTAAAATCGATAAAACTAAATTTGAAAATTAAAATTAAAATCTAAACTTTCAAATTTTCAGACATAAAACTCATAGTTTTAAATATAAAGATCCAATGTTCAAGCATCGAAAATAAAGCTCCATATGTGAAAAATGAAGTTTTTCAAATCAAACATAAAATACAAAGTTTCAAGCAAAAAAATTTAAATAGAAAAATCTTAATTAATAAATAAATATGCAGTATTTTGGTTAGGTTTGGTCTTAACACCACCTAACCATAAATCGAACTCATAATTCGGTTTGGTATGAAATCAAACAGAAAAAAAAATTTATAATTGGGTTTGGTCCGAATTCGATTTTGGTTTGGTTTGGGTTTTGGTTTATTTGGTTCAAATAAAGTAATGTCCACCCTTACAGGAATTTCAATCTTTATCTACGGAGGAAATGTTGAAATCGCCCAAAAGCTCTATCAAGTTCGAAATTTGTAACTCCTCAACCCACTCTCAGATTTAAAGGTTCGGTGTCAACAACTTTAGTAATCATCACTGCATGAACTTCGGCATAACAAAATTGTTCCTAACGATGTGCCATTTTCAAGACCACGAGTCATTAATAAAATGTTCACTCATACGATATATTTCTCCATCTTTAAAGAGTAAAGCCAATGACACTTTCGAGAAAAGACAAATTTCTAAGCTATATATCATTCCAAAAAATATTGTTTCTGTTGGGATTTGATCATATAAACAAGAGCATTCATGCATCAGAAGACATAACAAGATCAAATCATATAAGCAAGCAGATTATCAAAACAATAATCATCAAGTTCATAATCAAGATCATATGTTCATAGCAATTGCATCAACTTAACAAGATGAATTATGAATTCATACTTTTGTTTGGATGTAAGGATCCAAATCAGAATCCCTCTAATGATTCACACCCAAGAACACCAGAAAACCAAATAGTCATAGTTTCTTCTAGGCTTGAAGCTAGATCCAAAAACCCATGAAAATGGTATTGGAAAATCGACAAGGAGAGAAAGGGAGGGAAGGAGGGAGGTGACGGCACCTTTAAGGTGGAATGGGATGATTAGGGCTTGACCCCTAAGCCTCTATTTATACTGGAGGGCTCCTAGGGTTCCAAACTTAAGGAGTCTTCTTACAACCACCCAGTGGACTTGTCTGAATTAATTAAACTAATCATTCCTTCTTATTTTCTATCACTTGTTTGTTTTTACTGGGTCGTGAGGGCAACCTAAAAGGACCCTGCTATTATTATAAATATCATCATAAGTTAATGACATTGCACACTATTTCCAATAGTTTCCAATTCCAACCTTTTCTTAAAAAAGACTTCCAAAACAATATATTTTTATGACAAAACTTCATAAATGGTCCATGTGGTTTCACAGAATATCAAGCTTTGTCTCCAACTATTTTTTATATCATGAAAGGTCCTTGTGGTTTCATTAATTTTATATCATTGTTGGTCATCTACCCATATAAAATGACTTTTATACCCTTTTTATTTTATTTTACCTTTTCTTTAAACTAATTTTATATTAAGAATGAAAATAAAATTAAAAACCCACCCCACCCCTAAACCCCACCCATTTCGCTCTCCTTGTCTCTCTCCCTCTCTCTCTCACTTTCTCTTTCTCTTTCTCTCTCTCTCATTTTGTCTCTCTCTCTTTCCTTTCCTTTTCTCGATTCATCTCTTCCTTCTTACCACCCATTTCTCTCTCTTAAAAAGTTGCAACTCGATTCACCAAAGAAATAATTCGATTGTTTCAAGAACTTAGAAGGTTAGTCATAATAGTTCCCTAGTGGTAAATCGTCATAGTGTTATACTCAAAAGTCACAAATTGGGTAGTTAGATTATTAAAACAGAATCGAGATGCAATTCGATTGCAGGACAACACTTTAGCTATCTGATATTGGGATTGCTATTGGCACGATCCCCACAAGCTAAATTCATGATCTGGTAAGAAAAACTCAAAAATCAACAATATGATAAAGAATTGATGTGTTCAGAACTCTAAAAAAGAATCAATTAACGACCAAATGAACTCATCATCTCCACATTAGCTTGAAATCACTCCAATGACAAATTGGAAATCACTCCATTTTGGGAACATATATAGTATAGTACTTTATCTAAAATGATAATAACTGTGTAAAGATCTTAATATATGTTATGAGTGGTCATTTTTATTAGTTTATTATTTTGTTCCAGCTTTGCATGTTTCCTTAACATCCTGAATATTAAAATATTCAAAACATCCATCGTCGATCATACTTTATGAAAGTAAGCAGTTATTTAAGACTAATACTCATATGTACTTGATGGAGATCAAGTATTGGAGTAATCCGCACTTAGAGAGTACTTTATCTAAAATGAGAATTACTGTGTAAAGATCTTAATATATGTTATGAGTAGTCATTTTCATTAGTTCATTATTGTGTTCCGGCTTTGCATGTTTCCTTAACATCCTGAATATTAAAATATTCAAAACATCCACCGTCGATCATACTTGATTGAAGGTAAGCAGTGATTTAAGACTAACACTCATATGTACTTGATGGAGATCAAGTATTGGAGCAATCCGCACTTAGAGATTACTTCATGGAAAATGTCACAAGTAATTCTTAGAAGGTAATATCTTATATCCTTCAGATAAAGATGCATCAAATTCTTTAATTGGAAGCCACGCAGGAAATGTTCAAGTATGACATGATATATAGGAAAGGACTATGTAGTCAATATATATTTGTTAATTTATGTTAATAAGAGAAGCGATATTTGTAGGCCCCTTAATGATGTTGTGCTAACATCAAATGCTTGGACGAGCTCAGATTGAAATGATAGTAGACCAACCATGCAGTCTATTATGGTTACCACAAATCTTTATCGAGAAACACAATCTTAAGAGTTTAAGTTTGATGAGAATCCATGTCTCACGATCATATTGATATCATAGAATAAAGAGATTATGACTTACATATATGACTATTCTACACATTAAGATGCCAGTACTACATTACTCTTGGATGACATACCCCATACTAACTTTATGAAAATAGTCTGTACAGTTGTTGACTCATGTACAAGTGAGTCACTGTTGAAAAAATGCCCAGTGCTTCAACAAATACAAGATATTTCTATAAATAGTGTTGTCCTTTTGGGTTACACACAAAACATTATTATTGACAAAACAATCAAATGTGGAATTATGAGGGACTATTTTGTTAGTTGTCACTTTATGTGAATTAACTAGAAACTAAGGTGGGGCTAAAAGAAATAAATCCAAACTTGTTTGGGTTTGATAAAATCCTTGGAAACGCCTTGAAAGAATCCCCCCAAACAAATTAAGTTTTCCTCAAGTATACATAGAGGAGCTGGGGCAACTTAAAGAGAAAATAAGCCAAAGAGATACCCTAATTTCCCCTCCTTGGAGGCGTCACCCCTTCTATCCCTCTCCCTTTGGCTTTATCCCAAAGGAACCCTAGGTAGCCACCGCCTAACACCATCATTCCAACACCCTCCACTTTGTTTTTTATCCTTCTTTTTCTTGGTTCTTCATACCATATCTAAGGTTTCAAAAACCTAGAAAGGAAGTCCACTTTTGGAGGTTTTTGCCATGGTTTTAGAGGCTTTAGATAGATATTGAAATTGGTTGCATTATGTCTTTGATCTTAACGTGGGGTGCGACTTTCATTAGAGGGGTGCTACTTATTCTTTCAGGCTAGTTTTGTTACATGAGTTGTTGAACTTGTGATCCTTGTTTGGGTTTTGATCTTACGTATAATTATGCTTTCGTTGCCATTATGTTTGTTATTTTTGTCGTCAAAACTCAATAGGAACAGCTTTGATTTCTATAATCCCTCGTTAATCTTATAAACATACTACGACGCCAATTAGAAAAACTCATGAATCAACAGTAAATGAAGCACCATAAAATGTCAACAATTGTGTGTGTGTGTGTCTGTATTTGTGTGTGTGTGTGTGTGTGTGTGTGTGTGTGTGTGTATATATATATATTGATATTATTATATTTATTTCTTTTATAATTTAATTTTTTTAAATTTTAAATTTTTATATAATTTTAAAACTTACCCTAAAAGTCATGTGGTACATTATCAAATTCCATTAGCAAGTACATGTGTTTGATGACACTATGGTGTACTCGTTCATGGGAAAAGTCATAGTCATTTATTTTGATGACATCCCTATCTGCAGTCACATAACGAAGGATTATTTGGCCATTTATGGATCATATTCATCACTATACAAGAGAACAATTTACATGTGAATCTAAAGAAGTGTATGTTTTTAACTAGTCGACTTCTTTTCCTTGGATATGTTGTGGTTATGAAGGTATTCACATGGATGACCACAAAGTCAATGTTATTTGAGACTAACATTTCCCAAAAGTGATGACTAAGGTTTGCGACTTTCATGAATCAGCCACCATCTGCATTAGGTTTTTCAAGAAAATATTATTGTATCATTGCTCTAATCACAAGCTATTTGAAGAAAGGGCATATTAGGTAGATTCAGTGTCATCAAATAGAAGTTGGCGATAACACCAGTCATATCTTTACCTATTTTTAACAAGATTTCCGAACTTGATTGTGATACTTGTGGTACAAGAATTGGAGTTGTATTGTGTCAAGAAGGAAAAATTATTGCCTATGATAGAAAAAAAAAACTCGATGAGGCTCGAAAAAAGTGATCCACTTATGACTAAGAACTATTCGTTGATACAAGCCTGTAACTTTGGAACACTATCTGATCCAACAAGAGTTTGTGGTTTATTCTGATCATGATGTCTTAATTACTTTCCGACCCAGAAACACTTGAACAAGGTACATGCAAGCTATTTATTCTGTCACGGGGTCTTAAGTACTTTTAGACTGAGGAACACTTGAACAATGTACATGCAAGCTAAGCAAGATTCTTGGACAAGTTCAATTATCTAATCAAATGCAATTTTAGAGTTTCTAATAAGGTAGCAAATGGGCTTAATAGGAAGAGAAACCTTTTGATCACCATCGGTATTGAAGTGCCTCTTGAATCATTATAAGAGATGCATGAAGATGATGATGACTTCAAAGTTATATGTAGGGGTACCTATCCAAAGGAAATTACCTATACCTTCTTCGGACTTCCCTTTGAGAAAATATAATGAAGGATCTCCATGAAGGGGGATTAAGAGGTCACCTTGGTCGAGATAAAACCATTGTTGTAGAGAGGAGAGGTATTTTTTGCCATAACTCAAGAAGGACGTGGGTAGTTTTGTCCAACAATGCTAGGAAGGTAAAGGGAAGGCTCAAAACATAGGTCTTTATATGCCCTTGTCAATTATTTTAGAACCAAGGGAAGATATCTCGATGGACTTTATCGTGAGCCTCCCTAAGACACAGAAATCGGCCTAGTATTCGTGGTCGTAGCCAGAATTTCGACAATAGCCCACTTCATTCCTTGCATGAAGACGTCTCATGTTATACACGTATTCACAAAGTTCTTTCGAGAGGTTGTTTGTGTTGGGGATTATGTGAAAATTGGAAATCCGGATTGATTCAGGAAACGTAGTATACAGTTTCCTTGTTTGATAATTCGACCCTAATGCCTTGGGTTCACGAATTCCAAACTGAGGATATTTCCTGAAGGAACGATTTTTGATCTTAGGCACAAGAATCAAGAATCTGATTGAATAAGATGATAGAAAAGAAGTTAGTGTTCGTTCTCTGTGTATCAGGAGCGTATATTCAAACTAGGGCAGTTTACAGGAGTTTGCAAGTTACGAAAATTGACAGAATCTACCATGGACTTCATAGAATTAGTAAATAACCCTATAGTACCAAATGTAAATTTCGTTTAGGTTTCGAGGCGCTGCCCCGAACACCGCAAGGGGCGCTGCCCCTTGATCCCTGCCCGCTGACCGGGCAGAGGGACCCCGCCAGGGGCGCTGCCCCTAGGACCCCACAAAGGGGGCGCAGCCCCTTTGAACCCCTGCTCAAGGGGGCAAGCCCCCTTGAAACCCCCGTTAAGTCTGCGTACCGGCGACATTTAGTTGATACAAGTGTGCACTCCCGCACCTCCTAACTTGTATCAAAACTAAAATTGTCACCATTGATACACTTATTAATTTCATTACACCTAATATATTCGGTGACACTAAAATCACCAACAGTTTGTTTACATGGTGTTCCAAAATCCATAACTTCTGAGTGAGATAGTAAACATCTGGTTCACTTTTGGCTAACTTTATGGCACCGCTTTGGAACAGAATAAAACTTCATCAACACTGCTCATCCACAATTAGATGGGTCAATCGCAAGCTTGGTAACATATTTAATGGCTCAATTAGACGAATTTAATATTATTTGTAATTTCATGGAATTTTACAATACCTCCAAATTGTATGTTTGTAATTATGTTATGTGTCAATAATAGTAAATAGATTTTATAAAATCACCTTCTCTAGATCGTAATCACATCTCGCATACCAAATTACATGTCAAAAGTTTATTGAGTAGAAAAACAAAACGAAGTAAGATACAAAAGAAGAAAATACAATGTATGAAAATAAATATGAACCAACGATATAAAATATACTATGAGTCATGAAAATAATATGGCTTCGGATCTGTTATGTTACACATATTGGTGGAAAGGTGAATATGGTCCACCATGGTCCAAAGGGGTCACAATCTAAGTTCCACTTCTAAAAGCACCACTACCTTATGCTTGAACCTTTTTAATGAAACATCTTTTTCAAGCCATACATTAACAAAAGCTATGGCAAAAACACATATCTTTAAAAAGGCATTCCTCTTCCTTCCTCCTCAGGGGCTTCCCCCTTTATCCCCTACCCTCCATTCTTTACCTTAGCAAATAAGGAATTCATTAGACAAAAGCTATGTCCAACTAAGCACGTATACATCTTCCATTTATGAAAGCGTTAAAAAAAGAGATCTTTACTTTTTCTTAATTGATTAAATATTCGGTTTCTATTAATACATGGTTATATAAGATATTAGAATTGGTTTTGCGCAAGAAAGATTATGACATGTCCTTTATTTGAAAATTCGGAGCTTGATAGTAGTATACGGATTCGTCTTTCCTATATCAACGGATCTTATTGTTGATTATTTTAATTTTATTTTTCATTGATCATCTAATTGGTTCCTGGATTCAAACCCTTTTGCAGTTTAATATCAACAAAAAAATAAAAGGGGATTTATAAACCAGGTCACTGGAATAAGGATAAATCCAATCTTTTAAAAATCGGTTTTATAATCGAACCGTTCTGGTGATCTTTTCCGGTTCAACGTCCAGTCAAACCGGTTTTTAGAATTTGTATGTGTTTTACTATTTTCCTACATACATACGTATATATAAAACCGAGAATTTGAATCAATAAGTTCCACCAATAAAAATACAAATAACAACAAATAGGACAAGGAAAGTTAAATCAAAAGTTGTATCACTATGAGATTGAGAAGACCCAAGGTGGCAACGTCACGTACGACATATTTTGTTAATTTTATAGTAGACTGATTTTAATTAAAGTAGTTAAGACTTAGGAGTCTTTAGCCCAAACCAAACACAAAAGCCCAAGATAACGTCCTTCTATTCCGGTTCACTACAACCGGTTTTTTTACCAAAATCGGTTGGTTCATTCCGGTGAATGAACTAGTTTTTTACCAAAACCGGTCGGTTCATTCCGGTGAAGAAATCATTATAAAACCGGCTTTAATCAAACCGTCCTCATCTCTGGTTCCCGGTTCAACCGGTCCGACCAGCCGGTTCGAACGGTTTTTAAAACATTGGATAAATCTTGTTTAGGCCGAATGCAGTGGGCTATTTTACATAAGGATTATTTATAAAATTCATTAACAATGTTTCGTTTTTGTCACAATTTGGTCATTGGACGTCTAACTGTACTAATTGAGACCTTAAACTCTCAAAAATTCTACAATCTAGTCATTGGAACATAGTATAGCAGGTTCGGCAGGTTACTGGTCTACGTGACATGTCACATTGGCAATTTTTTATCACCTTCATCTATATGCCGTTGACATGGCATCCTGGTGGAATTTAATGATCTAGTGTTAATTAAAATTTGTTATTATTAATAAAGTAAAATAATTATTTTTGTTGTTGGACCAAAGTTAGTAAAACCTAAAATCTTCAGTGACCATTTTGTAATTAAGTAAAATGGAATTAGAACACTAAGCGTTGAACCAAGCCCCATCATGCTCTAGACTCCATTTCACATGCTCTCTACCTATCGCCACCGGTCCACCTCCACCACAGCCCGATCAGTCGACGGCTACATAACCACCAACATGTTGCCATCACCATCTCACCTCCTTCCACCACCGCTAAATCCCATGTTGACGTGCTTATCCTCTAAACAACTCTAAACCTCCTGACCTCTCCTTCTTCTATGACTACTATTGCAGTGATGACGGGTTATCACCAAAAACATCTCTCCAACCACTGAATGAAATCTCCATGACTCCAACCCACAATATTCTCTTAAAGTAATAGCTAAAATATGAAGAATTGACCACGAATGGAATCGCTCTCAAAGAAACGTAGATCGACATTGTTTAAAAGGAAATCACTCACATCTACTATTTCTTCTTCATATTTCATTTGATTTCATTAGTGCTCCTTTTCAGTAGCGCCCATCTATCAAAAATATATTTCAATTTGGTTTTGAATTAGGGTTTAAGTGGTGGTGGGCGGATGTTTTAAATGGTAGTGATGGATGCAAAACCAGTATTCTTAGTGGCAGAGTTTACGGTGGTAGGTAGATTCACTGGCAGGTTAAGGTTGGGGTGGGGGTTAGGGAGTTTGGTTTGGTGGTAATGGTGATTGGTGACAGTGGTGATGATGATGGTTGAGATGATGGTGTGGTGGCATTAGTGATGGGTGGTGGTGGTGATTAGTTGGAATGGTGATTGGTGACAGTGGTGATGGTGATGGTTGTGATTGTGGAGGTTGGTGGTGTTATAGGGAAAATGACTTATAAGGGTAATTATGTTTCAAAACTGTTCAAAAAACACCATCCAAGTTTGGTCTGTTCAAAAAACATCATCCAAGTAAGACCTTTGTACAAAAAACACCATCCAAGTAAGGCTTTTGTACAAAAAACACCAACGAACTACATGTTTTGTTCAAATTTTACCCGATGGTAACCGGCTCTTGCAGGTTAAAGGATGACTTTGCCTAATATTTAGTGACATGGCATAATAATAGATGAACAGTTTAACCTGCAAGAGCCGGTTACCATCGGGTAAAATTTAAACAAAACATGTAGTTCGTTGATGTTTTTTGTACAAAGGCCTTACTTGGATGGTGTTTTTTGTACAAAGGCTTTACTTGGATGGTGTTTTTTGAACAAACCAAACTTGGATGGTGTTTTTTGAACATTTTTGAAACATAATTACCTTTATAAGTCATTTTCCCGGTGTTATATTACAAACTGAAACAACCCTTTTGGCGATGAGCAATTATTTTGTTAACTATTTATAACTCATGAATATGATTACGTAAACTACAATACTAAATTATTATTGTATTTTTATTGTAAACGAGACAAATAATAGGAAGTTGTAATTTAATAGGTTAAATGTATAGGAAAAAGACACCCTACATCGGTTGTAACAAATGACCGTTGCAATTCTTTTTAAGATATTTGTAGCGGGAAGAATTTATAACATTAATTTTATTGAATTTAAATTCCAAATAGATGCCATATCAACAACACGTGGATGAAGATGGCCTGAATTAGCCTTTGTGTGTAACACCACGATACTTTTGACAAGTATTAATATGTTAATCATAGTGTATTTATGATTAAATATGGTGTTCTAAGTATTAGAAAGTTAATACTAGAAAAAGGGTAAATTGGTCAATTTACCATAAAAGGGTAATTTGGTCATTTGATCAAGTGAAGGACCAATTATGTAAAATTATTGTTGCTTGTGGCAAAAGTATAAGAAATGAAAGTTTTATTGTAATAAAACTTGATTATAGTGCCAAAAGTTCAAGAAATGAAACTTAGGGACTAAAAGTGAAAATCTGGAAAATATAAAAAGAAAATACCTCCATTAATGTTGGCTGAAAATTTTAGCAGCATCGGGAGGGGTCTTGAAGGTGCGATTTCTGCAGAGATCATGGAATTGAAGCAGGAAATTGGAATCATAGCTTGGAATTGGTGATTCCTAAGTTAAACAAGGTTAGTATTTGAATTCTAACCTAAGTTCTTGAGTGTTCTTGATGAAATGAACTTGATTACTGAAATTTCAGTCAAGAATTATGTGTTGTAATAGCTTAATACTTCCAGTAAGTCATGCTAAAATGACTTAATTCAAGAATATGGAAGTAGGTTGCTATTATTGATGAATTTGAAGTTTTGGGGTTTTTGGAACTAAGAACCCTAATTCTTCCTTTTGATTGATTGAGTTTGTTTCATTGGATTAAAACCTTGTATTAATGGAGGGTTTTAGCCTAGGAATGAACCCCATATGATTAAGAACAGAAATAAGAGCTTAATGAGTAAAAACTGCATGCTACAGTGCAAAATCGCGACTGATCTGGAAACCTGCCCAGGCGCAGTGCGCCCAGGTTCCAGGCGGGGTGCGCCCAGGCGGGGTGCGCCCAGTCCCAGGCGCAGTGCGCCCTCCAAGCAGGGGGTTCAAAACGCTAACTTTTGTTTGGCTTGTCCGATTTACCTCAAACTTGAACCATAAGTCCCTAATGGTTTGAAAAGTCTGGGAAAAATATTAAATTGAGTTTTCGACTCCTCGGGGGCACTGTAGATCAATACGAATGCCTCGGTGAATAGTAAAACTCATGAAAAGATGGTAAATGGAAAGTTTATCATCTAGACATTGTTTGTAATGATATATTATTGAACTCTTATGTATTATAGTCAATTAGAATGGCTGTTAACCTATTATCATTTGGTATATAAATGAATATATAGGTATGGGACAAATGGTTGTGGTGCACGCAAAGGCAAGAAACAACCGGGATTTAAATGCAGCTAATATCCAGGTGAGTAATCTCACTGATATCATATATGATATATGATGATTGAATTGTTACAGATTTAAAACTGCTTTGGGGGACAAAATTGACAGTTGACAGATGCCTTTGAAAAGACAATACTAGATAAGCCGTGAGTCTGCGATAGACAAGAACGGAGCTGTGAGTCAATGATATGACAATACCAGATAAGCCGTGAGTCTGCGATAGACAAGAACGGAGCTGTGAGTCAATAAATGAATAAACAATGCGACAATACCAGATAAGCCGTGAGTCTATGAAAGACAAGAACGGAGCTGTGAGTCGATAATAAAAAGTAAAAAGACAATACCAGATAAGCCGTGAGTCTGTGAAAGACAAGAACGGAGCTGTGAGTCAAACCTTTAAAAAGGCAATACAGGATAAGCCGTGAGTCATTGAAATGACAAGAACGGAACCGTGAGTCTAGGAAAAAGCGGGACAAACTCGTGAGTCATAAATGATTATGATATTTGACTTTAAGTCCAAATGGTGCGGTCTTTTGACTATGATACCGGGTTATTGAGCCCAGCTGGTGCGGCCTTTGGGCTATGACTTGTATATTGAAAATGACATATGATGTGGCTTATATAGCCATGATATATGATGCAGTCCATTGAGACTAAGAAACATGGGACAGAAATGATTAGACATGATTTTATGTGCAAATAACTGACGTGGCTTGATAATTACAGGTTACTATGATTCAGCCTGTAAGGCTACAGATTAGGATGTGAAATCCTAGGAGATATGTGGACAGCCAGTAAGGCTAGGAGTTTGGATTCGATATACAGACAGATATATGATTGTATTTTATACATGTTATTTGCAGATACGATTACTCACTGAGCTTTGTAGCTCATACCGTTTGTTAAATGTCCCTGCAGGTTAACATAACCCTGATGAGGGTAAGGATAAAGTCCGTGACTCAAGAAGTGGACTTGTAGATGCTGTCAGTAGCAGCCCGGCTTATAAGGAGGTTATTATATTTGTATACTCCTTGATACACTTGTACCCGTTTTTATTAAAAATATACCCCTTTGTTTATGGTTTTAAGTACTGAAACCTATGTTTTAAATGAAAAAATTTTCAGGGGTGTTTTTGTTTTAAAAGTCGGGTGTTACATTGTGGCCCATATATGATAATATGATACTAGTTGCAATGATTAGATGGTGACAATTTTGAGAGATTAAGATCTTAATTAACAATGTTAGATGTTCAATGACCAAATGTCACAAAATTGAAACTTTCATAGTCAATTTTATCAATAATCAGTTACATAATTTCTATTTCAAAATCATTTTTGGTCAAAATAGTAATATTGTATAAGTATGTTACATGTGACCATCAAAGGATCTAGTTGTTGATACTTGAATTCAACCTTTAGGTAATAATAGTTTGCTATATTTATGGGTTTTAATCTCTTTGCGATTCTTTGTGTTACTATTGAATTTGGAGGATTCAAATCTTGAATTAATTAAAGGAAAAATTACACTACGATGGAATGAAAATGAGCAACAAGTTGCATAGCTAAACATCTTTAGATTGCAAAATTAATTCATTTGAAACAACGTCCATAGATTGTAGGGTCATAACATCACTATGGATGTCTTGTTAGACTCTACTAAGGAGCTCCTCAGCCTTTGGCAGTAGGAAACCAAATGTATAAAATGTGAGTGGTATAAACATGTGTTGATTATCTATGTAAGCTTTCTCGTGTTTCGTTACTTTACATGGATAACTTTGAATGTAGCTTGTAAAGTTGTGAACCCTACCCTCTTCAATATTACAAGAGGGGAAACCCTTGTTGGATCCACACACATAGACATACTTCCCATTGATCCATCAAAAAATAAACATGTATGGCGGTCTAAATGTTGATCTTCCTTCCAACACGCCAGACAAGAAGTTCACAGGTGCTTCTTTCTTAATTGAAACTCTAACACACTTGAATACATCAATAAGAACATCCTTAACTGTATTGTTTCAGAACTTAAAACATGGTAGCCCTCTACAATGTATGAAATGCTCCCCAAAGGAGGACAAGCATGCCTTCCTGCAAACTTGGCATATCTAATGAACTAGAAATAATGGACTCATGAGTCGATACTTAAGAATAGCACAATAAGTAACAGGTGACATATGTTGGCCTACGATCTTGATAAGAATATACCGAAGAAAACCATGAGCATATGGTGCTCTTAGACACTTAAAAACTACTTTTTGTCTATGTGTCATGTTAAAGTGTATTTCTATTTTGTGGAAAATTTTACTAAAAAAGTGACACTTCGCAGTCGTTGATGCGGTCAAAAATAATAAATAAAACCTTACTATACACTAGTTAAGGTAAGCAAGGGTCGAACCAAGGAGCTCGTGGTTGACTAGTCGTGTTGATAAAAGCCTGACTATAGTGTCACTCTATAGCAGAAGTATTAATAACATCCAAAACTCACTTCAAACTAAAAAACATCAATCAAATGAACAAAATCAGATCAAGCATCAAGTACTATTGATTAAAAGCACTTGTGAACTAAAAATCACTTTCTTTATAAAAACCAAACAAATGAACAATCGTTCCAAAAACTAACCAACTACAGGAAGCAACAAGAGTGCACTCTACGAGTACCTAACTATTGAAAAAGCTACATCAACTCAACAACGTTGATGACTCTCTTCAATGCCAACATACTAATAAAACCCTAGTATCTACTAACAGCCCTCGTACCCCCCCCCCCCCCCCCAAAGCTTCACCCCCTAAAATCGGCCTCCTAATGCCTACAGTAACTAAACTCTCTCGGAGCTTCCTTCCATCACGTGAAGGCCACAATAGCTCAATTTCCCTAACAATAAGTTTGAGACCCAATGTTGGACCATTCACATGAATGATGTCTACCACTCTAGCCACCTCCTTTGAATCTCTAATGAATGTCTTATCATCAAGATACCATATAAGAAGAAGTAGCGAGTAATTGCCTAATATCTTATGCAAAATAGGGTGTAATACAAGAGAAAAAACCCAAAGATTCACCTTGTTGTACCTTAGTGGTAGGCTAGATATGCTTGACTCCCAGATAAAACATTGTTGCCTTCCAATATAAGAATTCTATGCACAAAGAAATACAATGACAGCTGAACTTAACATCATGAAGCAATGTCGATCTATCTACCAACTTGAAAGGATTCACAAAATCCACCGTAAGCATAGCCGGAGACCCACCCAACAGGGTGATGCTCACTTAACGTCATGTTGACTTTATACAATACACCATCAACCCACCCAACACGCCAACCCCGAATTGAAAATTATTAAGGTACTTCGCCATTTTTTTCCAATGCCTTTCATTGAAACTTTAGAAACGAGACTACTCCAATGACACTGTCTATCTCCGCCACACAAAGTGCCTTTAGGAAACAATCTGATACAACCAATAACATTGTCTATCTCCGCAACAAGGGGCGGCTCGGAAATTGTGGTGCTCAAAATGGATGAAAGCGGCTTGTACGGATGATTAGCCTCTAAAACCTTAATTATGTCATCAATGTATGGGAAAATAACCGGATCCATCCTACAAGAGCATATTAATAACCGAATGTCATCCTACAAGAGTATGATAACTTGATGTTATCATCAGTCTTTGGGGGAAATAAATAGATATCATACTAAAGAGTATGGAAAAACAACCCGATTCTTTGAAAGTTAAAAAGACTAAATACGTTCATTCAAAGAAAAGTATGGTATTAAGTTTTGTGTGTGAGTATGAGAACTTATCATTCTATGACCCAAATAACGATAGGAAATAACCGGATGTCATCGTGCAACTGTGCAACATAAGTAACGTAAAGAGTATCTAATATTATATTCCACACATGGAATAGAAGGTGCCAATCTTGCATCAAAATCAAACGCTTTAAGTTTATGTATATACTTTTAAAGAGTAGATGTGAGATAATCAATGGTGGCATCTTTCGTGGCAACTATCGGGTGATTTACAAACATGATTAATACCAATGAAATGGACATGTATCATGTGAAGATCCGATTGTCCATAGTATTAAGTATCCATTTGCGTATTGGAATACATATATATATATATATATATATATATATATATATATATATATATATATATATATATATATATATATATATATATATATATATATATATATATATATATATATATATATATATATATATATATATATATATATATATATATATAGGAAAGGGTTCAAATGAGAACCATTAAAAAGTTGAGAACCGTGAGAACCAATCTCGGCCATTGACGCAATTCATCGGAGGGTTGTATATATAAGATGTTTAACCAATGTGAACGTGTTGAAAACGATCAAACCCTATAACCCTTGGATCAAAATAATGTGTGGTTTAGATTAGTTCTTTTAGTTCTCAATCTTTTAATGGTTCTCATTTGAAACTATTCTTATATATATATATATATATATATATATATATATATATATATATATATATATATATATATATATATATATATATATATATATATATATATATAGGGTTGGGTTGTTGTGAGATCCTAAAAAATCATGAGATCTTGATAACTCATTGTAGACCATTAGATCATTATCTCTTCTGATAAGGGTATGATCATCATTTAACAAATCTTATTTAATTTTGATTTTTTTTATTTTTAGCAACAATATTATCAACTCCTAAAAATAAGCTTAATCAATTTTAAAATTTAAATTTCAAAAATAATTAGATTTTTGCTTTTTTAATAATATCAAATTTTCGAAATTTTAAAAAGTTAAAAAATTTATATTCAAACGAAAAAATCATATTTCAAATTTAAAAAAAAAATTAATGTACTTGCATGTAGGTGCATATATGCATATTTTCAGAATTCATATATTCATATTATTATTCATAATTGTTGAATACAAATAATAAACAACCCAACTTATAAAAAACAACAATGTACAATTGTTTTGAGCAATACATACATAAAATATAAAAAATACAACAAAATGCATAATATCTCTGTTGTTTATTCCTTTACTATCATGTTTTCCATTATATTGCTTTTCATGTCTTCATTTTGCTCGATAAAATTTAATAACCTGCAAGAACATTAATAAAAGTACATATTAAAAATATTTAAAAAAATACTTATATGCATATAAGCATATGCACATAGGCATATATATGTATGCATATATGTAAATACGCACACACACTTATGCATATATGTATCTTTTAAAAAATGCATTTATGTGTACATACATTTATGCACATATGCATATATGTACATGTACACATATGCACCTATTTATTTATACACATATACACATACATATATGTATATGTGCACATATATTTATGCACATATATTCATTTTTTAACGAACATATGCACAAACATGGTTATAAAAAAATTTCACATATATGCACAATGTACATATGCATTTATACATATTAATAAAATGTATTAAAAATACTTACATGTATATATATATATATATATATATATGTATATATATATATATATGCAAATATGCACACACATATACAAAGACGTATATGCATGTATGCACATACGTATATACATATATACACATACGTATGCATATATGCAAAAGGTACTCTTTCTTTGTTTATGTGCATTTGGGAAGTGGAAACATAAGTTTTGTGGTAGAACCATTGTCTACTTATTTCACCCTTTTTACAAAAACTCTACTCTCCTTTAATATATGAATTGCGTAGCTTAAATTGTTACATAATCTCAAGGTATTGAGAAAAATTTTGAACCATCACAACCAACAAGCTTAAATAACGCCTTGCAACATACCAATTTACCTAAGAATGATTGTGATTCACGTTTCACTTCTTGCGTTTTAGGCATAATAAATCTCCATATTCATGCTAATTTGCTCCCTAGGTCCAAATTACAAACGATAGAAACCGGCATAGCAGTCTAGCCTGTTTTCAACGGTTATGAAAAAGCTATTGTGAAGAAAGAGTAACTTTTTGCAGATAGTGTGTGAAGAAAAGAAAGTATACCTATGAACTGAGTTTGTAACGGCCAATTAAGTTGATGTAATAGGGAATTAGAGCCACAAGTCAGAGGTCTCATTGAGGCATTACATTGAATAGCTAGCGGGCATATTACAGAGTACCGAATAGATATTATTGAGATAGGTCAGGAAACAGTTGGATGTGGTGTGCCAAATAGGTTATGATCAGATGTATCAGGATCTGTAGATGGCATTGTGTGGAATTTACCCATGAATCTGAGGTTTGAAAAAAAAACATAATCACTGAACCAGGGAAAGAGGTCGGATAAACACTGAAACAAAACTACATTATACAGTTGAAGAGATCGAAGGAGAACCTTACAATTTGATGGAACCTTACAAATAGGTCGATTGCCCTCGTATCCCAAGTGTAAATATTGTTCTTCGATTAAGCATGTTTGGCTGAAGGATCGCTAATGACACTCTGAATCAGACGTGAGAGAGAGAGAGAGGTCGGGAGGAGATGTAATCGGAAGTGGTGATGGTGCGATGAAGAACACAAAATCGATTGGAAGCAAAAAAAACGTGAAGATATACATCGATCTGATACAAACCGATGGATGGTTCTTGGATTAAAATTGGGTCTGCGAAAAAGAAAATAGAGAGGAAAGAGAGAGACAGTCGATGAGAGGTGAGAGGTATATGTGTGAGACAAGGTGTCTGTATTTAAAACTAATTAGGCTGATTTTCTGGGATTTAGTTTAATGATAATTTTTAATCTCTATAATACCCCTGCCAGCTTTTCATGAATAACAAAAATACCATTGAAATTGTTTTTAATTACAAAAATGCCATCTTTCATCTTAGCCTTTGAATTTTTTGATCTTGTGGTCCAGAATTGGTTCACAAGATCTCATGATTTTTTGGGATCTCACAAGAACCCAACTATATATATATATATATATATATATATATATATATATATATATATATATATATATATATATATATATATATATATATATATATATATATATATATATTGGAGAGGTTATATAGAGTACCAATAAAAGGTGGAGAACTGGAGACTCATTCTGGACCAATCATTTCATAAGGGCACATTAGTAATTGTGTATTTTAGTTAAATTATAATAGAATAAATTAATTGATAATTTCCTAAAATCTAGGGATTTGATTAATAGTTACCTAAAATCTAGGGATTTGGTTAATAGTTATCTAAAATCTAGGGATTTGATTAGTAGTAGAATAAATTATCATTTAATAGGATTTTTTACTCAAAAAAAAACGTTTTTTATAATTCAACGTATTAGTGATTTTTTATTCAAAAAAATGTTTGTAATCATGAATGAATAAAGTATAATATTAGATATAAAAAATGAAATACACGTGTAATCATAAATGAATAAAGGACAATGTATATATACAAAAAAGTTAACTACATTTATAATCATGAATGATTATAAACACAAAAACGGGAAAAAATACAACATAGTTTTAGACATAAATAATTAAAAACAATACAACTTTAATCACAAATGATTAAAGAACAATGTTGTTGTGCTAAATCTTTTGACTTGAAATAGACCGCTTCAACTTCTCATTCATGCAACTCCAATACTCTGAAAAATCTACATTCAAAATGCATAAAAATCATGTCAATAAACAAAAATAAATGCATAAAATGACCCATAATCATCAATGAATAATACTAATAATCATTAATAAATAACACGTATAATCGTCAATGAATATAACCAGACTGTCCATTTAATCATATTCATTAATGAATAAGAATTATGTAGTCATACATAAACACCAACAAATATAAACAGGCTGTCTATATCATCATATTCATTAAGGGAAATTTGTTAAAAAGTCCTTATATTTTGGCTCTAGTTAGGAAAAAGTCCTCACTGATTTTTATTTTGTGATTTAATCCTCTAAACCTGTAAAAGTTTGTGAAAAAACCCCTTTCACCTGAAATAGCAGGTCAGGGGTTAATTCATAAGTAAAATGATTTTTCAGGGACTTTTTCGCAAATAAAATAACTTTTTCTTTGTTTTTGTAAGTGACATAACTTTTACATACGATGTCCAAATTCTACAAACTTTATATCATTGTAAATGTGGTAAATAGTACTACAACTTTGTGTCACAGCCTTTTGTCTGAATAGGTTGAGATCTTTCGCTACAATCCCTTAAACATGAGTACAAACTCATTTATGTTACTTTTTAGTCATTTTCAAGCATTTATATCTCCTTCCTTATAACTACAATTACCCTAAATTTTTTTCTTATGTTTTTATTACTTTAAATAATACAATTTTCATAATGATGACTTTTTCTAATTCCTCATAATTTTGAGATATATATAGCTATAGACATTGCATCCCACAATAATTAATATTTCATATGTATGAACACCCATTTTCAAACGAGCATATATTTTGTTATACAAATCTATATGTAACATCCGTTTTTCGGTACGTCGTATTCGCCAGTTAATTTTTTAAGGGAATAATAATAATAATAATAATAATAATAATAATAATAGGAATTTTAGTTAGGTTTGAGGGGGGAAAGTTCCAATTAATGAAACCTTATGTCTAAACAAATTTGTAAATGGGATAAAAGAAATTAATAAGGAATAAGTGAGGGGTCACTTGTGTCATATTGTGAAAGTCGCATGGCTGCCCTTTGGAGGGTCGATCACGACTTTGGAGGGGTCACTTGTGTCATATTCCTTTTCTCTTTGTTCTAGTTGAATCACCACCACCACACCTCGATCACGAGGTGTATGTTTATGGGTGTGTGTATGCTTGATTGTTATTATAGATGTCTTCTAACTTATTAAACCTTATATGAAAATTGTATTATTCGAAATAATAAAAACATAGGAAAAAGATTCTTGTTAATTGGAGTTATAACGGGAGAGATATGAATGTTTAAAAATGACTACAAAGTGTCGTAAATGGGTTTGTGCTCATGTTTAAGGGATTGTAGCGAAAGATCTGAACATATTCAGACAAAAGTCTGTAAAACAAAGTTGTAGTATTATTTACCACCTTTACAATGATATAAAGTTTGTAGAATTTGGACATCGTATGTAAAAGTTATGTCACTTACAAAAACAAAGAAAAAGCCATTTTATTTGCGAAAAAGTCCCTGAAAAATCGTTTTACTTGTGAATTAACCCCTGACCTGCTATTTCAGGTGAAATGGGTTTTTTCACAAACTTTTGCAGGTTTAGAGGATTAAATCACAAAATAAAAATCAGGGAGGACTTTTTTCTAAATAGAGCCAAAATATAAGGACTTTTTAACAAATTTCTCATTCATTAATGAATAAGAATTATGCAGTCATACATAAGGGCGAAATAAACAGTATGTTGATATAATCATCAATGAATTATACATATAAAAAAAATTACTTTGCATTAGCCTATTCATTGATGAATACCATGTATGAATATTAGTATAACAAGTATGTTTTCATACCTAATTCATATTATAAAAGAAATTAGGTTGTAATCATTCATGAATACCAATTGTAATTTGATATTTATTTATGAATCCCACTTTGAAATACGTTATTCATTGATGAATACCAACTGTAATATGGTATTCATAATTGAATACCAAAAGAAACCATGTATGAATACATTATTAATCATAGATGAATACACTAAATACGCTAACTATTTAATGAAAAAAACGTAATTCCGATCTTCTTTTTGATATTTCGCAAGCTTCCATTCCTTAATTGCATAAAATCGACTTCTTTTTGATATTGCGCTTGTTGTCGGCTTTTTAAAGATTCCGCTTCACAATAATATATTAACTATTTAATGAAAGAAACGTAATTTCGATCTTCACAACGACCCGATTACACAATAGTATCTATATTTTCAAAATCAAATCAAATAAAAAAGAATTAAATATATTAACTATTTAATGAAAAAAACGGATTGATTAAATGAAAAAAAAAAAAAAGAACTGGCGAATCAAAGAAAGTTGTAAGCAGATCAATCTTTTTATTACTTCACATGAAAAAATCCAAATTCAAGTTAATCCTATATAACACAATTTCACAAATTGAAAACAAAATCAACGAAACACAGAAGATAAAAGTAACATGTAAATTGGGTATTGCTAAGCTTATGATTTAAACACATAAATAATCAAAACATACAAAACACAAGTCCATAAAGAAACCAAATACATTAAACATTTCAGCGAAATAAAATAAAAATAGAATCTTTATGTAAAAATGAAACGTGAATTAAAGATGATGAATGGCCATACCTATTTAATTTCATAATCAATTTATCCTACAAAATTTTGATCTCCATCTCACAAATAAACATCTCGATGGTGGTGATTGTGTGACGATGGATAGAAGATGATGAACGGCCGATGGTTGTCAAAAGATTTTAGGGTTTTTCAATGCATAAAATACGTATGTATAGAGAGAGATAAAAAAATTATTATGAGATGTGGAGAAGAAAGATGAGATGAGAGAGATTGAGAAATTTTAGGAGTTGATAAATATGGATTAAGGCACAATTCCTATAATACCCTTATGTTACTTTTATTTCAAATTAATGAAATTTAAATATATTTAATAATTTCAAAATCATCAATTAATCACAGCCCTAGAATCAAAATAATAAAAGGATGAGATATGTCCTCTAATTCTCTACATTTTGAGAGGCCTCCAATGAACCTACCTATATATATATATATATATATATATATATATATATATATATATATATATATATATATATATATATATATATATATATATATATATATATATATATATATATATATATATATATATATATATATGTGTGTGTGTGTGTGTGTGTGTGTGTGTGTGTGTGTGTGTGTGTGTGTGTGTGTGTGTGTGTGTTCAAATACATTTTCTAAATATTGTGTGATTGTAGGATTAATTGTGGTCCAATCATTTGGTAGGGGTAACTTATTAATATTACTAATTGAATTAATATATATATTTAAACTAAATCCCTACAACTATAGAATATAATATAAATTTAAAACAAACTTCCTAAATTTATCCCTAACAATTACGTGAATTTATACTCATACGGATCTCTCTCTCTCTCCACCTCCGCCTTCAAGTACGACGACTCCACTACCCCACCGCCGCCTTAATCCGGCCGACAAGCTTGTCTATTCAACAATGTCGAGGCCAAGCTGTCAAAGTTCGAGAACGGCGGAGGTGGCGACATATATGATTTCGAGAATCATTGTTTTTCAACGATTTCATCATCGATTCTCTAAGATCTCTGATTTTGTTCTTCAACAATTTCGTCATCGATTCTCTATGATCTCCGATTCTCGAAATCCTTCATCTCGGTAATGCTTCATCGATTTCAATCTCAAAACACCACCGATCCACCTAAAGGTATTGCGTCATTCTCTCCCGTTCAGTATCGATGTGAAATTTACACTCTCGTTTAATATGATTATTACGGTAATCAATTGAACGATTATTTCAATTTGAAGTCATGTTGAAATGGAATTGAAGCGATTAAAGGGTTCAAAAAAACAAAGGAGATCGTCTGGCTATCTGTAACTGTGTAATTGTTTAAAGCCGTTAATGAATGGTCAAAACCCAAGGTAATTCTGAAATGTCATTTTGACCTAAAATCCCTTCGGTTGATATTAATATTCTCTTAATCTCTATCTCAAAGTTTGAGACTCAAACCACACTTAATTGTCGATATTAATGGTGGGCCACAACACCTCCAAAAATTTAGATAACATGAGTTTATTTGCTAACATGTGTTTATTTTTGCTAACATGAATTTATTTTGGCACCTTTAGCATAAGGTAGACTTGTAGGCGCAATCACAAATGGCATCCATACTTCTATCATTCAGCTTAGTGGATTTATATACTTGTGATAGTTTTATAATACGTGTTATAATTTCATTTTGAGAATAAGATTTATAATTATACAGATGGTTCCCTCTTTTCTATTCATTCTTCAAGAACGAAAGACTATCTAACATCTGGTTGTAAGGGTATTTTTTACGAATGAAAGATTGCAACTAGAGCATTCTCTAAGAATGAAGACTGGAAAAAGAAAGAATTGACAAAAACTTATTCTTAGAGAATGCACACTTCATCCTTTCAATTCCCTTGTTTATAATTGAATTTTTTTTGCAGGTTTACTCAATTGAAGACGCTCGACTGTGGAATGATTGAATCAATTGGAGCAGCAGGTTTGGATTGCATAATTCTTAAAGTGGCGATGATACTCATAATTCTCAAAGTCCTAACAAAGCTTGGTATTCTCCGAGAATGGTGGTAAGTGGATGTGGTGATGAAGCAGTTGATTTAATATTGAAGGTTGGAAAACATCATAGAAGCTGATTCTTGAAGAATGGAATGCAGAACTGAATAATAGAATGAAAAAGAATGTAATACAGAAAAATGAAATAGTTATGCTTCTTTAGAATCAAGTCATTCTCAGAGAATGAGGTAGTTCGTAACAAAGCATTTCGGATAATGAAGTAGTTACGCTTCTTTAGAATCAAGCCATTCTCGGAGAATAAAGTAGTTACGCTTCCATTCTTTTTTAACGCTTATTCTTTTAGAATATGTATTATTTTGATATAGTTTTTTTTTTTCAATGACTCATTATTCTTTGAGAATGTTTTGTGCTATGTGAAATTTTCATCTACTGCTTCTATATTTAATGTATTTCTTAGGAATTACATATGCACCATATTCTCATTCTTTGAGATTATATGCAATATTAAACATTTACGTAATTATAGTTCTCCGTAATTATAGTTCTGATATTCAAAATTAACTTGAAAATAATATTGTTTCCTTATTTGTAGGTATATTATGAATGTCCATTATACCCCTAACTCGCCGATTTCAATTATTTTTATTTAATTCTTTCATTTTAATTACACAACTGCCACTATCATCTAAGCCCTTGATTTTTTTCAATCTAATGGTCCAAAATTGGTACTACATTCACACAATACTTACCAAATGTATTTAATCCTAACTATATATATATATATATATATATATATATATATATATATATATATATATATATATATACATAGATATATATACATAGATATATATATATATATATATATATATATATATATATATATATATATATATATATATATATACATAGATATATATATATATATATATATATATATATATATATATATATATATATATATATATATATACATAGATATATATATATATATATATATATATATATATATATATATATATATATAGAGAGAGAGAGAGAGAGAGAGAGAGAGAATTAGGATCGGGTGAGGACTGCGAGAACAATTTTTAGCCTTAAGATTGAAAAAAATAAGTGGATGAGTTTTAATCTTATTTATCGTCAAAATATCGCGAGATGAAATAGCACTTTGATAATTATTTGCGAGATTTTAACAAATTTCGCGATGGTTAATTGTTTGGGGGTTAAACCGGAATAGTAAATATGAAAAAAAATCAAAAAATCCCAGGTTTCACGCGCCTCTCCCTCCCCTTCTCTCTCCGCCACGTGTCACATAGTCATTGGCTAGACTTCTATTTCTATTTCACCCGTTTTGTTTTTCGTCTATAACTTTCTAATTCTGAAAAAATCAAAGTTCTTAAAATTTAATTCTCTACAAAATCAGCACAATCATGAAATTTTGAAAATATATATATTTTTTATTTTTTTATTTTTATAGAAAAAAATCATAAAAACAAATATTCCCCAAAAATGAACAATGACAAAGTTAACGTAGCTCTATGGTTAGGTGATATAATTTGGTTTATATTGAACCTATCATTATATATATATATATATATATATATATATATATATATATATATATGTGTGTGTGTGTGTATGTGTGTGTGTGTGGAGAGAGAGAGAGAGAGAGAGATGTGAAGGTTTAAATGAGAAAAATTATTGAATCGAGAATGCGATAACAAATCTAGACCACACAATTTTAAATGAGGTCTCCGTCCGCCCCCTTTCAATCACCTACACCAACGACCCCCGTTACAAACCACCACCACCCACCCTAACCTTTCGCCTACCGCTCCATACTACCCACGAGCACCAATTCACCCCAACCACACCCACTTCCATCCCCACCCCCCACCCAAAAAAAATTACCATCCACTTCCGCCCAAACCACCTACCCCACCCTAAAAATTTTGATTTTTTTTTAATCATATGTGAATAACATGTGATTAACATTGTTATTCACATATGATCTTGATCTTCCTTTACCACTGCCACCGGCTATTCCTCTCTCCTCCATAGCCAATACACTTCCGGAACTCTCACCATCATTCTAGTTCATCCAGATATATTCCTCAAGGATTAAATCTCGAATGCCTTCAAATATGAGTCTCATTGTACTTGAACAACTGCTAACTGCGGTAACTGTTTCGGACCAACTGTCTAGAAGCAAAGACAATAACAACAAGGCTTGGAATTCATCATCAAAACCAGTGTCCACCGATATCAACCTCGATATGATGGAATTGAACTCATTGGCGTACTCTGCCACGGAACCTCCTTCCTTCATTTTCATGTTCACGAGTTGTCTTATCATAAAAACCTTGTTTGTGGATGAGGATTTTTCATACATGTTGGACAATGCTCTGAGTAAGCCAAATGTGGTTCTTTCATTGATGATGTTATAAGCAACTGACTTCGACAACGATAACCTAACAACACCCAAGGCCTACCGATCAAACAGATCCCACTCTTCCTAGTGCATACTCTTAGGTTTTCCTCCGACTAATGGGAAATGAAGCTTTTTCTAGTAAGATAATCTTCTATATGCCTTCTCCAAAACCCGAAATAAAGGCTATCAAACTTGTCGATCTTGATCTTCCCCACTTCAGCCATAGCTCTGATACCAATTTATTGAGAATGGTTTGTTGGGAATGAAAAAATAACAACACGAGATTGATAAACTTCAAAACCTCACAAGATTAAGAAGTAAGAACAACCAAACTAACTCTCAACAAGTAAGCACAAGACCACAAAATCATTGCAGCAATAAATACAATAAGAAACAAGCAATAAATATCAACATAGAGATTTAAAGTGGTTCACTCGATCTTGGATCAAGCTACTTCTAATGTGGCAAACTAGAGAGATTTTATATTAAAGTATGTCATACACTTTACAAGGTATTTTCTTTACTCTTGATGATGGCTCACAATCACTCGCACATCATAATTAGGATTTACATCAAAAGGGTATATTTATAGTAAGTGGTTGACCTAAAAGGCCTGGGCATAGGCCTAGGTACTAGACATGCAGGGAGCATGTCGTGCACCCATACTGCCACTGACATCCACGTGCATCTGACAACGTGTTCTACAAGTAACCTTCATTTGCATCAGCAGGCAAGTCCGCAACCAAATTGGCTGCAGATTGAACTTCGACTTGGACAGAAGATCTCTGGACGACAGTATGAACTTCGCTTCCCTCTGAACAAGACTGCGCTCTGAATCAACTGACCCCGGACCCCAGTACACCCTTCTCTTTCAGACACTCTCGTGTTGAACTGACATGACGTTCTGCGAATGTGGCTTTGGATGTTTAGCCTCCACCTTACTCAACAAAAGAAAACAGAGGCCGAATCATCCTTCACTAAATTATCATTGTTATGTTTTTATAAGTTCATATAACTGTTAATTTATTTTATTAAGGACCATATATTTATAAAGATATATTTTGAAAATATATGACCTTCTTGATTTACTATCACAAAAAATAGTATGTAAATAATCACTTCAATTTCGTAATGAATATAAATTTTATTATTCAACTAATGGCGGCAAAGAACTCAAATCGATCGTCGTCATCCATTATAATGTGAATTAAAGTTCCGTCGTTCACCTTTTTCAAATTGTAAAACTACATTGAAAGATTGCCAACTGATCATTTTAGGGGCCCCCTCAAAATGTTCTAGCGCGTCGGCCTTAATATGACAAACTTGAAAGTAAGAAATATCAACTTTGAATCGAGAATTGAAATTTAGGACATGTTCCTTTCACCACAATACTTTGACGCTACAATTAGCCATTTCCACCTAATAAATGATCTTAGAACTTTTTTGTTGGGTTGTTGCTTATTATGATGTAATTGGATTTTTGAACAAGTATGTTTGTGGATAAGTTTTTGAACTTGGAACATATCAATAATTGGAGCTAGAGTAGTGTTAATTTGTCATTCATAGTTTTTAAAGCAACATACTACCTTAACCTTGTCTTTTGCAAATTTTGTGGTTTAAATGTCAAAACCTTCTTCAATACATTTCAATCTTATGACAACTTCAAGTTTTTTTATTTTATTTTAATGAATTGTGGGTTTGGTATATCATGTTCGCTTATGGCAAATTGATGTTGTAGATGTGTAAACGGATTTTCACATTGGTATCGGGGAAGACATACCCCACAAAGAACTTTTTCATCCTAAGAATCATCATACTCGAAATTACCTTTATCAATGTCACATATACCTTCATAATTTTCTCATGGATCCTTGTATAGATATAGATGCAAATCAGTAAGCAACATCAACAATTAATAATTTTTTATAATCATTTAGTCATCCATCATCCTCACGTGTAGCCTCGTTATAATCTTCATGCTTATCTTTATGTGGAGGAACATACTCAATCCCAACTCGTTCTTGTGATATATACACAATATTTAGAGTCGCTATAATAGATTAGAGTGTTCCCATTTGGTTGCTCCTATCATCAATTGACTGATTTCTATCGATTGATTTTGATTTCCAACAGTCGATCAATTTCCAACAACAAATCTATTTAAAAATAAATTATTTCTAGCATGGACAACATCATCAACAAAAATGTTCTCATATTTGGAAACAAAACACGAATAACACTCACAAGTGTTTCACATTACTGTCGTCAATTATCTCAATAACATTATCCATTTTAGGCTCTTGGAATGTTAATAAGGTATGATTATATGGTGAATATATCTTTTTAGCCACCCAAATTAACTAAATGGTAAGATTTTATACATAAATGCCATAGTTTGTCAAATTTTCCATTATATGGTACCGCTTTTTAGGTTCTCTTATCAATATTTAGCGTACCATTGTTTTCAAAGTCTATTGTTAATTAGTGTTTTTATCTCAAAGTTTCAACAATTATCCTATTTTTTTAACTTCAAAAATCATTTTAACTAAAAGATGAATATTTAAAAGAGTTAAAAACTATTAAAAAATCAATTGAGTTGCAAGTTCATAGTACGTCGAGTGGTACAGTTCAATGTGTGATAACAATGTTTTAAACATTTTATTTTGCTTTCATAAGATTATGCACATGAAACTTCCAAAAAGTATTCGTTTAAAGTTCAAAAAAAATTTGTTTATATAAATATTATAATAGATGTCATTTAATCAATATAGTTCATTAATCAATACAGATCAAGATAAATTTTTATCATGCATCACATTAATTTGAATTTATTAGAAAAAATCATATCATAGTGGACATCGGTGAGTACCTGTCGAAATTTTAGGAAAATGGTCTTAATACTGAAACCAAAGGTTTCTGGAATGTAACAACCGATTCCTAATTTGGTTATAATAAAAAACATAAAAGAACAAAGATATTAGAGAAATGATTTTAGCCACTCTACTTATAGATGTTTTCTTTCCCTTGAGATTTGTATCTTAAGCTATGTGGGATGAGAAATATATTAGTCTCTTTACTTATAGATTTTTGATTTCTCTTCATTTGTGTTCTTAAGCGATGTGGGATAAGAAAATGATACAAAATAACACACTACGAATAAACTTTTGATCCCACATCGTCATGATAAACCAACTCAAGAATCATTTTTATTCTATAAATAAAGGTCTTCCTCAAATTAAAATAATTATATAGATCATTATATATTTTTTATTGTTGGAAACATTTCCAAATAGTAAAGTTCAAGGAAATATATAGTTAAAATTTTATTATTTTTTAATGAAGTTGAGCTTTAAATATTTAGTAAGTCGATCCGAGATGAGCTATGAATTCGTTCATCAAGTTGCACAAATCGCATGCATTGTATTGAATAATGCAATTTTGTACTTTTATTTATTATGCAATATCGTTGGTCAAAAATGACTATTTCTAATTTTCTCAAAGGTCATTCAATAAATATACTTCGAGTATTCTAAATATATTTATTTTTTATTTTTAAATGAAGTCATTCAAATAAATATGGTTCAAGATAAATGATTTATCTTTTACCACATCAATTTGAGGTTTTTTTTCTTTATCTCACGTTGCTTCACATACACATATGATATTTTATCTTTCTCTTATATAATACAATTAATTAACTTTCATTATTTAGCAAAGAGCATACTATTAATTTAAATTAAATATTTGCAATTAAAATATGACAAAATACGCAATCTTTAAATTGATTTTAAAATAGATAAAGGTAAAATTAAATTTGAAATTTTACAAAAACTTTATCCAAACACAAACTTTGGTAGACTACCAAACTTATGTGGTTTGAGATAACTCTTTATCTTAAACCATATTAATTTGATTTTTATTTGATACATTGAATTTATTCATTAAAATTGTTAAAATTCGTTGTCTTTCAAATTTATGACACGTGTACGTATTATCATATAGTTAAAAATAATGAAAATATTTTTCTATATAATTTTTTTAATTTGGGATAAAATAACATGTATTTGTTTATATTCTAACTAATTTTTTCCTGCGCAACGCGCGGGCATTCGTCTAGTTTACTATATAACACCGTTAATTCTCTCACCACGCTTTTATAAAGAAAGTACTCTAAATACATCATTAAATGAACTTATTTTGATTTTTCAAAAAAAGCGTTTGAAGTTGTGTGGAAAATGTGTTTGAAGATATTGAACAAGGAGATTACACTTACAAAAACACTATAAATATAACAAAACATTATGGTTCGCAACAAAAATTAATTTCAAAATTGAAATACACAAACTGAGAAAATAAATTATCAAAATTTTGTGGAAAGACATTGCAAAGTATCAAAGAATTCTAAAATACGTATTGTAAGATAGCTTTTTGTTTGAAAATTGTTTATAACCTATCAAAATTAATTGTCATTTTACTATTTGTCAATGTAAATTAACTTTGTTAAATATCCTATTATAAAATAAGTTTTGTGATTATTCCTAGATTTAATATATACAAAATCTGACGACTATAAAGATGAAATACAAAGGGTAATTATCTATTTTATTATTGATCATACAAATTGTGTTGAATATTATATTTTCTCCGACCATAGAGCATGGGAACTATTGATAATGGCGCACCATGATCTGGCGGTAACTTACTGATTCCTTCCAATTTTCGTATGGGTGTTGGGACTTGGATCCGACGGTTCAGGTCCAATATCACTTATACGTCGCCTTCGGCGCAAGTTAGTGCCAGCCCCACTATTTTTAGTCTTCTTCCACACTTAAATCAGTTGAAAGGAATCTAAAATGCTGATAGTATCCCTTTCTTTTTCCTATCAGGGAGTATTATTTTAAGGGGTTGGAGACACATATCTTTTGAGCACCAAATATATGAATAAATTACACCCGTGGTCCCTCTAGTTTGTCTAAGATTACATTTTTAGTTTAAGTACTGAAAAATTAATATAGATGGTCTCTGTGGTTTTCAAACCGAACACCAAATGTCTCTAGCCAATGTAAAAAGACATTGTTACCTTTTCCTATTTCCTTTTTCTTTTTCTTTTTATTTTCTAACAATTAAAAAATTAAAAAAAAACTCACCCCATCCCCACGCCTCTTCATCTCTCTCTCTCTCTTTCAATTTCCCTTTCCCGACATTACCAAACCCGCCGACCACCATCGTCTATAGCAATACCTCCAACTGAGAATTGAGTAAACTTTGAGGGTAATGTCTATAACTTAGCCGAACGAGGTGTATAATTGGCGTGAATGGCATAATTGTCGATCCAAGACGTTTCAGGTCTGTTCAAGTAGAAAGGCTTCTTCAGTGAAGCATTTACCTCAAAACCCACCCAATTCTCTGACTGGGATGATACCACCGGTAATACCCAAAACCACCCCGCTCATTGCATCATCGACATCTCCGCCATCTACATCTCGCTCAAACCATTACCCAAAACCACCCCTCTCATCCATTACTCCCATCTACGCTATCATAATTGTCGGTCCATCCCTCACCGCCTCCCTCCCTTAGATAGATCCATGCGGCAAAGACAACCAATCAGTGGTGTGTGAGGCGTGCGATTTAATTTGCAGTGTAGTGATTCTGAAATTGAAGAATGTAATTACAAGTTTTTGATTAAGTTTGATGATTGTAGGCCGATTTGGAGTTATCGACTCAATTCGAGTCCAACTTGAAGTTATTGATTTGGAGTTATCTCTTGAACCAACTCTTTGTTTCTGTTCTTGGATTTTAGTTGCGATCGAACAGAGTTTTTGGTAGGTGGTGTTTCTAATTCCATCATATACTCCTTCTGACTTTGTTATTCAATCAAAATGAAGAAAGAAATGGTATCGTGGTCTTTTTAGTCAAATGGTGTGCCAAATTTTGTTGCGATCTCACAAACTCAACTGAAATCACACCATTCATGATTAGTTCTCTAATCATATTGTGTCTTAACACCTAAATGTCTAGATTTTCCATTATAAACTTGGCTATATGCCTTTGCCAAAGTGGAAACACTATCACAATGGATAGAAATAGGTGTTATCGGCTTCGACCACAATGGAATCTCATAAATCAATTTTCTTAGCCACTCTACCTTCTTTACCAGGAGCAGCTAATGCAACAAACTCATATTTCATCATTGAGTTTGTAATGTATGTTTGCTTCTTGAAAGCCCAGGAAATGGTACCTCCCCAAAGCAAGAATACCCAACTGCTAGTTGAAGAATGATATGCTATGTTGGATATCCAACTTGCATCCTAATAGCCTTCTAGAACCTAAGGATATCCCAAGTAACTCAAACCATAATTCGTGGTTTCTTTAAGATACTTAAATACGCTATCAATTGGTTACCAATGTTGAGCACTAGGATTACTAGTATACCTACTCATCCTTCCCGCGTTATAAGTGTAACACCTGTTTTCGTAAAAACGGGGTAAAACATAAACTTATATAAAGTTGGAAAGGGCAGAAGAGAGCGGCGCTAGGTTGTAGTGTATCACGATCCAAGTGAGGTGAAATGGTCGGATAGTGACGCTATCGTGAGTAAGGTAGCGATGCTAAGTGTAGTTAATGACATTAGCGACGCTAATGTTTTAGTTACTGACGCTAACTTCAATCGACAAATTACTTTATGTGGTCTGTTGTCGGTCATTTGCCTCATTAGCTACTTATCACTTTAGGAGAAAGGGGAACGAGTCTTTGGAGGTATTTGGTGCTGAAAGATGAGGAAAGAAGATTAAAGAAAGTGTTTTATCCAACTTTGTTGCTCAATTGAAGGTAATCTTCTAGTTTATGAAGGTGTTTTTTTGAATTAAGCCATGATAGGTTTAATTGCAATAAACCTTAGCTGATCATAGTTCCTGGTGGTTTGTAATTCATATATTATGGTTATAAGTTGATTAAGTTGGTGTGTGATCAGTTAAAGTTAAGTATATTGGTGAATTTGTGAACTTAGGGTTTAACCCTAATCTAGTTGTGATATGTGTGAATTCGGAGGTTGGGGTACCTCTAATTAACTTCAAAGATGATCAATTGATGTAAAAGCTCTAATTGTGTGGTGGTGAGGAGTGATCCAGAAGCTGAATTGGTGATGAAGCATAGCGGCACTATGTTTGAAACTCATAGATAGCGACGCTATCTATGAGTTTACAAGTTAGTTCTTATTGTAAGAACAAGTGTCCAAATCCCTTATTTCAAATTAGAGTTTAAAGTATCAACAACCAAACTAAACCCTTTTTGTTGGTTTGATTAATCTGTTCAAACAAACTGTCTGCATGTCTAGTTTCTTTAGATGAATCCAATGTCAATAACATAAACTACACATTTAAGGTATTAACGTTATCAATGTCAAAAGAGCAAGAGTGTTATTTGATATTTCTCAAACTAGAGGGGAAATATTGTAAATCTTTCTAAAATAGGGGAGCTTAATGCAAACCATCTGTATAAATTGCAGTGGCCTCTTTCTATCAACTCTGGTTGGCAAACTCGGAAAATATCGATCAGTCCCACGCCACCGGGATCTGCTTTTCCGGTGAATTTCGTACCATCTCTGTTCATAAGTATTCTCTACTCATACATAAACACAAAAATTAAGTTTCCTCTTAAATTCGCCGGGAAAAGTAGTCTACCGTAGGACACGCTGGGAAGGGGGAGGCTCGCATGATGGGATTTTGTATATGTCCGTTAGAGTCTCCGGCGAGATTGTTGTGGAGTACTAGCTTCTTCCGTCACAAGATCATGATTTTCTAAGAGATAATCACATCTGTTATATACGATCACGTATATATCTCGACATCTAGGGTTTTTGATTCTTCAGAAGTTGATATATACATATATAGATATATAGACACCGTCGGAGATCTCTAATACTATTTAGTCACAGACAAATTGAAGCTTTTTAGATATGGAATCTGGTCGTCTTTTTTTCGGTTGCAACAGTAGCAACATGCTTTTCCTCGGGAATGGAGACAATTATTTTCGCGGTAATTGTTGTATTTCCCTCCTTATTTCTATATTCTGTATCAATTGAGATGTAATTTCCAGCAATTTGCTGCAATCATTAATCATTGATGAATTAAATTGTACTGATCTGTTAATTAATTCGTTGACGGTGTGGTGCAAATCAACAGGAACGAGAATGGGGTTCAACATGGAAGAATCTTCGAAGAAGAGGCCATTTTTGAGCTCACTCGATGACATGTTGGAAGAAGAATACTACGACGAACAATTGACGGAAAAGAAGCGGCGTCTCAGCCCCGAACAGGTCTGATGTATACTATTAAGCATTTGATTCTGGAATATATGATATCGACACCGAATCACTTCACTATTTTATTATCGTTATAGCTCTATAAAAAGTTTTTAATCACTTATTGATGAATGGTTACCAATTTACCATTAAGGTACACATGCTGGAACAAAGTTTTGAGGAAGAGAACAAGCTAGAGCCGGAGAGGAAGACGGAGCTTGCAAAGAAGCTTGGATTACAGCCGAGACAGGTGGCTGTTTGGTTCCAGAACCGCCGTGCACGGTGGAAGACTAAGACGCTTGAAAGAGATTACGATCGCCTCAAATCCTCTTATGATATCCTCACATCCGACTTTGACTCCATGGTCAAGGAAAACGAAAAGCTCAAGGCTGAGGTACACCACTAAATGTCTAAATCTAATCCATCCTCAACTTCATCTATGGATTCTATAATTTCTGAAACATCTTATCTGCCATTAAAGCATATCTGATAGGACCCACCATATGACCATAAACAATTTGAGAGAAATTACATATAACTTATCAAATCAAGAGTAAATTACATACGCAAATTAGGTTATCTAATTTCTTCACATGTGTTGTCCCTGTCATACTGACTATATGATTTGTCCATCATCGTGTAATTAAGCTTTGGAAAAAAGCATCGAGAAAACGACATATGTTATCAGTATATATATGATTTTTGTCAATCAAAATAATCAATTTTCTTAATACAACTTATCATGTTATATCCATGTGTAAATTTTGCGGAAATGAATGGTCGGCAATGAAAAGTTGATTTGAAAAGTCAAAAAGTCAAAGATGTTGTGGGTGTAGAATAAGAACATAAAACAGCTGTTAAACATGATATAGAAATTAGAATCCTGGTTGTAGTCGTGGCTTGTATCGTAGGGGTCCAGTTGCCTTTTTTTTTTTTTTTTTAATAATAATTATAATATTCCATCTTTACCTACAAAAAGTTGAAATGTCTCACTCGCCCACTTCACTTGTATATCGTATCAACTCACATCTTTTAACATGTCTTTTTCTTCCATGCTAATTCTATTTATTATATTTTTAGATAAAATGTCAATCTCTCTCATTTAAAACAACTAAATTGATGTGTTTTTAATAATTAAAAAAGAAATCTTCAATAAAATCCTATTATTTTGAGCTAATTTATGAAAAAATTCCAAAATTAATTTTATTTATAGAAAATGACAACATACCGGCTAACGGATTCAATTTAAGCATTTCTTCCGGTTTACAAGGTTTCCTAAATTTGAAATCTTCAATAAAGTTTAATTATTTTGTATCTGTTTATGAAAAAGTCCTATTATTTTGTGTAAAAAAATTCTAACATTAGGATATTTTTATAAATTGACCAAAAGTAGTGAGACTTTATTGAAATTTTACAATCTATGAAACCTGGTAAACCAGATGAAATGGTTAAACTGAATACGCTAACCGGTATGTTGCTCTTTTTTGTAAATAAAATTAATAATAGACTTTTTCATAAACTAGCTCAAAATAATTACGACTTTATTGGAAATTTTCCTAATTAAAAAATATACGATGGATCAATTACTTGAAAATATAATTACATTATGAAATAAAATTTAATATCTTTTTCAGTTGCTTTCGTTGACTGAGAAGCTACAGTCTAAGGAGGCGGCGGGCATCTCTGCAACCGGTGAAGACATTGACACAGCCGCCGAGGATTATATTCCACCTCCGTTTGCCACCGTGAAATTAGAGGACCACTTGAGTACAGGTAGTGGCGGTAGTGCGGTGGTTGATGATCTGGATGGCCCACAGCTTGTAGACAGCGGAGATTCATATTTTCCCGAAGACTACCCTCCTGAATACGCAGCTCCGGTGGACCAATCGGAAGAAGATGACGGCAGTGACGATGGCCGGAACAACTTTCCATATCAGTTTGCAACCGCCGACCACCACCATCACGAGGAAGACGATTCCCTCGGGTGGTGGGTTTGGTCTTAGACCTATAATATTACTCATATATTATTTAATGGTATGAATTTGTAGTATTTGACTTTCTATTTTAAGATGCTTTTATTTAATGTTGGTAATTAATTTTATTTGAAAATTGAAACTAAGACCAAGTAAAATAATACTATGATATTATTCATAATAAATGTGTATTATTTATTGTGTGATGTACCAAACATATTATCGAGCATAATTCTGATAGATATTTCCGATTCAAGCTCCAAAAACATTGTGTTTTATTGGTATGAGGACACCAAATAAGACAAATATTGATAATGAATCCCAACACATAAACCAAGTCCAAAACATTCTGCACACAAGGAGTATGGACCCCATATAGAGTGACAGGATTTAGCAAAACTGCCAAAACATATGGCCACCTGTTAGGTTAATCACTAAAAAAATAAAAATAAAAATTAGAGATTCTAATAACCGATGTGATTTTTCTTTTTGAAACAAAATAACCGATTTTTCACAAAATAAATTTTGCTTAATTATTTTAATATGAAAGATGACTTTTAATCGTTCAACAAAAATCTATTATTTGCAGTATATTGGTAGAATAAATTAAAATAATCCTGCAAAAAAAGTTGTGTTACTCATACTTGGCAAATATTTATTCATATTTTGCAGGGTTAATTATTGAAAAAAAAATATACTAAATTTTTTTCAATAAATCAGTTTAATTACTAATTTTTAAAAAATTCGAAAAAAAAAACACTACCTTTTTATAAAAAAATTTCATCGAACCTATTGTGACCTGTTATGGTTGGTTTTGCACGTCATGATGATCAGTTTTTGCTTTAAAAAAATCACTAATTTTTTGTAAAATGTTTCATTGAAGCCATTGTTGACCGACTTCTTCAATTTGTAATGGTCGGATTAAAATTTTTTTACCAAAAATTGCTGGTTCTATTAGTACAAATAAAAAATTGATAGTTACATCGAAAAATAAAATGATAATATAGTATTTTTTGTAACTATATATAATATTAATTGTCAAAATGAATATGTGTGAACTTTTCACTATTCATTTGGTACCTGTTATTTCCAGAGTCATAATTACTAAATTCAGATCATAGTATAATTGGTAAAGCATAGGATACAAATTGTAAATAAGTTTTTATTTGAAAATAACAATTTTGATTCTTCTTATAGCAAACTTTTATATTTACGTTTTTTCCCCTCAACTAATTTTGAATTAATTGTTTTCACCCTATTTATTATAAAGTTATATTATTGGTATTTCGTAAGTTACGATTCCAATCTCTTGTTATATTTTAAAGTTACATTTTTCGTCTCTTACGTAATTTGTCTTTGTCAAGCTGCTTTTTTCCAATATACGGGGCTTCCGCAGCATTGCGCGGACTGTCCGAATACTAGTTTACATTATTTTGCAAGATGACTTTATAATAATAGGACCACTTATGATATTTTTGCAAGATTGTCCGATCCCTATAACAAAAGCAAACAGAGTCTATATTTCCCATAATAATCCACAACTATGTAAATACGATAAGTTAAATCACTTACAAACTAAATCTTCATAAAACATACGCATAAACTCCAAACAAAGTAAAATTCAAAACAAAAACACAGACTAAACATTCGGGTCATGAAAAACGGTGTCCTCATAACTAAGTTATGTTTTGCATTTGTTCCTTCATTTCTTGTTTCTTTGGTTTCTTCTTTCTTCCTTCCTTGACTTCATCACCTGTGTGCTTCCGTTTCCTCGACTGTTTTTGGCCGGAAGAGGCGGCGGCGGCGGTGGTGGTGGTGGTTTTCTGGTAGTCGATGGCGGCATCAAGTGTATAGATACGAAGTGCAAGGGCGGAGATGGTGGATGTCTTGGCGGCAGCCGCCGCCGAAGACCAGTACCACCACCATGTGTTCTTGATATACTCCGTCTTAATCATAGTTTCCAACACCATAGTTGCTTCAACCATCTAAAATCCCAAAAAAAAAAAAAAAAGAATTATGTAGGTTGTAAGTAAAGCAATTGGATATACTTTTATCCGATATTTTTAGCTAAAAATTTAATTTCCGTTATTAGCAAAAATATCTCGACATCACGTAATTGGATGGAGACATCCAACTTTACTTTATTCAAAAGAGAATTAGTGGACATCGGGATCATAAAAGTAAATGAAGTGGACATGTGGATAAAGTGAAAAATAAGAAAAAAAAAAAAAGATAAGATTTTAAAGAAACATCTAGTGGACGTTCATGTTCACGTTATATAATGTATGTTGCAGACAATTTTGTAAATTTAAAAAAAAAAATGAGATACGGATACCTCAAATATGGTATTAGCGGATTTAACAAAAGAACACCACGTGGACCTCCATTCAGAAGTTGCCCTAGAACCTCTTTTAGCTCCATCAGGAAGTGCAGCTTCAATATCCAACAAATTAATCTTCAACTGTCGTAACACGTCACAACCCCATCCCACAATCGGTTTTAATGAACTTTCGGGTACACCAAATGTGACTTGATCGGGGCTAACCACACCCGAACCCAAACCGGTTGGTTCAACCGGTTGCATGACTAAACCCAAACCAAAGACACAATTCTTGTGCTGTTCGAATTCAACATTTGTGAAAAAAGTTTCATGGCAGTTTAGACAATGGTACCTACATGGCAAAACGGGTTCCAAACATTCGCACCTCTCCCATTTTGCCATGTTTTTTCTTTTTGGTTTTTTCTTCGAGTCCAAATCCGTATTGTATTTCGCGTCTAGTAACTCACTCGCGTTTGTCGCAAGGCTGTTATGGAAAAAGACCGTTTCGCCCTCCGCCGGGTTTGTTTGACCATATTCCAAAGTTGACTTTCGCCACTCCGAGATGGAATTTCTCAATTCTTCTCTCGTGGGGTCGTTTCGTTTGAGATAATCGATAAGTTCCGTGATTTGTTCGTCGGACTGGAACAGAAACCATGCACCGGAATTTCCGTTTTTACCCTCGTTGACAACTACACCGTGATGTGTAGTGTTTTTCGGGAAGCCCCAATAGAATCTGTTGTCTGAATCCGTACCTAAAAACTCCTTGCGTAAACACACCTCTGAGAGCTCTTTTGTTGGATCATGATTTGTAACAAAATTATTATTTATTGGTATTGGCTCTTTCAAATACGTACGAATAAAACCGGTTTTCAATATCTCGTCACACAGAAACTTTAACAAGAACGTTTTCTGCACCAAAAGAACCGTCAGAACATGAGTAAATGACCATTTTACCCTTCTATCTAAGAAAAGAGAAAGAATAAACTGACCTTATCTGCGTCTAATTCCCAATACTCTTTTTCCTTCAAAGCAGTGACTATATCCAAAAACTGAGTTGTTTCTTGAGAATTTTGATTTAAAAATTGTAAAATATTTTGAAGAGGTTGTGGTGGTTGATTGTCCTGATTAGGGGGTAGACACGTGGGACAAAACCAGTCACCTTCTGGGATTTCAGAAAGAGGGGGAGTAAGACAGTATCTATGATACTCTGCATTACAGCCTTCAGTATCACATAGCAATACGTTTGTATCATCTCTATTTTGGCCACATACTTTGCAGATTCCTGTTTCCCAGGGTACTTTGGGGATTTCACTTGAATTTAGAATCTCTTCAAGCTCCTTCTCTATTTCCACAATAGCTTTTCTGTTCATGTTATCTTCATAAAATCTTTTAAATAGACTCACTACCTGCATTCATAAAATCACCTTCCAATAAGTAACAATGTACTTTATATTTTTTTCCTTATTATAGCATTGTACTTTCATTTTTCCTTATTAGGGTATTGTGGTTTAAAAGATTTACCATTATAGCAAGTGCTTTAAAAGATTTAGACTATTCCTTATTAGGGTTTTCTATGCCATGCCATTGTTTACAAAGGATGTCCACGTGTAATTTAGTGCTGATGTGGCAAAAAAAAGTTTGGTGATCTTTTGTAAACACGATTAGTTTGTGTTTAACTTTGTAACTCATGTTTAAATTTTCTAAATATGTTTTAACTATGAAAAATATAAATATTTAATGAGGTACACATTTAGAAAATTTAAACACGGGTTGCAAAGTTAAAATAATAAATAACTTTTTTTTCGCAATGTCAGCAGTGAATTACACGTGGACAATGACATGGCATAAAAACCTGTTAACTTATGTCATGTCATCATGATTTACAAATGTAATAAGGATACAGGGAATCAAAACAAACCTCCTTTTCATATTGCAATTTAAACTCACTGGACATTTCATCCACCAACTTCATCACACTAGGCCTATTCATGTAAGTCCTGCGTAAGTTACTCCACACCTGCAAATAAAAAATAAATAAATAAATAAATAAGTCTATCCACAAAATAATAAACCCTAAAAAACAAACAAAAAGATTATAAAAATATCCGACCTCTCTAACATCCTCAAGAAAAGCTTCATGTGAACCACCATATGTCCCATGAACCAATCTTAAATCAATGGTCCTTAAATCAAGGGGACGTCTTGACACAGTTCCAAAAACAATTTTTAAATCATTTTCATCACAATTAAAGTTCCTGCCAACTAGATCAGAAACAACCCTGTTGGTGTCACAACCCGCCACCTGGCGTAATATCACGCGACACTTTTTCATCACTGTATCAGATAATATCTTTGAGCTTTTTATTTCCACTCTGCCAGGTGGCAACGACTGCTGTTGACCATCAGACACTTTTTTCAAAACGTCGATTACGGCTCTCTTGGTAGGCCCAGATGCATTGCCCTTGTAGAAGTCTTTTGCAATGGAAGCTTCTAGAAGCTTCAGAGCCCATTCGGGTGGATTTTTCTTCAATGCCTCACGCACACAGTTACGAATTCGGGACCCCACATTTGTAGGCAGCTTTCTTACAGGATCAAGCACTTTTGCCCATTCTGGAATACTAAAATCTGTGTCCAACCCGTATCTTTCAGAATTGTCAGCTTTAGTCCCTGTAGATAATAAGCGTCTTTCTCTTTGCAGTTTGCCAAATACTTTCTCTACAGCTCTTCCAAGAAACTGAAAAAAGTAAAAAACAATAATCAGACATTAGATATTTTGTGTAAATTACACTTTTGGTCCCCGAATATAGCTGATTTTTTTTAGTTTTGGCCCCAGTAAATTTTTTCTTGCCAATTGGTCCCTATTTGAGGTTTTTTTAACATTTTTGGTCCCTATTCCAAGTAAAAGGACGACATTTTTTAGACCAAAATTGCAAAAATCAGCTATACTTCCAAGAAACTGAACAAGTCAAAAACAATAATCAGACATTATATTTAGTGTAAATAACACTTTTAATGCCCGAGTATAGCTGGTTTTTTTTCAATTTTAGTCCCGATAAGTTTTTTTTTTTGCAAATTGGTCCTTATTTGAGGTTTTTGTAACATTGTTGGTCCCTGTTCTAAGTAAAAGGACTTTTTTTTAGACCAAAATTGCAAAAATCAGATATACTTCCAAGAAACGAAAAGTCAAAAACAATTATCAGACATTAGATTTAGTGTAAATTACACTTTTCGTCCCCAAGTATAGCTGCTTTTTTTCAATTTTCGTCCCAATAAGTTTTTTCTTGCAAACTGGTCCTTATTTGAGGTTTTTGTAACATTTTTGGTCCCTGTTCTAAGTAAAAGGACTACTTTTGAGACTAAAATTGCAAAAAGCAGCTATTCTCGTGGACCATAAGTAGTCATTTTACATAGAACATGGACCAAAAATGTTACAAAAACCTCAAAATAAGAATCAATACCGCAAGAGAAAATTTGTTTGAACCAGAATTGTAGAAAAAAAAACACAGCTATACTCAGGGACCAATGTAATTACTTTTGAACTTATTGCACTCTGAATTACATATAAATGATAAATCCACCTGTGCATCCACGTCAGCGCCTGCAACGCCAGCTGGCAATCCAGAGAAAACACCATCATCACCTTGCAAACAGCGAATGAGCTTGATATTATTACCAACAGCATTGTCTAGAGAATTGATTTCTCCTCCCATTAGCAAGCAAGCCAAGATATATCTTCGAACCACTTCTGGCCACGTCAGCTGATTAATTGGAAACATTTCTAATTTTACTTTCTTACCCTTGTTCTTCTCTGTATCTTTAGCATCACTGCCTATGTTAAATGCTCTACCGATTTTTCGCAGGAGTTTACTTACTAGCTTAGGAAGCAGTGCCATGTGGACAGTAGTCAACTTGTCAACCTTACTTTTAGTAAGATTCATTTCCAATGTTTCCAGAAATGCCCTTCCACCAATTTCATATGTAACAGGCCATGAGGAGAGAAGCTCGTTTTCAAGATCTTCATATGATAAACAATCTTCTTCCACCTCAAGAACTTCTTTAAAACGAGATAGGAATTCATGCACCTGAGTAGAAGAAACATCACAACATGTTATGAAAAGACAACAGTACCCTTGTCATTAACATCGAGAGTAAACTACAATTTTGGTCGTGGTTTAGCCAATGTTTGCAATTTTGGTCCTTATTGGAGGTTTTTCTAAAGTTTTTGGTCCCTATTCCATGTAAATGACCATATTGCCCTTTATCTAATTTTTTGTAAATGTATGTTACTTTGTTTAGGTGACCCTTTATCTGGGTTTGGCCATAAAGATTCAATGGGAAAGGGAGAGGACTGGGTGACAGTGCCCAATTAATATGAGTAAATTACATTTTTGGTCCCTGAGTAATAGCTGATTTTTTCAATTTTAGTCCCAAACAGTTTTCTCTTGCATCTTTGCTCCCAAAAAGTTCTCTTCCAAATTTGGCCCTTTTTTGTAACGTGTTTGGTCCCTGTTCCCAGTGAAATGACTATATACTCGGGGACCGAGAATAGTCTTTTTACTTGTAACAGGAACCAAAAACGTTATAAGAACCTCAAATAAGGACCAAAATTGCAAGAGAATAATGTTCGGGACCAAAATCGCAAAATTCAGCCATACTCAGGGACCAAAAATGGTATTTACTCTAATAATTATATAGATAAAGGGCAAAAAGGACATTTTATATGAGACAGAGCCCAAAGGCATTATGAAAACCTCCAAAAAGGTCCCAAAAGCATTACGAAAAGCTCCAATAAAAACCAAATTTGCAAAAACAAAACTTTAGGGACCAAAATTACAGAAACTGGCAAAACTCAGGGACAAGAATTATAATTTACTCTTAACATCAATGAGCATATAATACATACCTGAAGAAAGTCGCCTACTGCATGCGAAGACAGCCTTGAGCTAATTAAACTCCCAACAGGAAAAGGTTCCACTTCCTTTATTTTAATTTTGTTATTTGAAATTGCCAAAGATGAATCAAGTAACCGATCTTTGCATAACACATACCCTGAACATTCTCCTGCTTCCGGAAGCTTTTCTATAAATTCTTGAACAAACTCAAAGTCCAATCCAAATCCATACCCTCTCAAAAAATCCATCAACAACTCTAAATACTCACAAGCCTCTTTCTCTCCTTGAATGACACCTGGCACATTGACATGGTTGCGTGAACGCAAATACTTTTCCAGATCTACGCTGACCTGGCGCACGGACGAAAAGAAGTTCAAATCTGTCGCATGTCCACAGTAGCACCGTACACCGCAGTCCCGTTTGATCATTTCTTCATAAACATTACGAATTTTTTCCAACATTACATTCCATGTTAAAGATGGTGAAGGCCCTTCAAAACAAAGGTCGCCAATGGGATCTTCAATAGAACTGCTGCCCGGATTTATTTCGGGCAGCTTGGTCACGACACTATCATGCTCATCCACGTCTGCCCGACATAGAACGGTTGAACCACATGGAATTGGTAACTTTGAGCAACTTGACCTTCTGATGGTAAAAACAGGTCCACCATAACCGTTATCTGACACCTGGCAGGTGAAAAGTGATCCAGTCACCTTATCGTGCCAACAAGATTTATATCCAATTGGCCAAATGTGGTCCACAGCGTAGTATGATGGACTTGCAGTGATCTCCCCAAAAGAAAGTACATAAAAGTCTTCAAATTGTACTGGAAGTTGAACCTGAATGTAAACCATATATAATTATTTACATAATCCAAAATGTAAATAATTGAGGAAAAAGTTATGTGGCAACTAAAAAAGACGGTCAAACGGTCAATATCCAGACTTACATCAATTTTGTGTGCCATCAATCTGATATCTGAATGGAGCCAGACCTACCACAATTGTAACAAGACAATGGAATTGAACTTAAATAAAAACTTAAAAAAATTGGGGAAATTAACTATTTCTCCAATTTTGCAACTATTGATCCAATTTATTAATCTAACAAGAGAAGATTATTTGAAATTTCACATTACCAATTCAAAAATCTCAAAATCACAATAATTTGAAGTGAGAGAAAGTCAAATGAACAACCCTAGATTTAATAAAGAAAACAAATGCAAAATCGGTTACCACTGCAATCGATTGAAGATCCAAAAAGGTTAATCGCCCGTTGATTGCGCCATTAATTCAAAATTTTGTGAATACAAAATATCTTGAATTGACTAGATTTATGATTGTAAAGGCATGCAAATGATTTTCACCTATACATGAAAAACATTCATCAATAAATAAGAAAACAAGAAGATTAATAGATCAAAAAGAGTGCATTCACTCACCGACCTGTGACCTCCTCTATCAGTATCTGCGGCCTATCTCTCAGATTTTAGGGCTCCAACTTAAGCACCTCCTATTAGATGCATTTTATAGACCTATTTTATCGATGTAATTGTACAAAGAGAGGGCATTATGGTAAATTCATAATGCTCGGTCCAATTTACCACTTTGATTAATTGATATGACAAGTGGCGGAAGACATAACTTTGTTCACTCTTCGCCCTATAGATTTATTGCTTAGTAATAATTACCAAAGTGCCATTCACTCGGAATGCTATCTAACATTATGAGTCTACTATATTGTCCACTTAGTAAGATTATTGTAATCTAACATTGATTTGTGTAAGCCGATAAATGCATCTAATAAGAGGATTTTCAAGTTGTTCGGTCACATGTTTGGAATGAAATGATTGATTCCATAAGGAATTTCATCTCGTATTCCGACTTTTACATTCCTAAAGAAACATCGTTGCAATCTTCTTACAAGATTATGACAACCAAATGTTTTATGAATCCTTTTTGGAATATTTTGTCAAAGTTTTTGTATTCTTACGTCTTTTTGCATCCTTAAAACATCCGAACCTTTTCCAATCCAATAACCTTATCTAAGTTTTTGTATTAAAATGGGACATTTTGGTTTTCTAGTAAGAATATAATCATTATATAGTAATAAGATTTATATAGTTTAATATCATATTACTAAGCTACTGTTTGGTGTATGAGTTGGTTTTGGGTATCATTGCCAATACTCATGTCTAGTTTGCTAATGTTTGGGTATGGTCGTATGGAAAGGTAGTAGATTTCTATTTTTTATCCTTATAAGAGATAATAATGAATTAAAAATAAAAATAACATTAACAACAACAACAAATATATTAATAATGATGATAATAACGTAACGACAATAAAAAAGTGTTAACATTACTATCATCGTTAAGAAAATATCTTATTATTTTTTATGTTACCAATAGTTAAAATATTTTTAATACTTATGATGAACAAAATGAACTTGTATGGAAATATAATGTTGACTTCTTATAAAGAAATAACACATATAGGAAGAAAATGAACTTAAATGGTAATACACTTATCTAAAAGATTTAAAATACTTCATTCCAAAAATGATACATGAGCCAGTGTATCTTGTTTTTAGGAGCTTATTTTCATGATGCATATTTTATATAAGCGTGTTATATAATGGGTTGATGAATATTTACGCAATAACATTCCATTTTTCCCACTTTGTAGTTTCTATATGAGATATGCATGCAACAACGTTTTTTTACCAAACGATGCAAAATAGCTAATGAATTCTCTTTCCTTTTTTATTTCTTTCGAGAAAAAAACTTGCCTTGCAAGTACCCTCTCAGGATCTATCTTCCATCATATTTCTCATATAGTAGCACTTATTTTTTAAGAATAATTAATTATCTTTAAACCAATGACCAGTCAACAAGTTAAGCTCCTATACACAGCCCAAATAAGATTATGATCTCAACTCATGTCTAACCCCACTTTAACAAAAAGTACACACCGGTAATTAAAGACTATTCTATATTCGATAAAGGGGCAAATGGATGCATAGTAACATTGACACACATTCAATACTTGGCATATGAATCCTATTAAGAAAACTAAAAGCAATTAAGAAGCCATATCTATAGCAAATAAGACTTTATTATTTACTATTACTCACTACTATCACAGTTGAGTTTGATATAGCAAGGAAATCAATGAAGTACAACTACAAGCACTTGCAAGAAAAATTATTGCATAATCATTACTAAGTACAAAAACCATGTTGATGATCAATGTTTATCTAATGCAAGTGATTTATATAATCTTCGAAAAGGAAATTTTGCACTTCTCCGCACAAACTTTTGCTAACTAACTGATCTAATCATAATAAGTACAAGGGATAGAACAAGTTAGGTGTTAAAATTTGCACAAAGTCCTTCTCCAATTTTTTGTTAGCTTGACTAATCGGTTTGGCATCAGCATTTAGATTTTATTTTCAAAACAGAGAACCAGAAATATGATAGTAATAATAACTTAATACCTTCAGTTGCCATTTCAGGTAGCCAAATTCCCGATGCAAGCGCGCCTTCTACCAGAAGGAGGCTTGGATTTAGATCCTAACGGCCACCGACCATAGGCCACCCCATCAATCAAGCACCCTCCGCATATCGACTGACCAAGAACGTTTACCTGCTGCGCCGCCTCCATGCCCACCCAATCAAAGTGGAAACCACGCGGCGAAGCATCACACGCGACCGTCATCCTAATCACAGGGCGAAGCGTCGTATTCTCCATGAACAATCGCCGGTGCATGTCTCCGGTGGCTATAGGAGACACGTCGTTACGGAATGATCTGAACAAGGAGAAAACGTCGTCTTCTTCGCCGTTGAGTTTCAAAAAGGCGTGACGAAAGCAGTATCATCGTCCAACCAGGGTTTCTCTCCCGCAACTCGGCCGCCATTGTTTTGGTTAAGATCGGGGATAGCTTTTATTTTAGAGAAAAATCATATAAAAGTTAATTTTAGGGAAAATAAAAAATGTGGTTATACTCCCACAAATTTATTGAAATAAGGGTTAATGACTGTAATTTACTTTTTAAAATATTTATATTTAGGTAATAGTGTTTTTTGTTTACATTTACTCATTTAACTTGTTATATTTGTTCAAAAAATAGTAATATGACCGGCTGGTGGAGGTTTTTCCGGTCATATTACCCTTTTTGGAACAAGTGTAACAAGTTAAAATGAGTAAATGTGAACAAAAAAAATATTGTTACCTAAATATGAATATTTTTGAAAAGTAAATTACCCTCTCAAATCATTAACCCTTTGGATAACAATGATGGTTTTTTTAAGTACAATGGTATAATAGAAAGGAATGAAGAAGTATATTGTAATAAAGAAATAGAAAGTACATTGTAATTTCTTACTTTTGACACTACATTTTTGTTGTTTGTTTATTATATCATATTAGTTTCATTTCTTCCGGTTGTAGCATTCTAGTTTCAAAACTAATGTCATTAAACTACATAGTAATGTTTATTGTTGTGATTGGATAGTTTATCAAAGTATATTGTTCCAATAAGGAGAAACTGAAAATACAATGTTATAAGTAGGTAGAATTTTCAAGGTACAATGTGTTAATTAAGAAAAAAGTTGAATGTGGAATGTTGTAATGGAAATAAATAAAAGCAAAATGTTATGATAAACAAATAGACAAATGTATTATGTATGTTGCTATTTTTTATGCATTTAGAATGGACAGAGTGATAGAATAAGAAGGTAATGGAATAAATCGTTACATATTATGATAATGTTAGTTTGGTCGCAAAGGATCTAAATGAATTTTTCTATAAAATTTTATGTATTCTATGTGAATATTTAGATGAATGGAACTAGCAAACATGTACTTGTTATTTTAACTTTGTCTCCAGATTTTGAATCACAAAGGAAGTTACTACACACAACAATTTTTGAAGAATCTTCTTTTCTTATTTCAAGGTCATAATAGACAGCACGCCTAACACACAAACTATATGTCTTTCCATCAAATGAATCATCATATCTTGTGGATGCAATTGAATAAAGACGCACATTATGAGGGACACCAGGTTTCTTAGGATTCTCGCCCTATTAAAAAAACATAAAAATGATTTCCCAAAACTCTTTTAAGTGTTCGAGTTGTCTTTCGGTAAAAGCACATTATGAGACGCACTTCCCGGTCATATTACCCTTTGTTGAACACGTATAATAAGTTAAATGGGTAAATGTGAACAAAAAACATTGTTACCTAAATGTAAACAGTTTGAAAAGTAAGTTACACTCTCAAGTCATTAACCCTTTAAAGTAAGGCAATTTTTTCTTACGATGTTGGAGATAATTTTATATGCAAAAAAATTCGGAAGAAATGATGAGATAGTTTGTAAAAATAAAATAAATGTTTAAACCACCATGCAAAATACAAAAATGTAAATTTTCTTAAAAAATACAAATTTGTTAAAGAAAGATGTAAAACGAGTTGTCTAATTTAAAAAAAAAAAACAACACTTTTAAAGAACGTAAAAAAACAAATATATAAAAAACCGGTAAAATTTTGCAATGTTACTTGTTAAAAGAAGACGTAACAAAAGTTGTAAAAATGAAATTTAAAAAAGTTGTAAAAGAATTTTATTTTTCTTTTTTAAAAAGACACTTTCAACAAATAAAAATGTAAATAAAGTATAGAAAACTTGTAAAAAAGTTTGTATCAAATTTAAAAATTAATAACGAAGTGGGCCAAAACTATAATAAAGAAAAATATGGGAAAATTATTGTAACGTCTCAAATTTTGTAATAAACTTTTTATTTTTAAAAACGATTTAAATACATAAAAAGGTCTGCCAACTAAAAAGCATTATTAATTTGTAAATCGTGTATATGAGGGTTTTTTATTGTTCAATTGGTTTGCTATTTCCATAAACATAATTACTAAATTCAGATTATAGTATAATTATTAATACATTTGATACAAATCCAAATAAACTTCTATTTGGAAATAGCAATTTTTTATTCTTCTTTTAGCAAACTTTTATATTTACGTTTTTCCCCCTCAACTAATTTCGAATTAATTGTTTTCATCCCTATTTATTATAAAGTTATATTATTGGTATTTTGTAAGTTACGATTCTGGTCCCTTATTATATTTTAAAGTTACATTTTTCGTCCCTTATATAATTTGTTTTTTTATCGAGCTATGTTTTTCAATGTACCTGGCTTCCGCAGAATCGCGCGGACGGTCCAAATACTAGTTCAAATTAAAACTCGGTATTTAAACTTATAAAAACGTATTTATCAAACATTTACAAACATCACCCAGCAGAAGACTTTAATCGTTGAAATCCTCAGATGCGGTACAGTCGCGCCGTGCTCCAAGCCCAAGCCAATATTTACCTGAAAAACATTTAGGGTAAAAGGGGTAAGTGCAAAGCATAATGAGTTCCCCAAAAATACCACACGATTTATCACATAAACATCGTCATCAACTTTCGTCGGCAAGCATCGACATCGGCTTTCGCTGGCAGACATCGTCATCGGCTCTCGCCGGCAAACATCGTCATCGGCCATCGCTGGCAAACATCGTCATCGGCCATCGTGGGCACTATCGACCCATAGTCCGGCAGTCATCGACTTTCGTCGGCAAACACGTAAAGCACAAATAATCACATTATTACACAAAGTAATA